>VZRL01003361.1:891787-1036843 GCA_013397895.1 Origma solitaria
TGTTGTAGGCGTAAAAGTTAGAGGCAGACGAGGCAAAGGGCTAGCGGGAGGGAGTTCCCCTCCTATCTCCCCTTTATTAAGGGCAAGGGGTTTAGGGTCGAGGTGTTCGGGAGGGGAAGAGGGAGGAGAGGAACAGCTGTTACACAACTTCTTTCGCTGGCTTATAAAGGGGGTAGGTTAACCAATAAGGAAAGAGGGAAAGGGTGGGGATAAGCATACAGAACCAATAACTACAAACAAGGGTGGAGTACAATTCAAAGTAACCAATAATATACATAACAGAACCGAACTTGCTGGAAGAGAGGGCAGAGTCAGAGCCCTGGGCACGCCTCCCACAATCCCAGGGCGGAGTCCATGACGGCCCTAGCAAGGAGTTCGCCCAGGGCGGCGGAGGCAGCTTGGGGGCCGACCCGCCACACATGTCCATCATTTTCAGAGCCATCAGACACTGGCTCTGCTGGACATGGTGGAAAATTTCCAGAATCTTTACTCAGGACATGCAGGAGCCATCTTTGTACCCCACCCTGTTCACTGGCAAAAACTGGGCCAGGCAAAACTACCACACTTACAAGAATGGATTTATTTTCTGTTGTGCCTTCCTGTAAAATAGAAAGCTAAATCTAGACTGGGAGTTCAGTGTAAAATGCGTAAAAAATACTTTCAATATACAAAATAACTAAGGTCCTTTTTCTAAATATAGATTAATTGAATAAACGTAAAATACAGCTGACATAGCTAATTAGATGATGGAACCCATAACCAATTGGCTATTGTGAATCCATTTTTTATTTTAACAGCCTTGTCAAAGAGAGATATACAATCCATGCTATATTTCATTCCAGACATGGAAGCTGCCTGTTTTTTTAAAGCTTTTCATTAACTTTTGTAACTAAACGTCTGATCAACTGCTGGATCAACACCATTAATTCTAGTCCACTCAAAAGTGTCTCCAGGGAAGAGAGCTCAGGATTATCTTTTCCTAAGCAGTGGTTTTTGCTTTCAGTAATTTCACTAATTTTTGTTTGCTGCTGTTTTGATCTCTCAGATCAGTACCTGCATCTCATACACACTCATGCTGATTCTGGCATAAGAGTGATTTTCAGTTCAGTATTCTTTCTATTTTGACTATAGAACTATCTGACTAGTTGGCTAGTCGTGGCCATTTCTTATTCCCTGATCTTAATTGCAAGGTCTGGAATTAAGCCCCCTAATTAGACAAGGCACTCAAGCTTTGGTCCCAGTCCTGTGTCATGGCAAACTCAGTTTACTTTAGGCCAATCACCCATCAGTTTAAAAATCCCAGCATTTTGTTGTTTTCAATCAAATCTGTTTCTCACAACAATAATTCTGAAGTCTTGCTGAAAGATGCTGTTGATAAGTAATATGTAGTGCATGAATTATATACATTATGATGCACTGCTCAGATCAAATACAGAATTTTTAAAAAGTAACCATCCCTCTGTACTTAAACCAGCAAAAAGAATAAAAGTATAAACAAACTTAGTGTATTGATTAATGTTATATTGTTTTTATTTTAGGCAATTGCTCACATAGAACACCTATCAAGTGTCTCTAAGTTTTTATACTACATTTTAATAGTTATGCTTATATGGCCACGTTTCATTGCCCTGTGAACAAGATAAGAAATACCTTCTTTCTTTGGTTAGTTATTTTCCAGTATTAAAATCATGACTATTCAATCTTTCTCACTTGTTTTCATTTTGAAGGAGAAGAAGTTTATTTTTCTTTACTCAGGAAATTCTGAAAATTAAAGGATATATCCATCTTAATGTTCTGAGCGTAATGAGTTGGGAAGAGAATGTCCTACACTGAGGCTCAGTAAGAGCCAAATTTTGTGCATATGAAGCAGTACTTTTTCACCTATATTAAATGAGTGTTTTTCAGAGCTGTTGTGACTTGCTATTAACAAGCAATCAAATAGCAAGTTTTAAAGAGGGGAGACTGACAACTGCCATTCCTACCTTCAAAAAGAAAAATATTTTGCTACTTGCTTTTGTTTTGGTAGCTTTTAAATAGATCCACTAGATGGTGCTTGAAATACAAGGGCAACTGGAAACCATTGTGATTGAGAAATATTTAATTGTAATTCCTTAGTCAACACTCCAACAGGAATATTCTTGGCAACAGGAATAAGACTGCTATCCAAATGCTTGGGTTCCTCCTTTTCCAGAACTGAGTTTTCTGTTTCAGAAGTTAAAACTAGGTGTTCACCATTATGGAGATGTACTGCTCTCCATTATAAATGTCAGTGGTTCTTCTATTCTGGTACCCTCAGAATAGATCGTTTTCCATTAGTATTTTTCGCATTTGAAGAAAAAGCTTATGTCCAGACTCAAAGTGATTTGGATAAGTAGTTCTTTAAATACATTAAATAAAGACAAATCTTGGCATTGCCTGAGTGCTTTATTACTCCCAAAAGAAGTTTAACTTCCAGTAAGGAATGAAGGAAGACTGTTGTGATGTTACAGCGCATGGCCAGGGGAAAGGGCAGGAAGGCCCCTATGGCCAGTTACGCAGATATGAATTATGGACACTGTTCCAGTTTCCTTGTGGAGACCAAGGCTTGTTTTCTCAAGTTGTTCTTTAACCATGTGCTGTGCAATGACTCGTCCTAAAGTAAACCAGCTTCTTTGGAGCTGTAAAAAAAGCACAGCTGCCCCAGACTTCTTGGACAGCTATGCACCAGTCAGTTGCCCAATAATTTTGATACCTTTCAATATGACAATAAAAGCTTCTGGCATAATTATCTGTTCCCAATACTGCTTCTCTTAGAAAGGGTGTTAGTCCTGTCAAACTGCTGTCCAGTGCCCCAGTGGGAACTCTGGAGCCCCTCCAGCTTCTTGGAGAAGCTGTGAGCCCTATAGCCTTCAAGCCACTCCAGTTGCCTCTCCTTTTGCCTCTCCTTTTTGCTGTGAAATTCTGGTGGGCCAGGCCTCCCTCGGCATGTGGTTTTGAGGCAAGTGTCTTTCAAAAGGCATTTCTCTGTTCTCTGCAGACTCCAGGAGAACAAACTCCTTTAACTTGCATGGTGAGGGAAGGATAGATGGAGGAGAGGGAGGAAACACACTGAAGTTGTGCCTATCCTTTTTCCTCACCTATGCACCTCAGGCTGGTGGCTGAGGACACTCATAACACCTGTTTAAATCTTGCCCAAGGAGAAGACTGTCAAAGGTGAGACCATGAGAGGGATCTGGTTGCTGGGATGGGTCTAGGAGGGCTTCAGGTTTGGGGTGAGGGAGCTGAAGAACTGAAGTGGGGGAGCCCAGTGGGAAAGTAAAGGTAAGACTGAGGGTGGGGCAGGAATTGGAGGTGCTGCACTAGCAGCTATTGATGATTAGGAAAATCAAATTAACGTCAGCTGGAATAGTTTAAGAGACACAGGACAATTTTAGAGTTAGCCAAGCTGTTATTCTGTTTATATAGAAAAATTGTTTTAAATTACTGTATGAAGGAAAAGCATGTGTGAATTGCCAATGGAAGAGATTCTAGAGAGACTGTCACTAAGGTCTCTAAAGGGTGCTCATATGAACCTGGAGAATTCAGACCCAATTATTGATAAGTGCAGTGAAATTTCATCTGTTATTTAGGTGTAGCAAAACGTCTGTTTTGCTCTTGGCCAAAAAAACAAAGGCTCTTTTCACTACAAGGGTGGGAAACAGATTAAGGTGTACAAACTAGGATGATGTACGTGGGAGGCTAAACTTTCACCTTTATATGTCTACATCATGTCAAGTATTTTTCATGTTTAAAATGTAGTCTATGAAGAAACAGCCTAAGGATATTGATCTTAAACAAAATTAAGTATATAGGTCACTGGAAAGCTATAGAGAAGAAATAAATTAGAAACTCAGCATTTTGTGCAAAGATAATTTATAGGACGTGAAAAAAATAGGCTTAATTATCTACAGTGCATCTTGGAATAATGCTGATATCCATAATCTGAAATATGCAAATTACAAAATGTTGGTACATCCCTTAATTAATAGGAAGTTGAGTGTTCAAAAGCTTCCTTCTTCTCTTTTTCTTTGTTATGGTGCATCTGAAATGAATATACAAGTTTTATAGAGACACTATTTTCTTTGTTCAGTTTGTTGTTGCTGTTAAAGTGTAACACCAGTTTAAGTTTTGTACCTGTCTTCTCTCAATATGCCAAACTGCCAAAAATCAAAGTCTTTCTTTTAAACCAGAAGTCACATTTGGATAGATCAGGTTAGTAGATTTTATTCTTTATTTAGCTTCTTTATTCATCAAGTTTGTGATGAGTTTTTACAACATAGTTCTTATTTTACTGCTTCTGTTTCATTTTCTTGTGAGGAGGCTGATAAAATCTTTGTTCATGGCAGCGTGAGTCTGCTGCATAGTCAGGGCCAGAATTGTAGGTCGTCATCTCAGCAGAGAGCCAAGAAAGAAGCTCTTGGCTCTGTGAGTCCTCAAAGTAGGGAGGGAGCTACTCCCTGTGCTAGTTGCAGGATAGAGTGTCTTCAAATCCAGGTGCAGAAGGGGCATACTCTGATGTCTGTGCTTTAACATTGCATTTACTGTTATGAGCTGTAATGTTATTTGAAGAGAGAGAATTCAGGCTCAAGAGCTGAAAATAGATCTCTTTGGTAAGACCTGAGCTAGGAACAGGAAAGAGTTAATTTCTATTTCATAGGCATAACATTATATAAATTTTCACTTTTTTTAAACAAGTGATTTAGTCATTATTTCTTGTAAAAAGAACTAAAAGCAGTTAACTAAGTTCCAGGATCAAAATAAGTCTATATAGATATTTTAGTATTTAATGCTAAGGTAGGAAAAATGATGTTTTCTTCAGTTAGTTTGTAAATTTTCCAATGCACGCTAACTGGAAAAGTATATAGGTTAAGTAAAGAATTTTTTTCCCCTGCCATGATCTGAAATTGCTATTAGTTTTAAACCACATCACATTCATTTTTGGTGTAAATCCACATAACTGAGTGGTATCGGTGTTTTAGAAACATTTTCTGGGGTGATTTGTAAGACAGAAAATGCTAAGTTTACAAAGAAGTCAGTTTGAAGACAGAACTGCAGAAATATGCCTTGATCAAAAGCCAGGCTCCACAGCCTTTGCAAAAGGGAGAAAAAAAGCATTTTGCTTTGCTTTTTAAAAGCTAGAGAAATAGCAGATAAAGATGTCCTAAAAGCATAGTTTCTGTACTTTTTCACCTGGCACACAGAATGAAAATTATTAAAGAGGATTAATAATCAAGGTGTTTGCAATGAATTAAACATGGAGTATGTAAAGAAAATGAACAAACAAGCAAACAAAAAGCTGGAGTGAACGACTGTTTCCCCAGATAGAAGGAGGTTAGTAACAGCCCATTCCAGGGATATGCATTAAGACCATATTACTTTTGTTTGGAAACAAAACCTTTTACCCACTAAGTCTAAAAATAGGTTAATATGAGATGGAAATAACTGTTAGAAATCAAAGATGAGATCCCTTACTGCTTTGCTACAGGGCAGAGATGACTAATAACAGTTCCAAGACTGAGTACAGTATGTGATCTGTTTTGTGCTTGTATTGCCATCAGATATATATCAAATACCATTTATTTCTATGCAATTGGTCATGCTCTTTTAGGGTTGTCACATCCACTTCTCACTTCCAAAACATTTATCTGGCGACTAATATACTCTTATGGCTTCCAGGCTTCCTCTGATTGATGATTAGCCAACAGCTTCACCCTCACAGCCTAACCCTTCTCTGCCTCCTCCTTGCTGCTGTGGCAGATGTCATCTCTCTGCCTGTCATTTTGGCTATCCCTGAACATCAGGCTCCTCCATAAACTGAATTTCTCATTCATGTTATGGTTGTCTCATTTATTGAGACCTTGTTCTGGTTTTGTCAAATTCAGTCTTGCCCTGCTCACACCTCCCCCCATGGCTGCTGTAAAGATTGCTTTTTGTCTACATCTGAAAGTGTTAGCTCTCTGTGTGTTTCTGTATACTCCAATTTATCTGTCACATCAAACCTAAGATGCTTATCCTCAAATCAAAGCACTTTTACTGTTGCCATTTAACCTTTGGCACCAGCTTTTCTTTAGCAGTGAGTTAGAAATAGGTGCAGGCTGGCTCCTGCCTCGCTGTTGGGAAAAGCTCTTCGAAAGGAGTCCCCTGCTTTCAGCCTCTCCTTGAAGCTCTTGTCTAAGCCATTTCTAGGCTTCTCTAGAACTCTGCTGCAGACATGTCTATTTTGACCAGTATGGTTCCACTGTTTTCTTGTCCTTTAATTCTGTCTTTTATATATAGGTATATAGACATATATAGATATAGATATATACTATAGATATATAGATTTATATAATATGTATCTGTACTATAGGCTGCCCAAGGCCAGGGACCAGCTTGTTCCACATCTACACAGAACCTAAGAGAATAGAGCAACATCAACCATAGTAGCAGTACCATCAATGCATATTATTCATCTTTCATGTTTTTTATGGAATCACAAGTATCTTTTATGGTTAAGCACATCATGGAATTACCTTTTGAGTCCTTCTGTGCTCATACCTTCTATTGAATTTCACTGATATGATACCAGGTTCCTCTGCTGGACAGCTGAAAGGGCATCACAGGGAAGACTTATTTCATTGCCTAGGGATAGGTCTGTCCTCTGACTACCTTCAAGCACTAAAAGAAAGGATAACATTGAAACAAGATAGAAATGTATCTTCTTCATGTATGTTTCTTTCAGTGGTGCTGCTTTAGATATTACGGATATGATTAGTATCAGCAATATAGAAAGCATTATTTTCTAGTTAGATTTACTGAAGAAACAGTAAAGAAAATCAAGAATAAAAATACCTAATTCATTTATTAACTCATCTGAGCCAGTTAATATCCAATGATTGCCCACCTGGATTAAAGTTTATATCTCACTGAAGGACTCAAATATTGTTTCACTTGGCAGGCAAGGGTCTAAGTAAACAGGATTTCCCTGAAGACAGCAAGAAATAATGATGCAATGTGGTTATTTATTAGCTTTGGTTTTACTGACAGGAAGATGGGCAAATAATACTCTAATGCTTAGAATTTAAATGGGTCAAACTATTTGCACTGCTTAGACTCTGCCCAACTTCTTTGTAAGTTCCTAGAGATAAGCTTCTCGATAAACATAATTTTGAGAAGTCCTTTATCCTCCTTTGGTACTTTGTGCAATTTTAGGCACTTTTGAAAATCAAGCCACTCATCTAGGTTTTGCAATAAAACTGCTCAGAATCATTTCTTTGCAGAAGATATTCCTCATTTAAACCCAAAGCTTTCACAGAGAATTACCAATCTGCTTGCACACTGATCTGCCAATTTGGATTGAATTTTTTTCCTGAAATGTCCAATGTTGACAGTCTAGTCACTGCAAGTACAGTATTTAAATATCCATCTGACATTTTAAATTCAAATCCAAATATTGTGACATAGAATGCTCTCATAGGTTTTGGGGTTTACAGTATAAAATGAAAGCAAATTTTGTAATCTTGGAATGCAATAAATGGATGGTTGTCCTCTGGACAGATTTATTTACATTTGTTATTTATAACTTGTTATTTGAAAAACATACAGGAAGTCCTTGTTCTCAGTTTAAAGAAATAGTATTTTAAAGCTAATTAGTCTTTCTCTTAAAAAGCAACTTTCCTGTGAAAAAAAATACTGAGAGTGAGATGTTGGTCCCACGGGTGAAATCTGCTTCCCATTTGACTAGGAGAAATTAATTTTGATAGTGAGGTACACCAGTCTTAGTTTTACAATGCCCAGCAGACAAAGGTATCACATCTCTGCTTCTAGTCACTCTGCTTACTTTCATCTGCAATCCTTCCTGCAAATAGTTATCAGCTAGAATTTGCTGGTCCTGACAGTGTCAGTGCACCTTATCTACCACAACATATGGCTCTTTGCTGCACACCCTGCACGTAGAGGTAATGCAAACCAAATGAAGGCCTCCCTTTACTGTACCTTTGCAACATTTCACTGGTGGTCTTCTCTGACACATCATATGTTTTAATTGGCTATGGAAAATAGGAGGTCTCTTTTACAATATTTATTTATTTTTATTTATCAGTGTGAAAACTTGTACCAACATTGTTTCCATGTTGACTGTCAGCAATCTAAAGCTTTGTTTTCCCAGTGACATTTTTACTAGGGTGTGAATAAGGACACCTGATGTTGTAACTTTACATTTTTCAAGGTTGTCAGGCATCATCATTGCTTTATAAAATGATAAACTCTTCAAAATCAGTGCCAAAACTCCTATCGTCTACCATTTTAAATACAGCAAGTGGGATTAAGGCTACTCAATTGATACAGCAAATCCTATTAAAGTCATTTAGGTTAAACTTTAAATGTTACTTAGGTTCCTAATTCTCCTTTAATCTGAGTTAAGATGAGGTGCATAAATAAATTTACCACTCTGGGTCTAGGAGTTTTTGAAAATCCCACCCAGCAATATGTAATCTAAAGTTTTGTGTATGACTTGATTTATTCTCAAGGAAATAAATGTGATCACATTGCCTGCCCCTCTCTGTCTGTCAGTCAGTCTCTGGCCTGTCTCTCTCTCTCCTAACTTTTGAACCCGAGAACTAATGTTGACTACAGACAGAAAGGCGAGGGCCCAAAGGTATTAAGTCCTTACAAAGTATAATGCTTGGAGAAAGGCGATCTGCAGCACGAGTTCCACTGTCCTCACTTCTCTCCTACCCTCAAAGGCTTGCAGGTCAGCCTGTGTGTTGGCCACAGCCAGCACAGCACCACTGTCCCTGTCAGGCACAGGATCTTACCTCAGCTCCAGGAACAACCCACACAGAGAAGGCAGCAGGACTTGAAACATTGGTCCATGGGAAACTAGGCCACATTGATTTCATCACCTAAACCTGTCACTCGCTAACTTGCAGTAGCCAACAAAGAACAGTCACTTCTCAACACAGCTTCAGGAAAAGCACTCTTGGAAACCACACATTTCCTCTGAAATGACATCAACAGTATTTTTTTTTAAAGTAGCTGTTCTCTGGACCTCCACAACTTTGCTGCGAAGGGCAAAAAATTTTGACGTGTCCCAGTGACAGCAGCTGTACTGAAGAGCTGTCTTTGGTGCCTACCCTGTAGAAAATTCTCCAGTATAGACTGACTCTGTGACAAGTCACCAGCTGCAGATGCATTATAATGCAGTCTCAGTTCACACTGGATAGTATTTCTAACCCCCTAGGTTTACCACATCTTGATCCCAGGTGATCAGCAAAGAGGATAGGTACCATTTCAGGAAGAATGGAAATCTATCCACAGGCTGTGGGTCTAACTTGACTTCTCACACTTGGGCTCTTTTGTAAACAAAATATTGATGCCCAGGCCTGTGAAGCTTTATGCTATCAAGGCAGTGGACAATGCTTTTACGTGCTAATAAAAGTACATTAGGAAATTCAGTAGAGATGATTGGCCTTCAGCTGGAAATAGAGAAGCTGGTGTTAAACGAAATTGTCAGTGGCTCATCATAAAGTTTCCTATGTGTTAAGGCATTAGAAATTGGAGGCAGCATAGACCAGTTTTTAATCCTGTATGTGAAAGGAAAATTATGATAGCAGAGTAGGAGGAAGAGATGAGAGTTAAGAAACCTACACAAGTCTTTGATCTCCTTATATATACTGTGATGCATATTCTCACCGCCATGTGACAGGGCTGGGTTTACCGAGTCCTTATTGCTTTCATAATACGCTCAGACTTTGAGGGGACATCCATAAACCTGGCAGCAAATAACCATCACTTCTGCAAGCAGTTTGGTGCAGATGATTCATACTCTTTCTACAGCAAGACAGCAGAATCAAAGTCTTCATCACTCAGTCCTTGAGTGACCCTGCCAGTTCCTGGCCTTGAATGCTTTTCATTATCTTGTCACTTACCAAGGATTGCAGTGTCTTACAGGGCAGAGTAACTAAGTTTAACTTAAGTAGAAGCTTGGGCTGTGCTTATATTACACTTATTTAAAATTTTATTTTTACACCAAATAGTCTAATAGGTTTTGAAAATAGTCTATTGTGCTGTGAAATGAAAGACAAGTTCTCTGCCATGTACCTACCATCAGCTGTCTGCTGAGATTGCTGAATTATATTACAGAGTAAGACTTTCAAAGGCGATTAGTAAGTCGCTGGGTCACCAACCAGCCTTGCTACACAGTATGTTATAAGCTTAAGGTCCAGTACAATAGAAAAAGGTTTGTCATAGTTTAAAGCCATGCTATCAGCACCAATGACTAGACAGACAACAGGAAGGATGAATCATGGAGAAATTCAGAAAAAAATAAAAATGTATTCACTGCAACCAGACCTGGTGTGCTTTAGGGTTTCAGTGAAAGGCTGACATCTTCAGCACTACCATGCTGAGGCATTCCTAGAGTATGGATTCAGAGAAGGGTGACAGCCGTTTACACTCCTTTTTGCTGTACAAAATGGTCACCCTTCAGATACAGTCATGAGCTCTCAATCCAATTTTGCTTAGCTTGAAAGATTTATTTCTTTAACAATAACATTCCAGTTCCGAAGTACTTTACATGAACAGATTCCTATGACAAGCTTGGAGTCCTACTGATACGACTGTCCTCTCTGGATTTCACTGGAAGCTTGCATTTGTTGTACAGGAGTTTGCTTGTACAGGACTGTTGGTTGGGAGGGGGGGTTGGATTTTTTTACCTGTACATAATGAATACTAGAGTGATAGACAATATTTTTTTCATGTGCATGCAATGTCATGTCTCTCTAGTTAATAAATGTTACTGTAATTCCTACCAAATGTCTATTCACCCTGGAATATGTGCTAATCTTGAAGAATAAATACTTGTATTCTATTGGTAGAATAGGGGGTTTTTTTAGGTGGTATGCACTTTGACTAGATAGGCAAGAGGAAAAAGTAAGTCCTTTGGCACCAGAAATCAATTCTCCCCATAATTGTCTTGATTTCCTGACACACAAGTCTGCATTTACATGTTTTAAATGTGATTTCTTGGTTAAAAAAATCAAAGAAAATTGAACATTAAAACGTGAAAATTAAACATTCCATGATGACTTTTGCTGAACATGTTTAAGCAAGTTAACTAGAACTTAATTTTTAGAGATGCTGACCTCATGCAATCATCAGTGGCTGAAATGAAGTGTTCAGCATTTATGCAAGTTAAACTCTTTATCTTGATCCTAATGAAACCTGTGTATTAATGTTAACTTATGTGTGCCTAAAAGACAAGGTTCTTCTATTTATCCATATCATTCACAGAAAAAATATAACAACTCCTAACTACTGTAGGGTTGAAACTCAAAAATCTTTTACAGTTTTTATAGTGTCTTGTAAAAGAAAGGAGGTAAAGTGCATGTGTATGTTACAGTCACTCTAAGACAGTTGCCTCCACGGCCCTTGAGCACTTATCACAGACCTGTTAAAAGTATTATGTGGGTTTTAGACAGATGTAATTATTCTCCTGGAGGACTGCAAATTCCAGCTATCTGTTAAAAGTCTGTTTGTCACAGGAATATGCCAAAAGGAAACATCAAAGAGCTGTTGCCACAACTCCAAGGCCTTTTTATAAGAGTAATCATCCTGGTCCAAGGACACAAACAAGGTAGAGTTTACAAACAGGCATAATTTATTTAGACAGAGCTTTCAGACACTTGAGCTCTTTTCCAGATGTAATTAAAGAAAACAAAAACTTTTCTTACAAGTTTCATCTTGCATCAGGTCTTAATTGCACTGGTGAGGGGTCAAGTACACAACATGTTGTCTCCTCTGAAGGAAGCCTTGATATCTTCATTGTCAAAGAAAGAAGCTCTCATTAGTCTTACAAATACAGTCTCACAGAATTTTTAATAAAACACTCAAATTTACGGGTATTTTTGCAACTCAGTCCTGAGGCAAATCACTGAAACTGCTAGTATAACTAACTTTGTTCAGATATGAAGCCAAAATCACAATACAAATTTGGTAGAAAAGCTAGTTAGAAGCTATGAGTTGCTCAGCTGAGTGGTCTAATGAAAAGTATCTGTATTTTCTTGCCCTTTTTGTTTTCACAGATGAACCACTAAGTTGGAAGAATTCTGAGATGGCAAAAGTAAGTGCTCAAAATGAAGTGGTGTTTAAAATCACTATATGAACTTTCTATGATATCCCTTTGTTTGTCCTCTCCACCCATGGTCAGGTCACACATTTGCAGGCAAATCTTCCTCATGGAAGCTCTGTCCAGAAACAAAAAGGGTGGTTTTTTAAACCTGTTGTTAGTGTCCCCTCCACATTCTGTTCTCACTGTTTCTTTCTATATTTCCAGTTTGCTTTTTCTTCTTGATCTAGGGTAAGTCCACACTTCCTCACCTCATTGCCCACATGTCCACATCTATATGCTCTTGAATGCACATTCACCTGTTTCCCCAATTTTTAGCTTTTCCTTCAATATTTTCTCCCTGCAAGCTTGTATTCCCTATTCAGTCCTTCGAGTTTCTGCTTTATTATCTTTTTTTAGCAAAAATCCCCCACCCCTCCCACTCTTTACCTATCTGCAAGTAGCTAGGCAGATTTTTTTTTAACATTTGTAAAGCTGAGTGGGATACATGTAGACCTAGGTAGTAGGTAGTCAGGAATGTATAAGAGTCCAAGACATGGTTAGATACGACCAAAATGCTGATCAAAAAGGAAGTATAAACTGTAGAAAGTCAGAAAAGGGGAAGGTAAGCTGGAACAAAGTTTTGTAAACCTTTTACTAGGCATAAGTATGCTTTATTAATTGTATGTGAAGTGAAATAAGGCTTTTAGCCTACATAGGCCAGAGAGATCTCAAAGGAAACCTAATCCAAGGAAAAGGTTTTACTAACGATTCTACTAACAGCAATGAAGTCTTTACCTTTTGTAACTGAACTCACTGCTGGGCAGCAAAGTTGGACTAAGGTTTAATTCAATTTCACCACCCTTTCTTCAGGCAGAGTGAATATATTTACGTTACTGCATATCCATATTAAGGATGAGGTGCTCCAAGGCAGTTTTGCACCAGCAGTGATCCTCACTTCGCAGATCAATTCCCAGCTGCAATGTAGTTGCAGTTTTTTGTGATTTAATAACTAAAGATTGATTATTTTCGCCAAAAAGGCGCCCAGGGCTCCGGGATGCGCGCCGCGGGTACCAGCGCCGGGGCTCTCCCTGCCCGGCGCGCCCGCCCCTCGCCCTCCGGAGGGAGCACGTACAGCTCACTTTTGGGGCCGCAAGCGGAAAATCGGTGATGGGCTTAAATCGCAAAATTTTAAAAACCGCTCAAGTCCTCAGAAGTGCACAAGCAAGCCCGACAGAGGCGCCGCCGGGCGGGCCGAGGACACAGCTGCCCCCGCGCCGTGCCCTGAGGCCCGGAGGCCGCTCAGGGGTTAAGCCCCGCCGGGGGCGGGGGCGGGGGCAGCCCGGCCGGGCCGCGCCGCTCGCGGCTCTCAATGGGAGCGGGCCGGCGGCAGCTGAGCGCGGCCGTACCGCGGGGATGTCGCAGGCTCCGCCGGGCGCGGGGCAGCTCAATGACCTGCCTGACCACTCTCCGCGGGTGCGCAGCGCCGTGGCCGAGCTGCGGCAGCGGGCGGAGGCAGAGCCCGGCCAGCGCTGGCCGCAGCCGCTCTCCGATGCCTTCCTGGTGCGGTTCCTGCGCGCCCGAGACTTCCACCTGGAGCTGGCCTGGAGGGTGAGGAGGGGCGGCGGCGGCAGGTCCCGGTGGTGCCCGGGCAGCAGCGGCTGCGGTGCGGCTGTGGGGTGGATCGGTGCCCTGCGCTGCCGGGGCGGCCGAGGCCGAGCGGGGAGTTTCAGGGTGTAACTAATTGCTTGTCACTAATTGCGTGTGTTCGGCGTGGCACCGCAGCAGTGTGCGGTGTCGTGGCTGGCTCAGTGCGGTATCGATGTGGTAACATAAAGGTTGTGCTAAGTGCGGCACAGTCACTCTTCCGTACAGTAAGTGTGCTAAGGTCACAGCTCCGATTAGGAAACAGTATCCTTTAAAGGACACCTTGTCATGATTGTCAGGCTCAGGTTACTAGTAGCCGCACTAGTTTCACTACAGACTTATATTTACTCTAAAACTATGAGTAAAATCTTCTTTTCGCTCGGAGTTTAGTCATTTACAACATTCCTTGCAGGCTTTGGTAAGTCGTGGTACTTTCCTGGCTCTTCATATGCCTTATTGCCACAGAGCATACATATTTTTCATATCCAAAGGCAGAGATTGTTATCAGTTTTGGTTTGGTTTTTTTGAAAGAAAGATTGATAACCATTAAACCTTTGGAACAGAAACTACTTCCAAATCCTCCCAGGGCAAAGGCATTGATTCGCATGTGCCAACTGACAGCTGTGTTTCCATGGGATTTTATGTTGATTACACAGCATTGCCCAACAGATCTCACCAATTGGCTTCTGGCTTCTCTGGACTGTTGATTTTCCAAGTTCAGTCACCATAAGAGAAGATTGTTTGCATACAGATGTTTTGCAGGATCAAGGTAACTAAAAAAAGAATTTGAGAAATTGAATTAGGCCCTTAATCATAAATAGCTTTAATAATTGTATATTTGATCTTTTCATTTGACTCATGAGATTTGCATCATAGCTTTAAACCTTTCCTCCTCAGCAGAAGAACCAAGGAGTCAATTCAGATTCCTTTGAGTTTTATGGATCTTAATTTTACTTGAAGTTCATGAGATTGTTTATACCAAAGCTGTGCTCTAACAACTGTAGGACCATGCCTTTTTTTTCTTTCCCAACAAAAGCCATTTTATTTTCCTGAGTTCCTTGGTTCCAAAATGTAGAGCTTAATGAGGACAATATGGACTCCTGAATATCCACTCCTAATTGCCTTGCAATTGGTTGTTACTGGTAATCCTGTAGGCAGGATAGTGGCACTTCTGAATTTGGCCCATACCTCTCTGCACTTTGATGTGATTAATTGTGAGGTGTGTTATAGGTAGGAGTATTCTTTAAGAGAGTGGAATCTAGGCTAGGTTTAGAGATGGAGTCTATGAAGTTGCAAATTTCCTATGCTCCTCTTGAGAATCAGCCCTCTAGACTGGGGACCTGCTTTGAAAAAGTTAAATCTTTTTAAAAAGCTCTTTAGATTATCTGGTTCCCCACAGGCTGCTAAGTTTCTGAATTTCAAACCTTTCTTTGAATTAAAAGATTCTGATATTCAGAACCAACCTACGTTTAATATTTCTGTGTAGACCTTCAGTTCTTCAAGTGCTGTAGCCACTTGTACTTAATCTTCTATATACCAGCTGACACCATTTTCTAGAATATTTCTCTTACAGTAGGGGAATAATAAAAGAAGCACTTCTTTTTTTTTTCTTCCCCCCCCCCCCCAAGGAATGTGTTCATTGCAATTGGCATATCAAGGCCAAAGAGAATTATTGTGCAAAAATCTGTCGTGGTCATAACATGTGTATTCATCTAACCCAAGTGTGACTTCATGCAGAAGTCATGTTAGTACTTCATCCTAGACAGAGCCCTCCTGCCATCAGTCCAGACAATGGCTCTTCCCTCCTGCCCTGATTTCATGTTGAGTCTTGATTTGGAGTCCAGGCTGATACAGTTTCTGTTTGCCCACTGGGCTCCTGTGTACTACTGCATAATACTTGTAGAGCATCTAAGGGATAATCAAAGTTCATGGCCCTGTCAATGCTTATGAGCAATGGTTATCCAGCATCTTTGTATGGGCTTATACTTAGCCTTAAATATAAATCAAAAGTCTGGAAACCAACCAGACCTTTTTATTGATGCATTTCTGGTTAATAATTGACACAGATTTATCTGATGTCAGTTATCAACATTTGGAAATGCTTCAGAAAAGAATAATCAGGTAGATTGTGTCAAGACATTCCATTTCTAAATCTTTTATGGTGACTCATAGCAACAGCAATCTTTTACATTTTTCCAATGGCAATTCCAGACTTGCTTTTAACTACTGATATATTGATATCTACCATGCTAGAAGAAAATCCAGCACTGAAACAGGTAGTTGGAATTGAAGGGCTTGAAGAAGAGATAAAACTGTCTATTTCTTAAAGACAGTGATTATTCAGTTAAGTTCAGTAGCAGACTATTCTCACAGAACCACTGTGAATATGAATGAATGTACTGAGTTGGAAGGGATTGGCAAGGATCATCAAAGTCGAACTCCTGGCCTTATGCAGGACACCCCAAGAATCACACCCTGTGCCTGAGAGCATTGTCTGAATGCCTCTTGAGGTCCGTCAGGCTTGGTGCTATGACCACTTCCCTGGGGAGCTGTTCCGGTGCCACCACCCTCTGGGTGAAGAACCTTTTACCCAACCTAAACCTCCTCTGGCAACTTCAGGCCATTCCTCATGTCCTGTCACTGGTCACCACAGAGGAAAGATCAGTGTCTGCCCCTTTTCGAATGTACCAGCTTCACGTGTATGTTTGACTTCATTCTTATCATGAAAAACACTGTCACTTGAATTCACTAGTGATATGTGAAATCTGGAGAACGCCTTTCCACGACAAATGCTTTTTCCTAGTGTGTTTCATTATGCATTACACCCCGTAACTCTTGTATAGGACTGACTCTCTCAGTGTCTTTGGAATGCTGTCTTTTGGTACCTGAACTAGATTATACTCTTGGGAACAGAATGAAAACGTTTAACATTGAAACTCTATATGCAAAGAGTTTTCATAACATAATATTGTAAACATCTCTTTTGTGGCACTGAAAACTCTCTAAATATCTAGGATCTTTTTAGGAGATCTGGTTGATACCAAGTTATATAGCCAGACTTTGCTTTTGCTCTGCATTCAATTTATGGAGAGACTTCCTAGTGTATTGTACTGCAAGTAAGTTGCTTAGGGATGATTGTGCTGTCCAAGAAGGGCTGTTTTCTGTAGCACCAATCACACTGCTGAGTCTCAGACATTATCTCGGAGGATCTTGACATCATTCAGACATAAATGCTAAGTTAAAATCAGTTACTTGGCTGCTTTTCTTCTATCAATACCGAGGAATTCCTAGAAAATGATGGAAGAGCCCTTATTAGCTCTCTGAGTGGACTCTTGAGAAACATAAATCAGGCTTCCCTTTGTGCTAAGCCAGCATGTGCCAGTCTTTTTTAAGTGACAAAGAGGCAATGCATGTGAAATTGGGAAAATTTAGTGTTTCTATAAAAATATTTTAAATTCATTGTCTGGGTATACTGTATGTTTAAATTCTGGGTACATCTGTATATATATATTTATATTCTGAAGTTTGAGCTGTGGTTTCTCCTGCAAAGAATGCCAGTAGAAAACATTTTTTTCCCAAGCATTGTGTGCATTGGTACAACTGCAGACACAATGGAGGCCTAATTCTGCCTATCATACATGTTAATATAAATAAATAGTTATTAATCAATAAAAATATAATTAATTTACATATACAGGTGCATTGGTTTCTCTAACAAGCACAATGTTTTCTAGTTCTTTTGCTTCTAAGTAAAGTACTAAGTTCACTTTGGTTTGTAGGACATGAATCTTGGTTTAATTGGTAACTTTGTAATCTCTAATGTTCAGAAATCTGGAACTATCCCCAACAGACATCAGGGAAAAAACCTCCTAATTAATGCTTAACTCCAGACACTGGAGTTTTTCATCTAGCTTTCCCCCCTTTATCAAGTGATCTTGCATCTATTTTCAGATGCTGAGCTGATGCTAAGTAGGTTATTCAGTTTGTAAACACAGATAATTATACATTGAGATGTTTTTCTTGTGTTGTAAGTACGTGAGCCATTTTTTATACTTGGTAATGAATGCGTCTGTTTTTCCTGATATTAGGTTGTTTCATCTATATCCACGCTGATTATTATATATGGCATTTATTTTTTTCCTTGCTGTCTTTACTGAAAAAAAATCATATTTTAAAAAAATTTCACGTGAATTTCTGTAGTTAAACAGGATGAAATGAGAAAACCTGCAAGTAGCCACTGCTAGTTTTTTTAATTCCTTTGCATGTTTAAGGATTACTCTTTTAGTGGTTGTGTTTGACTTTAGTATGTCCAGTTGTAAGAAAGGGATCGTTTGCATAAATAAAAATTTACAGAATGTCTCCCAAATCTAGCTATAGATGCTGTGTAAAGTTATCTAATGCTAACCTTCAGATCTAAATCACTTCAGGTAATTAGATTAGGTTTTCAAAATCTAAGAACTCTTCAGCACCTCGTGATTTTCTTGCCAATGGAAGTATATTTTCGGCTTAGCCATATTAAATGTCTGAAAGATGCACCACTTGCTCATGTCATGGAAGGTGTCAGAAGTTGTCCAACCATATATTTACTCCTTAATGGGTGTGCTAGTAGGTAAACGATGCCTTATGTAAAGATCTTGAGTGTATCACAAATTGCAAACACCACTCCCTTTCTTTCAAGGTCCCAGACCTTAAATTCTTCTTGTTTCCAACTTGGAAAATGTAAATATCATGAAAATGAGAAACTAACTACTGACTAGATAGGATTATTTAGGGTACTGAATTACTCTCATCTTAGTTTTGGCAGGGAGTTCTTCAAAGAGGTCTTTAAAATACGTATGTTCATTAAGTTGTGGTGACACGGATTTTAGAGGAAAAGTGAAAAATGACAAAGCTACAGATGTTTGCCTAGCTGTTTTCTGGGTGTTTCTGTATTTTGCTGCTGTTTCAGAGTCTGTTTTGGAAAGACCAAGGAAAAAACATGTTGACATTGCTGTCTGGCTGGCACAAAGCAGTTGGGATTGCTCAAACAGTGCCCTTTGTAGACAGTCAAGTATTGACAGTGAGATAATCAGAGTACCTCAAAAGGCCTATCTTTGAAATTACAGTGAACTTCTGTTCCACAAATTAACCAACTTTCTCTACTTCCTCCCTCTTTCCCTAGCATTGTTTATTTGCTTGTTAGTTTTAAAATTAGCCTAGGCTAGAACTGATTTGATGCAGTCAAAAGGCTTCTGCTAAAGTTCTCCTAATGGTTAAATACTTCTTTCTGTGGTGATGGTTTAGGATGAGGCTTTTTATCCATTTTTTTTCACTGCCAAATCAAGTGTGATTCTAGCATGGTATATGAACTTTTTTTTTTTTTTGGATCTAAATACAGATTTATAGGCTCTATTTCCATAAAAAATATAGCTAATTTCTGATCAGTGTGCCATGTATTTTTATGTAAATTCTGCTTATAAACAATAATGTTTTATAAATAGTTTCCTCATGACAATTCATTTGAAAGACCTCCAAAATCACTCAACACTTTAACCTGATCAGAAAAGCATTAAGCTGAAGGAAAACTATGTTTTATGTGAAATAATACAAGAAGCTTGAAAGTAGAGGGAAAGGTAAGGGATAAGATTAATTATCTGACATGAGCGTGCTGTGAGCTACAGGGTGATGTATCTCGAGTCTCCCTCTAAGAGTCTGTAGGTAAGAATCAGCACAGCTGATGCTCTGATTTTCCAAGGGGTGAATTAAATTCTACTGAAGTTCCTTCTGATCAATCTTCCAGTGAAAATGCTGAAGATATATACTTGCATAGATATGAGAAATTTGTAATTTTTTAAGGTTATATTCTATTAGTTGGACCTGACAGCTCTTTTAACGTTAATATTTCTGCTGCGAAATATGGAGTAATTGGTAAAGGAAAAATTAATATCTGTTAATACAAATTATAGGAAAGAAAAGACTTTTGGTTGATGCTTTCAGTGTGGTGAACACATTTAATTTGTGAAACTCTGCTGAAGATCACACTGGGTTTTCCTGTTTGATGAAGTATAGAAACAATTCTAAAAGCTAGCCTGTGCATGCCAGCTTTAAGATTTAAAGCTACATTTCAGTTTGTTGTGAAATGAGTTATTGAAAAATTTTGATTCTCTTAGCTACTTTGATGGTCTTGCATTAAAACTTTTAAGTTGTAGCCATTGCAAAAATACATACAAAATCTAAATTGTTTATAATAACTACCTCTCTACCCTCCAGACTCAAGGCTAGAGAACTTAGCATGGTTAGAGACAAAATTTAGTTGATGAGATGAGAGGAAGCATTTTAGAAACAGTCTTGCATAGCTTCCTACTTGCCTATGCAAAATGTCTTAAATAAATTTTAGTTGCAGAGCATAGTTCATTTTCCCCAAAACCAATTAATATTAAAGGAGAAACAGTAATTAGACTTGGAAATTAGCACTACTACATCACCAAGGTAATTTTTCATGATCCATCTCTAAGATGACCTTTCACAGTGCTGCCTGTAATTCCTCAACACAGATGTTCCTCACAAAGGAACATCTTTAATTGCCTCTTCCTTAGTGCTAGTCCATCACTTTTCAACACACAGCACTTCCTGTGCCTTAGAAATACTCATTCTGGTGCTGCCCCCCAGCCTGAGAAACCAGGGCGACCATGTCCCTGACAGCAGACAGGAGCTCTGTTTTAGCCAAACAGGTTCTCGTGGTTGCCACTCTTGTGGGATGGAAATTGCCAAATGTGTAATGGAGCCACTACTTTGTGATATTCTCTCATTTCAGAGGGGTAGGAGGGACTTTAAAAACATTTTTGGATATGTTGATGAGCATACCTGATTCAAATAGTAAAATGGAATTATTGATGACTGTGTCAAAAATCGGGAGGGAGAGAATGTGTAAGTGAAGGAGAATGTTCCTCTGTAAAATTTTGCCCATCAAAATTTTAAAAGATCCTGAACTAATTTGATGCAGTAGCAAACTGAGTAATCCTAATGGTAACCTGAGTGAAAAAACTGGAGTTTAGATGCATTTTGCATAGAAATTACAGGTTTATTCTACATTCAGTTTTCTTTTCTGACACAAAAGGACAACTGCAGACCATTAATGATTTGACAGGGTTCTAAATTCATTGTGGCAATTTACTCACTTACTTGATCCAATATAGCAACCTTCTATTTCTAGGAGTGATTTGGTTAAAATACAGAATTAAATTATAGCTAATTTAATGAATTAAACCTGACTGTGACCACATGTCGAAAACATATTTTTAACTGTGCCCTTCCTACAATAGCTGATGCTTACTTGACAACTTTTTTTTTTCCAGTTATTGAAGAATTATCAGAAGTGGAGAATTGAATGCCCAGAAATAAGTGCAGATTTACAACCATCTTCTGTTCTTGGTCTTTTGCAAGCTGGCTATCATGGAGTCCTAAGATCAAGAGACCCACATGGAAGCAAAGTTCTAATATACAGAATCGGTGAGTGACAAAATTGCTTGGAACTGTTTTGCACCTGACTCTGACACTGAAGTATTTGGGTTTCATTTGTTTGTTTTGTTTTGTGGTTTGTTTTTTTTTTTTAATTATCACGATTTCAGCAGTGAACCAAAAATATTTTATGATACAACTGCAGGGGTTGATAAAATTAGATCATATCAGAATATCTTAACTAGAAAGGTAACATATTTATGTTCCTTCTAAGAAATACATTTACATTAATTTAAAGGTGAGTTTACTGAGCTATAACAGTTACATCATTTTGCATACAAATTAGTGTGGCTAAAGCTGTACGGTCCCTTATGAACTCAATTTTCTTTTTAGTGAAATTCTTGTTGCATTAAAAGAATCTTAAAGCTTAAAACTTGTAAGAT
The DNA here is from genome assembly GCA_013397895.1 of Origma solitaria. Classification (NCBI taxonomy): domain Eukaryota; kingdom Metazoa; phylum Chordata; class Aves; order Passeriformes; family Acanthizidae; genus Origma; species Origma solitaria. The sequence goes on from VZRL01003361.1 coordinate 913,418, forward strand.
TATGTGGTTCTTTGGCTCTGAGTGTCAAAAGAATAATTTGTTTTCATGTAAGTTTTCAAAGCCATGGGCTAAGACTGTGGTAATGACACAGATGCTGCAGAGAGTGGTGAGAACAGAAAAAAAGCTGTACACTTAGTCATGTATCAGTGTTCAGTTTAGGCTTGGATGAGCAATTCACCAAGTTTTCACTCTTTACTTGTAGCCAAAGAGCCGTAGCTAACAATGCTTGAAAAATGTTTGATGCACCTCCCAAAAATATTTTAAAAAATATGTAGTTAAGTGAACACCGTATCTCCTTTATGTTTGGTTTGGACAGAGACATTATTTTTGCCAACTTCCAAAGAATTACCTTATTATCAGCTGGTCTAGTAGACAGTTGTGCCCTCTACAGCTTTCATCTCAGGTTATGGCTCATCCTATGCAATTTTTTGTTCAGGCCTCAGGAAAAAAACCAGTGAGATTCACTGAATCATGTCAGAATTACAGTGCTGGAAAAAATTATATTAATGGATTGGATTGCTCTGTAGCTTCTGCTAGCATGACTGTTACTGAATTAAGCTGTTCATGTCAAAACCTTTTACTGGGTCTATGGCCATAGGTAGAACATGCTACTTTATATGGTACCATCTAGTAAAAGAGCATCAAAGATGAGTGATAGAGCAGGCACACAAAGTACCTTATGCACTGGCAAAACAGTTTATTTCAGGAACTTTGTTATTGCTGGTTAATTCTTGTTTCTGAGAAGCACATTAGGAGCAGTAGCAAGCAAAATTGCAGGTATATGGGCTATTCTCATGGTAATGCAGGGTAATCTATCTTCTCTTCAGGACAATGGGATCCCAGTTCATTTACAGCATATGATGTGTTTCGTGTAAGTCTCATCACATCTGAACTCATTGTAAAGGAGATTGAGACTCAGCGAAATGGAGTCAAGGCCATCTTTGACCTTCAAGGGTGGAGATTTGCTCATGCTTTTCAAATCAGTCCAGCAGTGGCCAAGAAAATTGCTGCTGTTCTCACAGTAAGTATGACATAATGCTTTATGCAGCTTCATTGCTATGACTTCCAATTTTTCATCTCTTCCAAGCTATAGTAAATTTTCCTTCCATAGGCCTTCTCAGACTATGCAACTTAGAAGGATAAAATCCTAAATCCATTGCAAGTCGTAGGTTGTACTTGTTTTATTTCCAGTATATTCTTCTGTAGCAGTAAATGCCCTCTAACGTCTGGCATTTTATAAGAACTCCACCAACCTGTTAACAACACAATTTCATGACTGAAAGAGCAGATGAAGCCCAGTTTTGGAAGAATCTGTTTGTCATCCTGTTTCGTCTCTTCTCTTCCATTCTTTTGTGCATTAACTCAACATTTAAAACATTTATTCCTGACTCAGAGAATATAAAAAATAGCATGTACCAAGAGTACTTAAGAGCAAAACACTGCTAACTTGTTACAGTATGGATGATGCTTATGTGATCTTCCATCTGCTAACAGCAAAATGTACAATGTTTATCTTCTGCTTGCTTTTTTTCCCCAAACATGAGCATTGTTTTGTGCAAATCACTGCTACCTCACTTCCTATATTTCACAAAACATCTCAGGACTTTACTGTCTTTAAGGCTTATTCCTTTCTGCCAAATTCAGTTGAACTCTGCCACTGGCTTTGAGAGAAAAAAAAAAAAGAAAGAGAAAAGGGGACAGAGAATTGACAGGCAAGCTACAGGGTAGTCCTCTAATCCTATTTTCCTTCAGAAGTTACGTTGAAAGTCAGTAATAATAAAACTATTAGCCTGCGATGTAGAAATGAGCCAGGGAGATAATCTCTTAGCTCTGATTTGGTAAGGTTCATATCTGAAATTCGATCAAAGCTTAGTCATTGAATTAATATCATCAGAACTTCAGGTGTTCTTCCTTTTCGGTATCTACTGTAAAACTTTAGTGAAACCATCAGGTATTCCTGACTTTGCACATCTAGAATAAGAACTCTTGGTGTTATGCAATCTTGGGTCAGATCTCATGAGAACAGGGCTAGTGAGGGTGTTTCACTTGATTTATGAGGTACCAAGCAACTTGCTGGTAATTTTTTGAACCTTGAAATAGAACAGAAAGGAAGCAGAATAGGATTTGCAAGTACATCTAAAGGTTTCAATCCATTATCTCAAAGCAGGAAATTCTTTGAATATGATGTTTCCATCTTGACCTATTTCTGATTTGCTGAATGTTTTTCAAGCTTCTAAATGTTTATTCTAGCTATGGAAAAAAATTCTAAAAAAATAAAAAAAAATACGTGTTTCCAGTGTTCTTTTCTAAGAAGAGATGGAATTTTAACTATTTTTTTTCCTGATTCCTTTCATCAGTTTTAACTGGGTTAATAAATTTTATGTAGAGATTATGTTAGTGTTGTTCAGTATCATAGAACCACAGAATGATAGAATGTGCTATGTTGGAAGGGACCCATCAGGATCATTGAGACCAACTCCTGGCCTTATGCAGGACACTCCAAGAGCCACGCCATGTGCCTGAGAGCATTTTCCAAATGCTTCTTGACCTTTGTCAGGCTTGGTGCTCTGACCACTTCCCTGGGGAGCTGTTCCAGTGCTCAACCACCTCTGAGTGAAGAACTTTTTCCTGATGTCCAACCTAAGCCTCCCCTGATACAACTTCAGGCCATTTCTTTGGGTCCTGTCTCTAGTCAGGAGAGTGAAGAGTTGGTACCTGGCCCTCTTCTACCCCTCGTGAGGATCTTAAAGACCTCAATGAGGTCTCCCCTCAGTCTCCTCCAGGCTGAACAGACCAAGTGACCTCAGCCACTCCTCATAAGGTTTGCCCTTCAGATGCTTCACCATCCTCATGGCCCTCCTTTGGACACTCTCTAATAACTTAATGTCTTTTTTATATTGTGGTGCCCAAAACTGCCCCCAGCCCTAGGGGTGAGGCTGCCCCAAGTTCAGAGCAGAGTGGGACAATCCTCTCCTCTGCCCAGCTGGCAATGCTGTGCCTGATGCACCCCAGGACATGCTTAATGCCCTCCAGAATATACTTATAAGTAAAAGTTTAGAAATCTTAGTTTTAACCCTGTGTTTTACTGAAGAAATGTGTCTTTCAAATTGTTATCTTGTATCAAGAAACAAGTTAATAGAAAGGAAGTATGTACTAAGGAACAGAAAGCATAGGATGAAAAATAAGTGACATTATCTTGAAAAATCTATTATCCCAGGCAGAACAAAGTTGTTTTGTGAAAATCATGATAGTAGATTTTTAGTATATGATAACCCATAATAACATTAAGGAAACCTATAAGCTGATAGTTTTAAGTTCTTTATCATACATTAAAATCAAAAAGGAATGGAAATGTGTTGGGTTTGAGATTTTTTGTCTTAGAACTGCTGAACTAGTGAGGAGATATGTTTGTGAGAAGTATCATTTGCATAAGCAAAAAGCATCTGGTTCAGAGGTAGTATCAGGTGGGATATGAATGGAAGCTGTACTTTCCCCAATGCATAAAGCTTGTTTTGATCTCTGCCATATTTTCTTTTAAATTTCAAAGATCAGGAACTTTTGAATGAATGCAATTAGAATCCAAGTTATTTTATATTATAAAGGCTGTATAGTAGATATTTTTTGAATTTCATTTAAACAGTAATCTTGTTGTAAAGCTGAACTTCTGGCTTGGCCAAATTCCTGGTATTTTTAAGGCTTATCTCTAAATAAAAAATACAATTTATTTAACTTAAAGTTAGTATCTCAAATAGTTTTTACATATTTATGTATTGTCCTTCAGGCTGTAAATTGCCAATAATAGCACATAGCTAGATAGCTTTTTTCCAAATTAACAGCAGGATCTTTGTTGTGAAAAATTGTGCTTTAGAAAAAGGCTGAGCACAAGATTTGTGTACAATACTTATGTGCAATTTGGTGATAGTTTTCTTATTTGCTTTTCTGTTTGTTTGTTTTTAACATTCAATCTTACTTCATACTAAGATGAAAAAAAAAGTGAGATTTTTCCTTCTAATGGGAGGAACAAGATTTGATTTTTCTAAATGTTCTTAATTGACACTGCCGCAACACTATAAAATGCAGGAAGTTGCAAGGTCAGAAGGAATACTTTAGCTTATGGACTAGACAGTTTTCACAGGCTTATCATTAGTAATAGATGTATTTCAATAATATTTTCTTATGGTGTTTTTCATGTATGCTGACAGGATTCTTTTCCACTGAAAGTTCGAGGTATCCACTTGATTAATGAGCCTTTATTCTTCCACCCCGTCTTCGCTCTAATTAAGCCTTTTCTCACTGAAAAAATAAAGGAACGGGTGAGTGCACACAAATATTTCTTTCTGCCACAAAACCCTTACATGAAAATCTGTAGCACTTCTGTTAGACTCTGTTACTCCTGAGCAGAAGAGCATAAAACATGTTTGTTTTTTGTACCATACCAGACCTCCAGAATCTAACTGTAAAGCATTTGCAGTTATTAATAACATGAAAGTCACAAGTGGTGCAGTTATCACTACCCTAAAGATAAAAAGCACTGTGACACAAAGAGGTTAAATAATTTGCTTGGGGTCACATAACAATTCCTCTGCAGAACTAGAAAGAAATAGGTCCTGGATTTCCCAGCACTCTACCTATAAATGGCAGAGAAAAATTATCACTGAACAATGCTTTATGCTCCAAGTTGTGCAGAATTATTAGAAGACAACTGTTTATCTCTGACAGACCTCCAGAGGCATTTATGCATCAAAAATTGGTCAGACTTAAATTCGAAGTTTTTTCCCAAATAACTCCTTAGTTGTTATAAATAGTTTTGCAGTTATAAATCTGCAAATAGATTTGTATTTGGATGCAAAAGTATGCCAAGCACTGTGGTTTATTGCAGCATAGGAAAAATATTGGAGTTTTCAGCTGGCACAAAAGTGAAGTGTTAACAGCAGGACTAAGGTACAAAATAAGCAGCGTTCTTTCTGAAGCCTCCTTTTCTCAGCACATGGATCTTGGGCATTTGCAATAGCCACTGCACACCGGGACAGTAGATCATCTGAAAGTATCAGACCGGAATGGATATATATCAAAATAGCTACACCAAAGCAAGAGAAGAAGAACCAAAACTACTGTATTGCAAGGGTTAAAGTGGAGGAGTATTCCAGGATCTGATTTCAGTTGGAACTGAAACTGATATATAGATTCTTTTGAGTATCTTCCTTGACACCTGTCTGAACCTACAGACATACTACATAATCTTGTTTTTAAACACATGTGGCAGGACCAGATAGCAATGGCCAGGAGCCAGACACAGTTCTTTTCTTGGAAATGACTGAAAGGCAAGCACAAGATATCATGGCAAAACAAATCACCAGTCTTCCCGTGGTTTAGCTCAGTTTAGCAGTTTGGATATAGTGTGTACTCTCATCAGCGCTGCTAAACCAGTCTGGAGCAAATGTGTAGTTAATTTTGGCTCCTGTGCTCACAGCTACATAAAAAGCAGTTCTCAGGATGTAGTCCATCCTTCACCAGTCTTCAGATACTGAGCAGGACAGAGTCTGAGCACCTAAGGGAAACTCACAAGGCAGTTCCTTCTTCTTTTAAGGAACTCATTATGAACAAATACACTTAGTTAAACCAAGCTGGTGGGTTCAACTCTTGCACCGAGATGTTTTGTTGCTTGTTTTCACTCAGCACTGTAGCCAAGTAAATTCATATCTAATTAAATGCTTTTAATATTTTGGTTTAGGTGTATATGCATGGGAATAACTACTTGCAGAGTCTGACTGAACACTTCCCCATCAGCATTCTCCCACAGGAATATGGAGGGGAGGAAGTCTCCATTGAAGAGCTGGCCAAGGAATGGACTGACTTCATAATGGCATCTGCAGATTATCTTCAGAGCATTTCTCTGGTTGCCTAGGAATAACCTTAATACAGTATTTTATCAATTCCAGAACACTGGAATTGAAAATAAGTTTAATATGAAGACTTCCATTGTTCCATTGAAACCAGTATGTCTTTGCAGGGCACCGAATGTTATATTGGCTGCACTTTTATACTAACTGGAGTCTCAGTGTGTATGTCTGAAGAGATTAATGAATTTTACATATTTGTAGCACTGTTTGTAATTGAGTCATTTATATGCCAGAAAGCTGAAGAGTGCATTGGATATCAGATTGATACTGCTGCTGTTAAGTCTTTGGAGACAACTCATCTGTATTAATGCTGTCCAGACCCTTACACTTGTATCTTGGCTTGTCAAGACAATAGGATACGAAACAAAGAACAGACTCTGAATAAGGTAGTTTTTTTCAGAAATAAGACTACAGGGCTAATTTACAAGGAAGGAGTGGAGAGGCTGCTTTTTGGATCGATTCTCAGGGAAAAATGCTGGTTTGTTAGTTTGTGTCAAATTGAAAATTAGTAACTGTGAGGCGTTTGTGTTACTCTTTGTGCTGCTTTTGCAGCTTCTCTTTTTGTGCTAATTAACAGCATAATCTTCAAGTTTTATAGAGAAAGCTGGGCAAAACACCATGTACTTATTCTTCAAAGGACAGTGTGAATCAGGAGGAGGAACCGGTAAGAGTCAAAACAACCTTGAAAATTCTTACTTTCTTTCTTCAGAGTGATGCTGTCTATGGACAACTATAAACAACTCAGATTATTATCACCTTTAATTCTTGGTGTAGAGGGCTACACCTCAAAGCACCCTTAAAATACACAACAGATATTTCTAAAGTTCAGATCCACAAAGGATAACCTACTTTACCCTCTGAAACAAACAGATAATACAAATAGCTGAAAACTTTTGACCTCAGCATAGGAGATGCTTGGTATCTTCATTTTATTTTCAGAACAGTAATTGACAACGTGCTAGTCTGTTTGCTGTTGGACACTGGAAGAAATTATTTTTAATTTCCATTGAGACTGCTTCTTCATTTCTGTAGGGGTAATGAAAAAAATCTCCATGCTTACTGAAAACAGATTTTTGTTTCATTTTGTTTTGAAGGGGCATTGTTGACATATGAACACTTCATGTGTAAAAGCTATCACTCACACTATATAGCAGTATCATCCTGCAATCCCCTCTATTTAGTAATCTCAACTATTATTTTACTTTTTTCTCAGCTTTTTCCTAAAATCTCAGTTAATACACCAACTGTTAGTTCATTTACCCAGTTCTTAATTCCATTTTGTAATAAGCCAAGCGGGTGTTTTGCATAAGCACTATCTTTTCAAGCATTCCATAGGAATTTTCCTATAAATAAATCCATAACAAATGCTTTGCATCTCAGGTAAGTAGAAATTGTAACTTCAGTTATTTTGTGATCTTTAGGACGTTGGGATGTTATATGGGCTTAAGGGAGAGAAATGAGACTATCCTGTAATATTAGAGATGTCTTACTTTAGATTATGATTAATAAGGCATTATTGCAAGAGTCATTGGAAGCTATTCTTTATTAGCAAGAGGAACATCTATGAAAGACCCATTAGAGTACTTGTTGGTTGTAGTGTCTTCTGCTGTGGTAAGATCAATGCCAGAAATTTTTTCAAAACTGACAAAAACGTCTTAATATTTTTCTTTCTTCCAGTTCCCTAATTCCCTCAAGTGCATTTTTAATTTTTCTCTTTAAGAATATTTTTTATATGGGGCCTAAATGTAAAGAAACTTTTTTCTGATATATGATTCTATGAAAACGTATTTCATATATATTTCTTCTTCTCAGATTGAACTATTTTGTGATACAAAAGCTCCTTAAATAGAGGAGTTCAATGAACTTCAAATTCTTCTTTATAAGAAAATAGACTAAGTAGTCAGGTATCTGGCAATTGTTCAAGTGTGTAACTCAAGTTCCAAGTCATTAACCAGCTGAAGAACCGAAGCTATTGTCTTAATATTATAGTCCTTCAATTTTAATCCCTGAATGTAAACTGCACAAAGGAATGAACCATGTTTCAGTGAACAAGAAAATTAAAACTTTTCCTATAAAACCAGTCTCCGATTGCTGCTGGTTTATGTAGCAGGAACCTGATTTGATTGCATATGTATATGTACATGCATATGTAGCGGGGTTTTTAAAAACCTTTATTTGGACTTCACCAGCTCTATGAATATAAAGTCCTAAATGTCTTCAAAAATACCCTAATCCTGTTATTAAATGGTAGCCTGTTTGCATAACACAACATTTACAGCACTGAGTGCAGTTATTTTTTCCTGAACTGTTAATGATTTTTTAATGTTTACGTATTATATAGGAGGTGAGAACTCTTAATTGCAATTGCTGCTAATAATAATGACACAAGATAATTGGAATATTTACATAACAAATGGTGAAGATATTGGTACAATGTGCGGTGGTGTTGCTGCTTTGAGCAGCAGTCAACCAAACAAAGTGCATTATTCTTTAAAAACATCGGGAGTGCCTCTAAAAAAAATAACGTTCCTGTTAAATGGTGGAAATATAATTTACTACTGACTGTAAGCACGATGTAATGGACAATTTTTTTTTTTTTTAATTTTCTCCTTTTTTATGTATTAACCCAGTTTTAATTAATAAACCAGCCTTTGGCTGAACCAGCCTCGTGTGCGGCTGTTTGCGGTAGAAGCGCGCCTTTCCCGGCACGCAGAGAAGGAGGCGGCGGGTGGCAGCNCGAGCCGAGCCGAGCTGAGCCGTGCCGTGCCCGGCAGTGGCCATGGGGCGCCTGGCAGGGCTCCGTGCCATCGCGGCCGCCGCGCTGCTGCTGGCTGTGCTGCGCTGCGGCTCCGGCGCCTCGCTGGCGCGGCGCGACCTCGCGGCGGAGCGCAATGACAGACCCATCATCGGTGAGGAGCGCGGGGCCGCCTCGCACCTGCTCGGCCGTGCTGGGGAGGGAAGTGTCTCCCGGCGCGTAGGTTCGGCTAGAGCTGTTAGAAGCGGCGTTGCGCCGTGCGTGCTTTCTCTAAAAATCAAGCTTATTTGGGAGAAGTTGCGGTACTGAACAGGCATGGCAGGGAGGTCGGGTTCTAGTCAGGTACTGTGTGTTTGTGTGGTACCTTGTGACGGGGCACCGCAATTGATGCTCCGTTGTCTCGGTGCCTGCAGTTCCTCTGGGCAGTAAATGTATCGCTGCAAACTGGCGTATAGGAAATAGGAGTTTAATTAATTACTTAATAAGAGCACAAGGTTTAGGAGGAGCTGCTGAGGGAGCCTGGGGTGGTTCGGGCTGGAGAAGGCTCAGGGGTGACCTTATCGTTCTGTACAATTGCCTGAAAGGAGGTTGCAGCCAGGTGGGGATCGCGCTCTTCTCGGCAGCTAGTAATAGGACAAGAGGACAGAGTCTTAAGCTACCGAGGGGAGGTTTGGGTTGGGCATTAGAAATAATTTCCTCACAGAAAGGGTGATTAGATACTGTAATGGACTGCCCAGGGAGGTGGTGGAGTCACTGTCCTTGGAGGTGTTCAAGGAAAGACTGGACATGGCTCTTGTGTCATGGTTTAGTTGACATGTTGGTGTTCACTCATTTTGTTCAGTTCAGATTTGATGATCTCAGAGGTCTTTTCGAACCTAATTGATTCAGTGATTTTGTGATTTTTTTTTTTTTGTCAGTATGTAGCATTTGCCATTTGTATACTGCTAATTTTCTTCCGTGGGTTCTATAGGGATATTGTCGCAGGAGTGTCACTTCGATGAGTACCAGAAATTTGGAAGATCTTATATTGCGGCTTCATATGTGAAGTTTGTGGAATCTGCCGGTGCTCGAGCTGTGCCAATAAGGTACATTTTTTTTATATCCTTAGGAGTAGATAATAATTGCATTATGATGGTATGCACCATTTTAGAGACACAGAAAGCAGTTGTGCTGCTTTTTAAAATGTTTATTGCTCCTCAAAGCCCATTTGAAGATGCCACAGTTTTCAGGGAGTTTCAGAAATCAGAATAAAAGCAGAGTGGACCATGTACTTTTTAATACTTCTTCTTATGTTACTAGTCTTTCTTTGAAAAGTACTAATTTCTTTTTACTAGTAAAATTGCCTTCTGTAGTTTGTATGCGTGGTTTTTGAAGTTAACTATATTCAGTCTACTGTGTAGTGTCCCACAAACACAAATAGGTACCTAGATACATAGATATAGATAGTTTTTTTCACATTCTATAGCCCTAGAATTCAAGGATTCAAGGAAGGCTATCGGTTTTCCTTTAAGAAACCAAAGTCCAGCTCTGTTCAAACTATGCTTCACTAACTCCTTGTATTTTGGTTGTTTGGTAAAAAGTATCCGAGTAAGTAAAAACTGTCAGCTCTTCGTACCAATGCTTAGCCATAAAATATTGAGTGTACTGAAACCAGATGATAAAATTATATATTTCAGTAATTAATACTAATACAGCTGCAGAAAAATAAAATAGGCTGTATCTGCACAGTCCAATAAGAGCACCACTTAAGTGCCTGAATTAGAAGCCAGCATTCCTCATTTAGCTGCTGGAGCTTTCAGGATGTTTGTTGACCAGAAACTTCACCAATAAATGGATGCTTTTAATTCTGGCAATTAAGTTACTTGCAGCAAAGCTGAACACTCTCACTTATACCCAGCATATCAGTTCTGCAGAAGTGTAGCCATCTGTGCTGATTCTGGCTGGGGTAGAGTTAATTTTCTTCACAGTAGCTGGTGTGGGAGTGTGTTTTGGATTTGTGCTGAACACAGGGTTGATGATATAGAGGTGTTTTTGTTATTGCTGAGCAGGGCTTACAACAGAGCTAAGGCCTTTTCTGCTTTTCGTACTGCCACGCTGGCAAGGATGCTGGGGGTGCATGGGTGTGACCCACTGTTTGCAGCTCTGCCCTCCTTGGAGTCAGCTGGAAACCGGAGTTGCCGGTCTGCAGGAAATAATAACCATGCCATTCATGTAAATGGTACATTTTTCAAGTGTGTGCAAAAGGGTCTCAGAGTACCTCATCAGGAACTGTACCTGACAGAGCCCTGTTTTCAATCTTGCAGACTGAGCTGTTTCAAGTGAAATGTTTCATTTGATACGTGTCTATTTTATTCTGTTTAAAGCATGCCTTCTACACATTTTCAGTGTCAGACATTTCTGTTTAACAGAGATGATATTTTTGTGGTTAAATACATGTATTTTGTGTGTATTCTATAATTTTTTTGTTGTTTCAGATTAAATCTTACAGATGAGGAATATGATAAAATATTCCACTCTATTAACGGGTAAGTCTTGAGCACTGATTTTCTGTTGAAAGACATGATAGTTCTGTTTTTGAGCTCTGCTGTGTTCCCAAGAACATTGTCATCTTGCTCTCTCGAGAGGTTGTGCTGGGCACTGCAGACAGAAAAATATGTTCTAAGACACAGAGTGCATTGTTTCATCCAGTATTGGTGTGCTGCCTTTCCTTCCTTGAGGAACACGTCAGATGATCTGCAACAGTGCCAAGGCTCATCTTGGCATTCTCTTGTGCTTCTCTGCAGGCAGGCAGAAGTGGCATTATAGTTATGAGCAATTTTGCAAATGTAATACTCCATTTCCTCTTTGTTAATTTTTCTGTCTTCCTCATTTGAGCTGTCACCTTCCTTTTGATGTTTAATGGCACTTTCTTGGTATTTCACCCCTGTTCCTACCCTTTCTTCCCTCTTTCAGTCTTTTTCGTATCTCCTCTGTTATAAAAGTTTCTGATTTCCAGTCTCTTCTGCTCTTTTCCCCATGTGTTCTCTCTCTCTTGCTACTTGAATGGTCTGTCTTGCCTGTTTGTGATTCTGTGGCTTAGGACTTTGTTAGAAAAACTTCCTGCCTTTTCAGGGGATCTATGGCAGCTGTCCACCCCTGCGCTCTTTGTACATTTCAAATGTGGCATAATGGGATCTTGTCTAACAAATTTTAGTGGACTAAGCAAAGTCAGAACCTTTTATGTTTTTTTAGCCTTGTGCTAAAAGTGCACTTCAGAAGAGTAAAATCAGCTGATGCTACACTTCACAGCCGTGATGGTGTGTGGGGCAAGAGCATGTGATTGGGCTACTCGTAGTCATGAGATGAGCATCTTAAACCATGAATACATTTGTTAAGCTTATGCATACGCTAGAAGGTTAATCAGCACGTGTAGACCTTGCAGATTTAGACCTTTGGCTGTCTGGGGAGTACACTGTCATCCTATGTACCTTAACATGCCCTGTGCACTAAGACGTGGGCCTTTGCAGTCTTGTGCTAAAAGCGAGTGTAAGACAGTGATACTTTCTCTGCTGTGACTCATCGTGTTGCAGACAAAATGAATCATTTCAGTCCTTTCTCATGGCTACCAGCTTCTCCTTGGTTGCCAAAAGCACTTTTCACCAATGGGGTCTCTCATTGTTTGTACCTCACCACCTACCTCAATTCAGAAGAAAGTGTGTGGCGAGTAGATCCACTTCCTTTGTCCTTCCGTCTTTGCAGTGACTGTCAGTTGAGTCTGTGCTGTGTAGGTGAGTAAGGATGGTCTGTATTTCCTCTTGTGGCCATCCAGTGTCACCTGTTGGCTTCCACAATCAAACTGTGTGTAAATAGCAAAAAGGATCTCTGGAGGGAATGACTTTTATTCTGTGGAAATTCAAAATAAGAAGGAGATACATTGATCTTTCATATTGTACTTTGAAGTTGGAAATGGCATACTGTTAAATGCTACCTTTTTAAAATCGTGAAATTGACTGTAGTACAGACATCATTTTATGAATGTACTCCTGAGGTAGCCATTGAAATGCCCAGTGGAAATCATCAGCTCTAACCAGTTAGAGATACTGGAATACATATAGTTGCATTTCAATCTGCTTATGACAATGTCAAGCCATTATCATTGCTACTTAATGGGTTATTTCCTTTTTGCATTAGCAAACATGATGATCATTTTTCCTAATCAGTATAGTCCAGGTTTTAGTTTGAACAGGTGGAGTGAATTTTCTACCACTTCCAGGTAAAGATCACCTTATTTGTCTAATTAGATCTCTGAAGAAGTCTGTACTCTAGCCTGTTTTGAAAATACCTTCAGCTGTATTAATTTTCAGTGTTGACACTGGGAAGTAAAGTTTTTTGTATTTTTTTTGAATACTACTTTTCCACCAAATTCTTGATGGCTTTTACATGTTCCTGTGCATTATTCACTTAAAAAAAAACCCTGGTCACAAGGGTTTAAATGCACATTTGCTCTGCGAATGCTTGGGATCATTTGAGATGTTAGTTTTTTCTAACTGCTTTTTAGTATCTCACTGATACATGTTGCCGTTTCCAGACCACAGAAATGTAGAGGAAATCCTATATTCATTTGGGTAAAAAATCAACAACTCATGGATGTGACTTGAGTAAATCTAAGTGGGATTCTGCAACAGTGGGTTAGGGAATGCTCACACATCCAGCTGTAGGTTCTGCAGGCCCTGTTCCAGTTAGAGCTAGAAGAGGCTTCCTTTATTTCATGTTACTGTTTCTAACGGTACTTGATTATTTTCTGCGTCATCATGTGTGCCTGTGAATTCTCTGCCAGACTGTACTGAATCTTTTTCTTCTGTGGTATTTGTTGGGGTTTGGGGAGCCACACAGGGAATTGCCATTCCTGATTATATTTTGTGATGGGAAAAGCTCATGCACTGCTTCTTTGAAATTGTCCCTGAGATTGCTTTGTCTTTTTCAGCACTGTGGGATCCTGTGTGATCAAAGGTTGTGACCAAACATACTTTTCTTCCTTTTTGACCGGAACTTTTTGATCTGTGTTGTCTCCAATAAGGAGGTCACTATGCCAGGGCCATGATTCTACTTTTCTGAAACTGAGCGGGGTTAAGATTTGGGCTGGAATTTTAAAGTGGTAGTGAGAGCCAGCTGAGAGTCAGAATAGGAATTGACAGAGTCATGGCATGCAACCCTTTTGTATACCAGCTGAAAGCTCTGTGGTTTATGTATTTTCTGTTTACTTTCTTCTTCCTTATGCTGCATTAGGCTTGATCTATTCTTTGTAATGGAGTAACCACTTTTCAGTAGAAGAACACTAAGATTTAGAATATGATTAAGTTAAAGACTGAAACACCTAAACTTAGCTGTCTGCATGTGCACTAGCTGTCCAAATTCACATAATTAATGGAATGCTAGTGAGTACAGCCCCTGGAGCCAACAGGGCTTTTCAGCCTGCCCACCACTCAGGAGTCTGCTCTAGAAAACCTATTTCAGTCTCCAGTGGCTTTCCTGACTACATCCCTGCTCCCTGTAATGGAAGCATTGACACCTATTTATAGATTTCTGAAACCTAGACCTGAATTGTACCCTTAAAATTGCTTTCAGACATTTCTCTGTTCTGTGTACCTTGTCCAAGTTTTGGGTTGATCACTGTTGCTAATTATATTCTTGGATGTTGCCTTTCAGGGTACTTTTTCCAGGAGGTGGTGTGGATCTTAAGACTTCAGAGTATTCAAGAGTTGCTAAGCTGTTTTACCACAAGGCCTTGGAGGTAATTACTAAAGAACAGTCAGTTCTTTTATCACTGTTCAGGGTTCAAAATGACAGGTTCATATTTTTCATAGTTTCCCACTGTCATTCAGTGTGTTAACTGGAGAGCTGAAAATAGATAGCTTACTTCTTGCTTCTGCATAAAGCTTCTGCATTAATGACTTAAGATTCAGGCTTGTGACACCCACCCATTTTATGTTAAACTCTGAAGTTCTTCAGGTGAGAACAGTATTGTTTATTCATTGTACCTGAGGCTTTATGGCTCTGCATGAGCTTGAAATGAAGTGTTCATTGGCAGTCAGGAATTGCTCTTCTGCCTTTCCTACAGCAGGCAAGGAAAGTGCAGGCAGTGGCATTCACAGTAATTGAGCTCCCTTTACTCTTCAATCCCCGTGGAACCAATGTTTTTATTCTTTTGTCTGTCTTTATTTGTGGTGAGTCTTGCAAAGACTGTCTCACTTTTATGTGAGACAATTTTGTCTCTTTGGAACTGCTCACTGTGTGAACTGCAGCCTGTCTGGGGCAAGGGTTTCTTGTGGTTTGTTGTACAGTTATGAAATTATGTTGACATTTCATAATGATGAACTAAATTGCCTATGTCATTTTATGATCAGAGAGACAGGTTTATTAGCCGATATGTGTGCTACCAGTGAGTGAAAGGCAGAAAATAATATTCAGTTCATTATAGGTAACCCTTTCTAACAAGTCAGAGTCTTTTTCTTTGCTGACTGTGATAATTTTGTGTTTTGATTTTCATCTTTCAAATCTTAATTAGTGCTATAAAATAGTGCTAGTTTACTAATGTAAGGTAGGCTACAATGGTCAAGAGTATCTTTACAGGTACAAAATGACTGAATTTTATGTTTTTTTAAAACATATGAGTGGTCCTTTTCATTTGCAAATGTTCACAATATGAATACAGGATGTGAAATGCTAATCCCTATTCAAGTCAGTAGAATTTTCCTAGTTAGGCAAAAATCTGAATGAAATACTATTTCCCAGCTCTTAAATTAGTTTTTAAGGTGTGACGTTGTAGGTGTTGATACATACTCTGCCTCCAGGCTCTAGTTTATTTAAAAAAAAAAAAAAAGTGGAGTGGGGGGGCACAAAATCTTTATATTTCAGTTGTAACTGCTTTTAAACTGTAGTTTATTTTTTGCCTTCAGTAGTTTTAGTCCTCACTTGCAGCTCCACTCTCTGTCTTTCGTGTAAGTCCTGTGCCTCATTGTACATGATGGGTGTACATGTCATGAAGACTCTGCAGCCCTATTATCTGTACCTCTTCCTTGTTTTGCTCTGAGAAGTAGTTCTGGGCTTTTATTACCATATTGTCAGTAAGGCAGTAGGGGAACATTTTTATTCTGAGTCTGTGATTTTAGCTTTCTCAAAAACGGTTTTGAGCAGCAGCTCTTCAGGGGTGGTGTGTGTGTTGTGGTATGCATAACTTAAAAATGTTCAGAAACAAGTTAAGAAAAACTAGTCAGGTTTCACAAAAATAAGAGTTCTGAAACATCCCAGTCTCCAACATGTGCTTACTATCAGGTATAAACCATTTGAAAATGCAGATTGCCATTGCATTGCACCATTCTTAGGTCACAAAAAGCTAGTTGTGTTCTGGGTTTTTTGCTTTATTTTTCTCCTTTTTGCTTTGTTTTTATATTGTTTTCACACTGACCTGCCAATTTTTATTCTTTTGAAAATGATTGCCACTTTTTAATGTTGCTTAGACTTGCATTTTGCCTTTTTGGAGCACAGGTCCAAACCTGCTAGTTAAGCAATCATATAAATACATCCTGTAAGACCATAGCTATGCTAGTAGCAGGATTCATGTTTTCTTAATACCATTGGGTGGGCACAGACATTGCAAAGATCTCTTGCTTTGTGATCGTAGTGTGCTTCATATAAAAGTATGAATTGTAATGAGTAGGCTTTCTCTCAAAATGGTGACAGACTCTTCTGTGTCCCTTCTAATGATTGCTCTTTTTGTAGAAATGTTGCCATTTTGTGGTTTCTCTTTAGGCTGCTCTCAACATTACTTATAGAACAGAGCAGTCAAATCAGTATCCGTGTTAGGCTCAGTTTGTTGCTTCAACATACATAAGTTTATCCTCTAGCCTTTGTATTTTAGGAGAAGCTCTAAGGGAGTCTGCTTATTTCAATTGCAGTTGAACTGTTAAAATTCCTGTGGTAGCAGTTCGTACTACTGTAGTAGTTATACTTCTCTCCTACACAAAAGAAGGTGAAAAGAGTAGGAAGTTCTTGTCAGTTTCCTTTTTGTAAATTTTCATTTCTGTTTCCTGATGTTGTTGCTTTTATTTTGAAGGCTAATGATAAAGGAGATTATTTCCCCATATGGGGAACATGTCTTGGACATGAAGAGCTTACGTATCTCACAAGTGGTGAAGTTTTACTTGTTCATACCAAGACAAATGGTTTTTCACTTCCTCTGAACTTTACCTCAGGTAAAAAATTCATTGCATCTCATGTCATGAGTTTTGCTGAGAGGTGTTGTGTTTTGTTCATGGTAAATATTATGGGGTGATTGTTTGTGAGGTTTCTGATGATTATCTCCTTAAATCCTTTGTTATTAAGTTGCCTTAACTGTTTTTGTAAAGTCAGTGCAACTGTCACTTCGAAAGCAGTGAAGTGAGCACAAGCCATTTGAAACTAAGAACAGTCAGCAAAAACCACAGTTGTGGCTCTCTGACTCATTTGAAAATTTGGACCTACAAAAAAAGTCTGCTTAGGGCCCTTTTTGTTACCAAGTTGAACAAAATTCATAGGTTCAAAACCTATTAAACTTGGAGAGCAGGTGGTTTTATATTATTCAAATCACATCTTTTCTGATGATGAATAGTAGCATTACTGTCTCTTTTGGACAGTATTGAAGTCAGAGAGATCCCTTAAGATAGAGCTGTGGCACTCAGCAGCACTGGTAAAATGTAGCCTCTGTAATACTTTACCCTTTGTGAGTAATCCATCTGGAGACCATGTAGCATTCACAAATTCCATCTTTTGTGCTCATTGTGAGGGGAAAGGCAGCTGAAATGAGTGTCAAGGAATGATGCTTATTTTAGTGAGAACTTAAGTAGCAAAGTTGGATCCTCTCTGGGTCTAGACCAGTGAACAGTGGTAACATCATATTGGAAATCCATTGTAGTTATTTCACTGATATTTCTTGCAGGATATGCTAAAATAATAAAGATTTACTGCCAAAAAAGTTGAATACAGCATTTTATTAATTGTCTTCTGTTCAGTATTAGTCCATCTCAGACCATTTTGGGTAATGGAAAATATATTTTCTTTTTCTTTGTAATAGCTGCAAAAGACAGTAAAATGTTCAGGAATTTCCCTGATGATGTATTACATGCGCTTGCTACTCAGCCATTGACATCAAACTTTCATATGTGGAGCCTCTCCATGGAGGTATTTGATCTTTTTATTTCCTGCGTACAAACGGTTTTGTTTTTTGGTTAAAACTAGAAATAAATAAGCAAATAACACCTTTTCCCTCTTTCCCCTCTGCTTATCACAGAATTTCACAAATAATGAAAAACTTCGTAATTTCTATAGTGTTCTGACCACTAACACTGATGATGAAGTGGAGTTTATATCTACCATGGAAGGTAAGGAAATTAATTTCCTTTGGAAACTGTGACTGTAACAGATTAGTTCTTTAGAGGTGTGGTAGCAATGATATGAATTCATATTTCAAGTTGTTGGAATAGCAGGGGGAGCATCAGCCCTATCAGTGCTCCGGCTGTGGGGGCATTCTCTGTTTTCAGAGATACTTTATCTTTTGAGTGCTGTGAGCTTATTACTCCTCCCACCCACTGTTCCCCTTCCAGATATGCTGTTCCGCTTTAGCGCTGGCATATTTGAGCCCTGTGGTGTGAACCGCGCAGTACTTGTCCTGCAGGAGTTGAATCCTTTGCAGTGCAGTGTGCCTCTGTCAAACCTTGCTTTCCAGCTCTCTGCTTAGGCTTGCGTTTCCCTGCTGCTCTGTGTTTACTATATGGGAAGAACAATCCAGGCAGCTGAGGGAATAGCAATATCCCTCATTGCTGTAGCAGCATTGTTCGTAATTGCCCTCCTCCAAAAGCCTTTTGCATTACTTGTGTTGTCTGTTTCACGCTGGGCTTGCTCATCTCGAGAAACAAGTTAGCTCTTCAGGGAGTGTTTATCTTGATCAGTGCGCCACTCGCAGCCCTACCGTAAGGCCCAGCTGTCACCAATGGGATTCTTCTGTGTGGCACCCTGGCTGTCATCCAAAAGAGAAGAATAGCACTTTGATCAGCAAACCTGATTAGGCTAATGACAGGCATCACCCGTGCCTGCAAGCGGTTTATCACAGAGCAGCCATCAGCTGCTGTGCCGCTATTCCCTGGAACAGAGTTAAGGACTGGCTCCCCCAAAATGTATCAGGCTTGGCCAGAGCAGATGGGAGCTGCCCCTGGATTGACTGGGCCTTCATGGAGATTCTAAGACTTGGATCTCTCCCATGGAAATGGCATCCTGTATGGCTGTGAGTGCTGAGTGATGCTGGCAGCAGATAGGAAGTTTTGAGGCTGATACACTTCGAAACATTATTTTTTCGTGTGTATATACATTAATTCTGAAATGAATAATCAAAAAAGTGATAAAGTGATGTGCAAATATTTTCTTGCATGGAATGAAACCCTTCTTTTACAATATCTATTTATTTTCCTTCAGTTCTACTGTGACTTCAACAGCATTTCAACTTGCTGTTTAAGTTTTTGTGAAACTGTTGATAAGTGAGCTATATTTGTAGCTTGTCCTTTGAGTTTATTTTGCGGTACGATTAAGCACATAATTCTTAAGGTGTACAACTTTCCATGCTTTGTGTTTTGTTGTAGCATACAAATATCCAATTTATGGCATGCAATGGCATCCAGAGAAAAATCCTTTTGAGTGGAAGGACTCTCCAGGCATTCCACATTCGCCATCTGCTGTAAGAGCAGCATATTATATGGCTGATTTCTTCGTTAATGAAGGTAAAAAGTTGACTACCTATAAATGTTGGGGGTTAGAGTGAAGCGTTAATGAAAAACTTTGAAGACGATGGTCTTCTTTTTCAGCTGTCAAAGTTCAGTACCTCTCATTGCTTTCTGAGAAGATTACTCTGCAAGCTTTATAGGCTTATAAAACACCAAAGGATACTAGAAATAGAATGGCTTAGTGAAAGTAACATCAAAAGGCCAAGCATTCCACAAACTCTTTTCACTAGGCTGGCTCTAAAACATTTTTCTGTGACTTTCTACCATGTCAAAATATCGCTGTAACATTTTGGCCTCTCTTGCACAGAGACAATAAAACAAAAAAAGTACTCCATTCATAATTCCAGGGGCTTCTTCAGTTCCAAACTGGCTTGCAGTCATTCAATGTGTTCTCAATATTGCTTGTAAAATGCATACACCAGGACTATAAATACAGCTTGGGCAGTATGGATGTGTCAGAGGGGTGCAATGTGGTGCCCTACAGTTATATACTATAGACAGCACAAGAAGTTTTTGAATTTTACAGAGCTGTTATTTTTTTTTGTTTATACCCTAAGAATCTGGAAGTAACTAATGCATTTAGTTAGCAAATAAACATTTTGATAGTTTATGACACTTCTTGCCTATTTGCTATGAGTAAGCAGGATATAAATACAGGAGGCAGTGAGGGAATCAAACTTTATTCCTTTATTTATCCCTACTAAACCATTCTTCTGGCCTATTTTATGAAATTGTCTTACCTCCTTGATCAGGACGATGAAGAACATAATAAATTAGGCTAGTTGAGTCTGGTCTCTAGACTTGATCTCTAATCAAAAGAGTCACCTAAATTAAGAAAGTGATTTAAAGAAATGCAATTTGTGCTGACCTGATCAGTGAGAGTGTAGAAATAAATGTTGCATTTAATACAAAATCAAGGTGCCTTTTTGCATATAAGTAGTCCTACTCCTCTTGTGAGAACGTAGTAAAATCATTTTGATAGGGAACTTATGGCCAGGCTGAACTGGGCCTCTGAGCAACCTGGTCTAGTGGACTGTGTCCCTGCCCATGGCAAGGAGATTGGAACAAGATGATCTTTAAGGTCCTTTCTAACCCAGGTCATTCTGTGAGATGGTGGACTATGACAAAAATGAAGGGGAAAACAGGAGAAAATGCAATATGAGTCTGTTTTTAATTTTGTAGTGCAATACTAGAATTCAGCGTGTTTTCTAGTTTTGTTTGCCACTTCCTCTAGTGTCTGTCTGCACACTGTATTTCCAATAGCAGAAAGCTTGCTCAGGCCATTATCCAAGTTAAGTGGGGCAAAACAAGTGCTGACTCTGCATGTAAATCCTGTTAAGAGACACTGCATGAGTTCTGTTGTATGTGAGCACACATACAAGGAGCTTGTGCAGAGCACCACACAGATGGGCCACTAGCTTTTGGATCTGCTGTCCTCCAATTCCAGTAGAGCAAACTTTCTTTAGCCAGCTGTGTCTACCCACCATCTCATCTACCGAACCCTAAGTTATTCCTCATTGCCTCCCCAGTTTTTTGGGGAGGTACTGAAGAATAAGCTGCTCCTACTGCATACTTTATATCATAACTTAGCAATGAGTAATTGACATTTTTAGCTAATGTAAGGCAGAATGTCTTCCCTAACTCTGAAAATAAACCACAAAATGGAAAACGTTGAACTGTTTTCAGCCAGTAAAAATATACTCATTTGTGATCACTTAGTAACTAAACCATTCTACTGAAGTACCATTTTTGTATCCATCCATCATTAACTTTAACTTGTGTATAGTTGCCAGCATGATAAAACAGAGGAGGATTCAATTTTACTGTCCTCATCAGTACAGTCCATGCCAACACTGCAGCTTTCAGTAGGCTGATACTTTGATGCATTTCTTTCAGAGTTAAAAGTACTGGTATTTCTGGTAGATACTGCCAGTATCTCATGGATAACTATTTTTATACAGTCTTGGCTTTAAATTCTCCCTCTCCAGTAATAAAATATGCTGTGATCAGCTTTCTGAAGATGTATCTTCACAGTTTTTCACATGCAAGCCACTGTAATTCCATTTGTTGTTGTGCTACAGATAATAACTTACTTTATCAAGATAAATATTGTCAAGGAGGATAACATTAAAATGATCTGTATTTTTACAATGTTTTACAGCCCGGAAGAGCCTGCACCATTTCTCCAGTGAAGATGAGGAAGCAAAAGAATTGATCTATAATTATAATCCAGTTTATACAGGAACATTTTCTGCATTTCAGCAAACCTATTTTTTTGATTGAGTGTCTTGTCAAAGGTGCAGTGTTGTTACTTATAAATGGAATTATTTGCCAGCATTGTGTAATTAAGCTGATATAGTGACAGAAAGCCAGAACAGTTTTCCTTTACAATGATTTTTTCTGTGTATCTTCTGCACTATTGAAACATTAATATATAAATTTTCGTTCAATAACATAATACTCGTCTTGGATCACACTTTAAGGCAAGCTACAGAAAAATGTATTTTTCTTCCAGGAAAGAGGACTTGATTATGTTTATAAACTTTGAAGTAATCACCCTTGGTACAAGGAAAAGCTTTCATATATTTAAAATATGAGACTTATCTTTGTAAAATATTGTGGACTGTGATAGCACTAGACACTTAGATACATTGTGTAGTAAAATCCTTTTCAAATGATTTATCAAATGGGACTCTTGGGTTTGTCATAAATATGTGTATGCAACCAAGTTCTTGACAGGGACTCCTTTGTCATTTCAAAAACTGGCCAAAATAGTAAGGCGTGATAGCAAAAAGACATTTTTGCCTCAGAGGCACATTGTATCCCATTTGTGAAACTGTTTCTCTTGTACATTCAGCATTATTTGGAGTCCTTATACCTTG
This sequence comes from Origma solitaria, assembly GCA_013397895.1. Taxonomy (NCBI): domain Eukaryota; kingdom Metazoa; phylum Chordata; class Aves; order Passeriformes; family Acanthizidae; genus Origma; species Origma solitaria. Next base: position 935,742 of record VZRL01003361.1, read on the forward strand.
GGAGGCCTTCATAAATATGAGGATGCAGCATAAAGTCAGCATCGCAAATATCAGTTAAAATAAGTAAGTTTGGAGGGCATAGTTCAGTGCTGATTCCACTTTCAGTTCCTTTCAATTCAGTTTTATATATCCTCCAAGAATTTTTCTGGGAGTAATGGGAGTCAGCGGCTGGATAGGAGATGCAGACACTCATTCCTTTGTATTTAAAAGAATGTAAACCTGTTTTTTTCTCTAAAGTGTCTGACTTTTCCTGTAGCTGGATAGGATTTTCACTTGAAGTCAAGAGGTCGCTTGCCATTAACTTAGTAAACAAGGTAGTTTCTTTCTGCCTTGTTTGATAGTTCAGTGCAGCTAGAATTTAAATAGCAGATGAATGTATATGAGAAACCTGTTAAAGGTGACATAATGTGATAATAGCAGTTGCATGCAATACACTGATACTGTTTTTTCTCTGCTTTGCTTCAGACTTGGTGAAAGTTTTGTTCAGTGGTTTTGTGTGTTGTCTGAAAAGAAACTAAGATAATCAGTCAGATATAACTCCCCACTCTAGCATAGTTTCCAAACTCTTACTAACATCAGTAAGGATTTGGAATTGATGAAGAATTCAGGTTTATACTTCAGCTCTGTTTTGTAGAACCTCATACTCTCAGGTACCATATCTGAATAAGTCTGGTAAGTTTCTCAGGTTTTTCAAGTAAAACACTCTAACTTGTTCTTTATCATGAAGCAACTGCATAAGAGAATGTGAAATGCATGTTAAAAAAAAACTATGAGGAAACATTAACTGTGACTACGAGAAAAACACTTCCAGGTAATTACAAGCTTAAACATGTGGTATTACAGCTTGTTTTTGCATTTGTCATATCAGCCAGCTTAGTAAATGGTTACCTTTTTAAGATAGGTAACTTTATTAACTGAATCCTGAGTAGAACCGAGTGTAAAAAGAGGGTTGTGCTCTACAGTTGCATGTAGATGTAGCAGCTATGATACCTAGAAACCAAGTCCAGTCTTCTACTTGTTGTTCGGGCTGAGTTCTTTGGAATAGCTCTAAGAATTTGCCTAAGTAAGGAGGGCATGTTTTAGCCTTAAAACCAGCGATCAATCTTGCAAGTGAAATGTCTGCAATGGTAGTAATTAGTTCCTAAGTGTGTAACTATAAGGAGTATTGTGTGTAATGCAATGAGAGAAGTTTATATATTATGAATTTGTATGTGTCTTTCCTTTATATCCTTTATCTTGTAAAGCCCTATTTGATGATATGCATGATTTTTCTATGATACATGAAATAAACTTTTATTCAAGCAGGCTTGTCATATTTTAGATACTACAGATGAAGCACTGACAACATGCTTTGTCTCCTTGTTTCCATCTGTGATAGTCATGAATCAGGAGGGTACTGTACGGGTTACAGCCTGTGTGTACTTTCTGTGGTCATGCCAGCAAGTCAGGGTCAGGGTAAGTGACATCCCTGGCCCAGCACAGTTGTGCCCAGAGTACAGGTACCCATGCCCTGAGCTTAAATACACTGAAATGTGGCTGCTGAGACAAGGGGCAGGAGCTTTTCAGGAAGGCTGCCCACAGCTCATTCTCACAGAGCCTTTCCAGAGCTCATTGTCAGAGTGGGCTCAGCCCAGGGGCAGCATCAGAGCTCGCTTGCGCAGTGGCAGCCAAACCCCATGGAAGTGGGAAGGGACTGCAGCGCTGATGGGGCTCTCAGGGCTCTGAAAGCTGTAACCGAAGAAACTTCTGTCTATTCCTTATAATACCTGATACTTTCCATCATGTTCTCCAACCTGAAGCAAACTATAGGAACCCAAAATTGGCTAGCAGTCACCCAACAGCAAGTTTAAAAGTTTGTTTTAAAGACCTTCTCTCTGCTCTGTGTTCTGCGGTATGGTTTTTCACTGCACAGACAAAACTCCTAATACAGTTTTTAGAATTAATGCTAGAGAAGAGCCTGTGACAATACACCTTACTGAGTCTGGTGTGTGAGCCTAACAAACTTTCCTGTTGCTGTGTGGGAAGAGCATTCACTGATCAGCAAGGTAACCCTGTGTGTCTTGCAGACTATCTTAAGTCATCTTTAAGAAGGAAAAGTTTGAAATGGTTTCCTCCTTGGAGTATTCTGCTCTTCCCACTAGATGGCCTCCAAGAACCAGTATTTTCTGCAATTTTGCAATAGGGTGTGGTGGTGTCTAAAGTTGAGTAAGATATTTACTGTACTGTGGTGTGTAGGTATGTACCATGGTATTTGGGATGTGGGGGAAGACGAAGGGAGGAGACAGAATAGGGCTGGAATCTTACTGGCACAACTGGGCATATTGGCAGGATTGCAAGAGAGAGTCTGTGAGCATTGAATTAATTCAGCTGGAATTAAATCTTGTTTCCAGTGAATATTTAAACCATTCAAGCATTAGCTGGAGGTGACTGGAATTACATCTGTCTGTTCAGGTGGTTGTTCCTCCCCTTTGGCTATAGAATCAGTCTTGGTTCCATTGTCTATAAATACGAAACTGGCTCATGCAAAACAGGACAGACAACTTGGATGGGAAGAACTGAGAACCTGATCCCAGAAAACCTTTGCCTGGGAGGCAGGAAAGACCAGTTTCAATTCCTTCATGTATGGAAGAAATTACAGGGGAGAAACATCCTGACTAAGTGCTATAAGTACTGAGTTAAAGAGTAAGAGAGAGCTTAACCCACAAGCTTCATTGTGGGGAAAAACAATTCACAAAACAGCTCACCCAAACCCCCACCGCTTTTGGGCTGACAGGCTATGCAAAATTCCCTGACAAAGTAGTGAATCCAAAGCAGAGATTATTGTCCAAGCACTTCTATGCTGAATATCTTATTTTTAGGCTAATTTTTAACCTTTTCTCCTTTAGCGTCAGTGCCACCTTATTCATTGCTGTGGATGCTGCTCAGCAAAACAATATTGAAAGCTGGACTGTACTTCAGAAATAAGTGGCCTATTAGGGAAACGGTGGTTCTTTCTTTGGAACAGTGAGGAAATACGGGGATGATTTAAACAACCAGGAAGTGCAATAAGGAATAATTTCCCAGTTGTGTGTCATGCCCACATTGCCCTTATGAGGCAGGAGCCCTGAGAGAAAAATAGTGTGGGTGGATTCAGGTGGCTGAAGTCTGCATGTGAGTGCTCACTCAGGAATGTTTGGGTTTGAGGTGAAAAGGTATACACAAGATTTCTGTCACTTTTATCACAGAAAATAATTTTTAATTTTATCTGGGGTTGTGAGGTTATTTTGGGTTTTGGGGGGTTTTTCTACTGTGAAGTTCGTGTGTATGTGTCTGATGATGGTGCTGCCAGAAGAGCTGTGGGAATTGGCTAGGGCCCAAGTCCCATTAAGGTTTCTAAACGCCTTTTCAAATTATTATGGTTCTTACATGGAAGACAGATTGACAGATACTGTGAAGTGATTGATTACCTTCCCTTGTTGTGTCTTTCCCCAGGGCAGGCCTCTTCTCTAATCCACTGCTTATTTATCGGGCAAATAGTGAAGTACATCCTGCCTAGGGCCACCTGTTGATAAGGATAGTGTTGCAGCTTTCATCACTTCCTCATTATGTTTATATCTGTTTCATTATGTAAGCAGTACATTTTAAGAGCCAGCTTTCTCTGTCAGTTCTTATATAACCAAAACAATTTCCAAGACCCTTTCATCCAATAAAAGCCTAGACCATTTAAAAATAGCTGCCACTATTTGGAGGAGCGCTTGAACAAAACATTAATTTCAGACTTAAGCAAGAAACCCTCAGATTCTCTGAATTTCAGAAATGTAGTGAGCAAACATCCCTCGCAACTAAGCTTTCTGTAAATGAAAAGCAAAAAGCAGAAAACCGAAAAGGTTGAAAGGAGAAAATTCTAGCAGTTGTTGCTTCTGAGCATCCAAACAATTGCGTTGAATACTGTTGGCTGGTTTTGGCTGGGGTAGAGTTAATTCTCTTCACATAGTTTGGATGGGGCTGTGTTTTGGATTTGTGCTGAACATAGGGTTGATAATTCAGGGATGTCTTAGTCACAGCAGAGTCGTGCTCACACAACCTCAAGGCATTTTCAGCTTCCCACCCCACCCACCAGCGAGAGGCCTGGGGTTGCACACAGACTCAGGAGGGGACACAGCCAGGACAGCTGACCCCAGCTGACCACAGGGATATTCCATAACATATGGCATCATGCTCATCATACAGATGCAGGGGAAGAAGAAAGGAAGGAAATGACATTTGGAGTGATGGCATTTTTCTTCCCAAGTGACTGTTAGACATGATGGATCCTGGCTTTTCCGGAGATTGTTGAACACCTACTTGCTCCTGGGAAAAGGTGAATGAGTTCCATGGGCTGCTTCACTAACGTGCAGATTAAGCTTTACCTATTCAACTGTCTTTATCTCAACCTATGAGTTTTCCCAGTTTTTCTCTTCTAATTCTCTCCCCATCCCTCTGTGGGGGGAGTGAGTGAGTGGCTGTGTGGGGCTTTGTTGCCAGCTGGGGTCAAATCTCAGCAGCTTGTGGCTCTGCAGCTCCCAAGCTTCCTTTGATGATCTCTTTCACTGCATGTATACAAGTTCAAGAGCTGATGTTACATGTGTGTAGTTTCTTGCTGTTTTTCTGAAGAATAGATCAGCAAGACCAGAAAGGCTAAAATAGTGATTTTCTAGCTAGAAGCACATTAGGAAATTAGTTTCTCCCTGTGACTTCTTGAGTCACCAATATAAACTGGTTATAACGACCTTAATTCAGCCTCAGAGGGGGAAGTTTGAACTTCACATACCTCTACTTAACCAGGATGTACTCAGCAGCTCTTGTACTAAAAATTCCTAAGGGCCTGCTTTTTCAAAAGACAATAGGACACATTCTTGTGACTAATTACATGAGTATTATTGTATTAATTACTAATTGTTAAGACTATTATTAGATTTAATTAATAATAATATTGTTAGCGTTATAGAGGACACACAAAGTAAAGAGTCTACAGACAATTTCTGAGATTTTTCAAAAGAGGCCATGTCAGAATGGATGTACTCCAAAGTTTTTGGCCAAATACATTCTCACCCTGGATGCAGTTAGTCCTTTCCGTCCTAGGCTTCTAAGTTCATCACTAGCATTTATACTGTTGTACCAGTGACAGAGGCCATTTGCAGGATCTAAAAGCAGATCTAACAGTGTCTTTTAGTTCCAGAGGAAAAGAGAGAAACTTGAGGGACCTATTACCTGCTTTGTTTTAATTTGAGGTATTTGTCCTGATTATTTCTCATTAATATTTTCAAGCATCTCAGTCTACCACTTCAACAAAAAGTACCAGTAATTCTTTTGTCTCTGGAGTTACAACCAAAACAATTTTCTTTCTTCTTTATGCCACTGAGCTGAACACAACAGAATTTTCTTCTTACTAGGAAGAGAAGCTAGTTCACCCTTTGTCCCTAGGCTATTAAAATTTACTTAGGTTTCTCATCAAACTCCAGATGAATTTGTTCCCAACCCTGTAGTTTTCCCACTTTGATTCTTGCATTTTGTGCTACTTTGTGGCTCCTTAAGGAGTTTAATTACTGTTCCAGAGCATCATACCTACAGTTACTACTTCTTTCAGCAACAGCTGCCATAGTCTTCCCAAATTACTGACTGTTCTGCTTCAGATGCTTGCAAATGAGGGAACTGGCTCCATGAGCACACTAGGTCTTTGAGAAAGCCCAGTAGCTCCCTGGCCAGTGTGTGTCAGCTGAAGCTGAAGCTTCAAGCCATCCCAGCCCGCCCCATAGTTAGGCAGCCAGTACTTTGACATAAATGTCTTACATGTCCTTTTATTCTTAACTCTCAGCGCCCTTGCCCTTCCTCAGTCATATTTGCAAAGTTTCCCTAAGAAATCTGTTCAGAATCTGTCAGCAGTTTTCTCTTTATTTTCCACACCCAGGGAATGAGGCATGTGAAATGAATTAATCTGGACTAATCTCCAACTGTTTTAACAAAAAGTGAAACTTGAGATGAGGATATACTGTAGCTTTTAAGCTACGCTTAAAAATGAGTGGGAAAATTTATGGTACAGATGAAGTATGTATCTTTATACATTAATTTTATTTTAAGAGAAGTTGAATTGCACCACATCAGAGTGGGGAATAGCAGTCCAGACAATAACATCTGTTTGAACAGCAGGGCTTGCTGGGCATCTTTTGTTTTCCCAAATTCCTGACTTGAGCATTTTATTGGAGAATCCAGGCTATTTTATAATATACTACCCTTTCGGCAGCCATTCCTACAATGTCTCAGCATAGGCTGTGATGGTCACGCTACGACTTTGGTCCTTAACCCAGCAATGTATCCCTCTGAGACATGGTACGTGAACTGCATGGGGCAAGAACATAAGTCATGTGCCACATGAGGTTTGACAAGTCAGGGTTTCACAAAACAACCAAACCTGCCGTGTCTTACTCATGTTTAGACAAATGAAGAGAGTTTTTATTTCCCAAGGGCAGAGCAAGCCCAAGGCTCATACCCTGCACTGCCACACCAGTGAGTGTAGACACATGCACAAACTGTGTGCCATGCATTTGTGCTGTTCAAAAGGATTTAAAGTGATATTCAGAAAGGTTATAAGGTGCCAAATAATGTTCTTTCTTTCTTCACTCCTTACAAGAAATACAATTAATACCTATGAAATTAATACAATGAAATTACTTCTATGCAGAAATTATATCCAAGGAGGATGGTGGTGACCATAATAAACCTCCTGGGCAGTCACTGAAACTAAATGCTCATCCATGCAGTGGCATTGCTAACAGAGCCTGTGTATATTTTGAATTTCCAGCCTATTTGGTTTCTGGATGACATGAAGCAGATGTCTCCTGGGATCAGTTGTCCCCAGGTTGAGGAGTTGGAGCATGTTTATACAGTGCTATTAGGGTTTACTGTGGGAAGAAAAAAATCCTGTTAAAAGAAACCAAAACTGTCTTCAGAATAGAGCTTGGTTGTCCTGCTCTGTTCTCAGTTACAAGACACATGACCCCATATGGTAAATGAAGGTCTAGAATGACATTTTTCTTATGAACTTTGCTGCAGCCTCTACATCACTACCATGCATCGTTCTTACTTCTTTGGCACAGTTTATCTCCTGCTAAGCTTGCCATGACTTCAGTGCAAGTTTTTTAAACTCATGGCCATAATGTTGAAGAATATAATCCAGAAAGATGGATGATTAATTGTATGAGAAGTAATTAAAAAGAAACATGATCTCATACTTTCACGAGTAGTAGGACTTTTGGTAGTTATCTTGTTCTCTGTGTCCTGTAGAACTTACTGATAAATTATCATCTAGATATCAAGACTTCAAAACAGACAAGAAAAATTAAAGAGATTCATTTATTCAATTTGAAATTAGACTACAGCACTGAAAGATAAAGGCAATTAAAAATTGGGATGTCTCAGCTGCCTGATTAAACATCTAACAAGATGCATGACTGACGCTCCTCTCCAATCTTTATTTATTTGTTTATTATTAAAAAGTTCCTCAGATGTGTATAAGCCATCTGCTGTTCTCAGATTCTCTGAGCCTTGGTATATTATGCATTTGCAAAGCATTTTCATTTGATGCCATTAACTATGGAAATTTGACAATGAAAATTTCCAGTAGAAAAAACTGATGCTTTCTGGACTTTTCTGGACTTTTCTGACTATGGCCCAATCTTTCCTCTTTTGTCCCCAACAGCTCTATTTTGATCATTACAGCTAAGCTGCAGACTGCTTTGGTGTGATAAATATCACTGGCCAAGTGACAGCAGCCAGGCTGGGTCCTTTTCAACATGTTTGGGCTACTTATCGTGGTTATTTCCTCAGCTCACTGCGGAAGCTTCCACCTGGAGACGGGGCAAGGAAAGCCCACAACCCTTCCTGGGCACAAGATGGTTCCAGGCAGGTGTGGGGGGAAGCCCAGCCTGGATCAGCTTCACCCAGACCTGCCATGCAGCTGGCAGTGAGCTGCCATCCTCTCTGCGACTCCGTTTGCCTTCCTCCCTCCTATTCCTCCTTCCTGCGGAAAGCTGTGTGCATTTCTACAGCAACGAGCACGCTGAGATCTGCTGGGACAGCTGCTGTAATGCAGCAAACAGATGGAAATGAGAAGGAATGGCTCAGCACCATGAAAGAAACCAGCCCTTAGCTCCTGGATGGGAGCTGAAGCCTCACATGGCAACTGCAGTCGTTTCTCCCTGTGTTACTCTTCCCAGCTCACTCTTGCTCTTCACTTGAGCATGTACCGTTTCAGGCATCTGCCTGCCCGCCTGTGTCTGAAAGATGGAAATCCCAGCCTTATGGATCAGCATGGGGATGGAATAGATATCTATCATTTGACCTTCAGTGTTAATCATGTCTTTCCACCAGTAAAATTCCAGGAGAATTCCTTAATTCTGCTGCAGTGAGCCTGCTATGGAGCAGCAATGCTGTGGGCCTCTTCAAGTGCCCTGAGAGAAAAAGTGGGGGTGAGGAGGTACCACTCCAATAAGGGACATGTAATTCCACCACACCAGGCCCTGTCACACCACAGAAATGTCTCTCTGAGGCATTGACCCTCTACCTGTACCTTGCTCAGCTTCCCCCCTCCATAGTCACCCCCTTAGCTCATGGAGGGGAAGACACTGGTGCCACACAGCAAAGATTTTATTTCACTAAAGAAGAAGGTGAGACTGGAGCATGTAACTTCTCATTTGTGAAGTACGAAACCGATCTTCACATCAAACCCCGCATGAATTGGGCTTCTCTTTACCCACAGTTGCACCAGGCCTTCCCACTCACCTTGCAGGAGTGGCCAGGACTGACGCAGACGTGCGGAGCAGAGCGAACTCGACACATCTGAAGTGGTGGATGAGAGTTACAGAAGCTGACAGGTGTAAAGAATAGCTGTGGGGACTATCCAAATGTCTTGCTGCATCCAGGTCTTGATTCTTCTATATCAGTCTTTGAACTTCATTTTTCTCACACACCTCTTTATTGCAGTGTGGCTTTCAGCAAAGTCTTTTTGTCTGCCCTGTAGAAACATTTAATAAACTCTTCTGGGTGTTGTTTGATTTTGCAAAAATAATAACAGCAAACCAATATAGCACTGAGTTTTGGTGAGGGCAATAGGATGTCATGAGGTGTAACTGCAACACGTACGCAGAACTAGTGCTCACTTTTTGACTAAGCACTAAAGTGGGAGCAAAGTCTGGGAGATTGAGGACTGTGTCAGATTTCCTTACAGTATTTTTAATCTGCTTTAAGTGTTTGAAAGCACTCAACTACAATGAAGACTAGTATGTTTCTACTTGAATCTTTTAACCTATTCCATGGGTGGTTTTGTGGCCCATGGTGTTTCTGTCTGTTTAGGGTTTTGGTGTCATGTTTGTTTGTTTGTTTGTTTTGGAGGTTTTTTTTTCTTTTTGTTTGGATTTTTTTTAACATCTCTTACTTTTCCCCTGAGGGAAAAAGAGACATAGGTAAAACCCAGTCCTGTAAATGACGTGTTATTTTTAGTTCCTGAACTCTGCTGCGCTTTATTAGTTTATGCAGCTGAAAATGAAAAAGAGAACCCCATGCCCCACAGCAATATGTGTTCACGTATAGCACCTAATATCTTAAATCCTCTCATTTGTCTCTAAAGAACACCCATTAAAGTTGTGTGTGAAGAAAACGGCAAAATCCATTGTATATAATCCTCATACTTAAAAAAGTACAAATCCTTATTTTATGTAAGTGGGTAGCTTCACTGTCAACATGTAAACACTCATACCTGGAAATATGAAATAGGCATCAGAAACCTAAATGCAGTAGAGGAATTCCACCCTCTCTGTTGGCTTCCGGCATAGCTCTTTCTCTTCTGTTGTATTTGCTCCTCACACAGCCCATGGAATTAAACTCTCTCTGACTGGCATCTTTTTTCTAAATTGCCTCTTGTCTCTGTATATGGAATATTCCTTTTCTAATGTTTTCTTCTCTGCTGTGTCTTTCAAAATCCCTGGCCTGTGCCAGCCTTGCCAGGACTTTTCTCGGTCTAGACTTGGGAGAAGAGGGGAAAAATGAAGGAGTTTGAAAACAGCACGAGTTTGCTTTTGGACTGAGGTACACCTCGGTCCCTTGTCTTTGCAACCATCTGGAGTCAATGGAAATTGCATCCAGAAGGTGACCTGGGAACTCCTAATATGGCTTCCACGCTTGGTAGTCAGCAGCTCTGCTAAATGAAATAAGCCGAATTCACGTAACATCCTGTTTCTGCGAGCAAGTGCTACACAGCTGTTATTATTCTCATTTCACAGAGGAGTGTGATACCGAGTGACTGAATAAGACAGTGCAAATCCCATGGTGTCACAGCCTCAATACAATGAGGGCCAATAGGTTGAGGTCTCAGTCAGCGGGCAAAGTTGTTGTTTCAGAGAAGTCCCAGAGTCTCTGCTGTTCCCTCAAATTTTCTGTGGCAGATCTAGGCTGGCAGAACACCTTGGCTTTTCCCAGCACAAAGAGAAAAGGCCTGCTTTTTCTTCTTGGTTTTCCAGTTAGGCTTGGACTTTAGGGTAATAGCTGTGTTAAAATAAGCAGCCACATCTACTGAGGAAGTTGAGTCTTCATTCTTCCCCAGAAGGACAAAGACATATCTACATACCATTAACTACTGATGTGTTGGCACAAAAAAGTTTTCATCAGTCATTTTAAATGTCATTATCGGGGATGTGAGGGCTTTCAGAAGATAGCTATTGGAATATATATTCCAGTCAGCTCCAGGAAGTCATCTATTTGTAATTTGGAAGCAGAAATAGTATTTATTAAGAAGTTCCCACTTCCAACATGCTGCCTAATGTTATGCAAAATTATGTCACACAGAGCAGATAGAGAGTCATAATAGTTACACTGGATGGACAGAATGAATCTCAAAAGGTAGGAAGCCAGTCCTGCAATACATTATTCATGGCTGGCCAAATTAGTCCAGAAGCTGGAATGGACAAGGGATAATTTATAGCTTTCTTTACTCTCCAAAAATTCTGACTCCAATGTTGCATTTGCTTTGTGCATGATCTCCTTGCTTAAGTAATCTCTAGAAAGAAGTTTCAGGGTGATTAGATATTTCTGCATTGTAAGTTTAAAAGCTTACAATATTTTTGAACAAAAATATTCCTACTGCTACAAAAACTTTATTAAATAGAAGCATTTTGTTTTGGTTTTACTATCAATTTCTCCTGAGCAGGAAATAACTAGTATTTTTTCTGATGAGGCTGACATTTTAATTTATTTGCATGGTATGCCGTTGATTAAGAATATGAAATTTCTGGGAAGGCAGAGAAATGAGGACAATCCCTAAATGTATCAGTAATTTTGTGCTGCAGATTACTGCTCCAAGAAATGCCTTCCCTGGACAAGAGGGATGGAATCCATCCATAGCCTTTCTAGACATATAAATCAAAAGTATTTTATTATCTCTGAGTTTTCATCAAAATACAGGGCACAGACCTTTATTCAACTACATTAATAAGAGATTAATAAGAGATTAATAAGAGATAATCTGAATATTAAAAATGCAATCAGTGTCTGACTTTCACATTCATGTTCACAAAAAGTTACCTACAAATCTCTTGCTGAGAGATAAACTAGGTAAGATTTCTCTGTCACCTGTTATGATGAAAGACTGTAGCTCTCTTTAGAAAAGGGGTTTTAGACTATGCATAGTCACTTCTCATGTGTCCTGGATAGGTCAGCCGGTTTGTGAGTTAACCAAGTCATAGAAAAACTCTGAAGACCTAACTTTTTCATGCCTCACTTCCACTTCTCAAGATGCTCTGTGTGTGTCTCTAATTAATAAATTTTTCTTCTAATATGTTTTTACTTTATCTACATTTCCTCAGATGCTCAGAAGCTGACCATACTCTGAATTTTCTGAAACCAAATATGCTTCACTGAAAGATCAGGAAAGTAAAATCACAGAATTTGGAAGTACATGTGTTTGACATTCCTCTGACTTTGGGTTGGACTGACAGGCCCAAATTAAGAGCTTGATTATCACAAACCTCATACGAGACCAAGAGAGACACAGCTCCTTTCCTCCTGCTCCTTTTCTAATGCCAGGTCACTGGACTGCTGAACTTAAGTATTTTGTATTAAAAAATGCCCAAGTTGAAGTAAGATTATTTCTATTATGCATGAGACATCTGAGTCTAACCCATTGATTTCAACAAAAATTTTCTCCAAAGTAACTTCAGTGCAGCTGAAAGTCTAGCCATCACCTAACTGACTGTGCACTCCAGGTCACATCGATTCAGGCAGCTTCCATTTCTACTTTGTATAATTTATTCTAATGTAAAAATGTAACCCAGTCCTTGCTCATGAACTCTTGACTCAAGTGAAAATCATATTCTTCTGAGGTTCTGGGTTTTTTTACCTTAACTCTTCTGGGTCATGGTAAAATCCAAGTTCAGTAATTAAATGTATGCTATACACATATGCAAGACTGTAATTTTATGTTAGTTATCCAACTGCAAGTAAACATTATGTCATGTTGATAAAGAGGCAAAGAGATCCTTCCTGGAGTGGATAACAGTGTGTGCTTCCAGATAATGGCAACCTTCTGAAACAAGCTAAACATAGAAATGTAGCTCTACAGGGGGAGGCATTTATGGGCTGCTACCAGGTCAATATTGAATTATATGTTATGTTAGCAATATATTTGCAGTAAACCAGCAAATTCAACTGTTAAAAGGAGGTGTGTTTTGCAGTGCTTTGTCTTTATATATAATTCACAGATTTGATCTTAGCACTCTGCAATGATTGATCCCAGCGGGACTTCTGACACTTCAGCAATATGTACCAATAACTGAGATGCGCTACTTTATTTCCTCTGCTGTATTTCTGAAACAGCACTGAGTGTGGTGATATTTCTGCCACTAACCAGGAGGTGGCATAACATGCTCAGCAGAACAGCAGTCAAACCTTCCTTTTAATATTCCTTTGTACATCATATTTCTTGGCATATTAGGTTTTAATGATGAAAGACAGGCTGTAAAATTAGCTGAGCTTTTAGAAACCCCACTCTATTACAAAAGCAATGACACGGATACATATTTGTGTGCTTGTATTTTGTGGTGCTTTTCATTCTAGTAAATAATAATTTTGAGCATTCTGCTACATGGCGATATTAAAAATAAAGATCACTGTTCTTTTCCTTTTTTTTTTTTCCAGCTTCCTTTCCACTACAGAGTTCTGTTTTTAGTGTGCTACCTTTTTTGAGTCTGATTTCTTTATTTCCCAAAATCTCTTTTTCAGGGCCACTTTCAGTGCTTACCTGTCCAGGCTTGCTTTTTCCTTTCAGATTATTGTGATGTGAAATAGGTTTGATGAGATTAAACTAGCCACAAGTCTAATTTCTTACTAAGTAGATTAATAGAAGTGCCTTTTAAACCAGATACATATTATACACTTGTTAGCTACATACCTGAGTTTAATATTTCCCCAAGCACACAGCTCACCTTAGGTGAAATCCTAATTTAGATAAGAACATCTTTATCAGAGTGCATGAATTTAATATTTCATCTTCAAAAGCACATCAGGACTCATTTCTTGAGATCAGCTTTTTGTATTTTGTTGGGGTCAGGGAGGTCCCTGGCCCGGCACAGACACAACCATGGCACAGCATAGGTGAGCAGCACAACCCAGGACTGAGGTTTCAATGTGGGTAAATGCAGCCCCAGAGCACAGCGGAGGAGAGGTCCCATGAGGTTCTCCATCAGGCTGCCGCAGGGTGCAGAGCCCAGGGGTGGGACCTGTTGTGACAGTCACAACTCGGGTCTCCTCCAAAGCTGCCAGCCAGTGCTGGCCCCAGGATGGGTCCTGGCAGTGCTTCCATGGGTGGGCAATGATCTCCACTGGTGTTATTCTCCAAACCTCCAAACGTTTGGAGGAAAACTTCCTGCACCAGTCCAGACATATCCTCCCCAAAACTTCAGGGAAAGGAGATTTATTTGAATTATAAAGCCTTTAGAAACCAAACCATGACTGTGAAAAAAACCAAATCTAAATATGGGCATATATATGTGTGTGTAAGAGTGGCATAGAAGGTTACTCATTATCACACACCTGAAGGTCTGGATGCAATTTATAAGTTACGCAGCTTTATTTGCCAAGAAAAAAATCCAGAAATTGCAGTGTGGGTTATAAATATCAGATCAAGGTTGTTTAAACAAGCTGTTGGCTTGCATTTGCCACAGCACTTGGGACTGTACCTGCTTGCCACTCTGTTTCTGGCTATGCAGATAAAGCACTGTAGGAACACACCACTGACATTTTATTGAATAGTGTGGGCTAACACGGGAAGCTGATTTTTTTGCTCATGTGTAACACAGTTCTCATTCCAAATACATCACGTGCTAGGGGATGCGGTAACTCTTCCTTGTATATGATGCTCAACTAATTGGGCAGGCACGCAATGTTGTGGAAAATGAGAAATTAGATTACTCTTGGAATCACGTTCAGCCAACTTGAAATTTAGGCTTCAGCAAGTCTGCTTGGCACTCACAGGGGTGTTTTGAAAGCATGGTTGAATTTGGCTGGTATGAAATAAATAGGAAACTGGGACAGAAAACTTGAAGAAGTGATATTGGGTCCTAGGGGAATAAGCAAAACAAGGAGAATCTTTTTTGTGTTCCTGGCATTATTTATGCATGGCTGCTGCTTAGTGAGACTATCTTCAGTCTGTTGCTGGTTTTGAGAGGCAACAGACCATGCAAGGGCAGCTATTCCACAAAGCTGTCACATCCAGGACTGTGTTGTGTGACTGATGAGCAGGTACCCATGTGGAAGCAGGAATTAAATCCAGATGTTTAATTTGTTTAAAATCAAAGAGAATCATTCAAACTATGACTTCTGTGAAGGAAGGCGAAATTATGTCAAGAAACCATCATTTATCAGCAGATAAATAAAGATGGCTTGTCAGCCTGGGGAAAATGGCACAACTTATATGTAGTTGTCAAACAGCAAACAGTACAGGCTAGATCTGCGTCCTTAGCTGCTAAATAGTTATTTAGGGTCCTGAACAGCCTTGTGTCCCCTTAAAGTGAAGCACAATGCTGCTGGTACTGCTGGGTGATCAGAGTCGACATGCCAGGAACTACCAGCATGCAATGAAGACATAGCTCTGAGGGGCAAACACTGAAGCAGTAATCTTGATATAAAATATCTCCTTTGTGGGCCCATTTTCACAGATCTGAGTTCCTGATTATCCATAACACATGTGTTAGTTTGTTCAAGCCTCTGCAAACTAAGGAATCTTTCAGGCTGATCCCCAGTTACAGTTGCATGGATATTCAGCTCCCTGGACAGAGATGAGAGGGAGACCATTTCTTGAGGGCTGCATTGATTAAGGCATCCTCCACCTTATGCAACCCTAACCCATCTGACATGACCTCAGGGTGTAACCCAGCCATCCTGCCCTAAAAATCCTTTTTGGGTATGCAACAACTTGACCCCATCACTGTGCTGGGCACTAAGGAGCAGGTTTCTGTCAAAACTCCCAGAATAGCAGGTAGGAGATGAACTCATTTGTGAAAAACATCCCACTGACATTGAAGCTTTACATGGAAGGAGCATTTTCCCAGCCTGAAATTTTTTCATTGTCTAAAAGAGCTGCCAGGTTGTAATTTGTTATAATTAAACTAGATGAGGCTGATACTGGAAGGAGGCAAGCCAATTAGTTTGGGATGTCAATTTTTGTTTGCCACTGTCAAAGTCTGTTAAAGGATCTTGGTAGATTGCTGGGTTGGCTTTTCCAACCCAATAATCTCCACGTGAAAGACAGGCAGGCAGCTGGGTGCAGACAAGCACACTGAGGTCCATGTTGAGAAGCAGGCTGCTCTGCCAATGTGGTGCTTGGAGGTGACAATGGTTGCAATGCCTGAGCTGTGGGCAGCTGAAGGAAGAAGTGAAACTCAGGATCCAAACACGGAGAAGAGAGCTCCTTCAGACTGAAATTAAATTTCAAAAAACATACTTCAAATTTTATGTAAAAAATCTCTATGGATATGAAAGAGCCCAACCAATAATTCCTGAAATCGTAATATATAATCACTGTATGTCACCGCACTAGGCAAAAATCTGCTAATTTCTTGCTACAGTTTCTGCTTTCAGATCCTCAAGATAACAGCTGCCCTTTTAGGAAACTGGTGGTACCTGTCTCAGTCCTTAGTGAACATGTAGTGCTATATTTCTGCAGTCACATCCCCAGTTTTACTGTCAGTTAAAGTACTGTGACAAATCTGATTCTCTGCAAAACTTGAATTAAGCAGAAACTCAGGGAAAGAAAAAGAAGTCAAAAGTTTGAAGGACAGATCTTCAGCTGCCCTAAATTGTAACCGTGTGACTTATTAATGCCACCAGAACAGTTTGTAGCAACTGATAATCTCTGAGGTTTTAAGATTGTCAGCGAATTCTGTTTTGCAGTACAAACTAGTCATTTCCTGAAATTGCATGGTTCCGTTAAGCTTAAGAAAACTATCCAAGTTTATTTAGAGAGTCAACATTTATTTCCTATGTAGCTGGCTGACCTGGGACTCACCTAACACCTTACTGAAAGTATGTTATGCAAAAATAAAAGAACTACTACTCAAGGCTTCCTACAAAAATCTTAGCCAGTATGTCCTACTGTATTGCAGGACACAGCAATTAACATTCAAATGCATTTATTATTCTCAAGATTTTTTACTCCAACATGTACAGGTTGATTGATACTATTTTGGGTGCCTCAGTTTAGAAAAGAATGAGAGTTTCCTTTGGCATTTCAGTCTGCATTTTGGCTGGTTCTAATGAAGACAAATTCCTCTCAATCAGGATTCTTCTGTTTGTTAAGTGAGACAGATGGCACACTCACTGTATTGGTAATGATTCTGAGATTTTAAGTGTGTTTGGGATATACTGGTTTGTGTCGCCCAGGTGAAAAAGTGATCGATATTTCAAATGGAAAAGAACCCAAGTTCTGTCTTTGCAGAAGTTTTGTGGCATTTACACAGTTCTGAAGGACCTGGAGAAAAACAGGTTTTAGACACATTCAGACAAATTTGTAAAACATGGTCCAGCAGATAAGCCTTGGCAGAAAAACAAGCACACATCCAAACCCCTGGCAGAACAGTGTGTTGAACCTGTGCCATCAAGCAGGGCATAGTACTCATTCCTGATCTTTCCACCTCGTCCTGAGGGCAGCACTGGCTTCAGTTGGAAGCCTTTATTTGAGGTATATCCAGCCCCAAAAATACTAAAGAAGGTGGGTTTTTTTCAGTTGCCATTTCTTGTTGACTTTGTCTTAATACTTACTTCATACTCAGTGTCAGAAAAGGTTAACCAATGTTCAGGTTGTGTTTTCTCCAAGGTAGATGAGGTCTTTAAGTTAACCAGCTGGGAAGCAGGTGGATGTACCACAAGACCCTTGTCACCTTGTCATCTTGTCACCTATATCCCCAATGGGATATATTCATATATAATATGGTTCATATTGGCAAATAACATGGATTTTAGGAGGGAAAGATTCAAGGCAAACTTTCTTCTAGCTCTCACCTGCTCAGACTTGAAAATACACGACACAAGGGAAGAGAGCAAATTTAGGACCTAAATGTTGTTTAGATCAGCTGAAGATTTCTTAGGAGGGCATCTATGGAGGAACTTAGTGGGCATCTGTTCAGCCTCTGGTGTAGAGCTAGAGAAACACATATCACAAGGAACATCCTTCCTGGCAGTCCCACCATAGAAACGATAAAGTGAGAAAAGTGCAAAACCACAAACAGCCTCAAAAGCCTCATGATGTTTCTGCTCAATGCTGAGGCACATAAGCTCTGTAGAGAGACGTGACTCTCTGGGGTGTACAAATCTACACAGCACTTTATATTGTAATTAAGATGAAAGAAACAAAGTGTTCTGTTAAAAAGACTGCCAGCTCTCCAGAGAAAATAGCTTTGTGTATCACTTTATGCTAGTGGTGACAGAATAGAAAACAAAATACCACAGTTACATACATGTTCTTTGTCTAGAAGTATTTACAAATAACTTTACAAATTTTTACACACATTTTTCAGTTTTGATTGTTTACTTTTAAATTAAGAGAAAAATTAGTCCCCAGAGGCTTCTAAGGCTTCAGTTGGTGCCTTGTACTGTACATTCATGCTTGGCTTCGTCCTGGGAGAAGGGAGGAAAGGAGTTTAAAAATGTGCAAATCACAGACATCTAAACAGCCCTGGATGTAAGGGTTCCTAGAGATCCAAATCCACAGAGTGGTTGTCCTACTTCTCTTCAAACCAGAGACAGATACTGATGATAGACTTGGGGTGAAAGAGATTAGGAAAGGAGGAGTCATATATGAATTGCAATAGTTAGGTGAGTACATCAGTGTTTGAAAATCTGGATAAGAATAGTCATAGATCAATCCCTACTGCATTCAGCAGTTCAAACAATGCAAGGAATGGACATTGTGAATTCTAAATACAGTATTGGAATGATCTCCTGTACACTGCTAGGTTTTGACTCCTGCTACATATTATGGAGTCAAAATTACTGTTTACTGACACAATCTTGACCAGGCACAGCATGATCCTCTCAGTCAAAAAATATGGATTTTTTTTGAGAAAGACACACCCTCCTCCTAGTTTTCACATGTTGTTTTGTTTTCATGCCTCGACACTAAACGTTGTAAAAATATTGAAAATAAAAAAGAAAAAAATTTACAATTTACAAGTGTCCATATAAGTAAATCATTTAAAAATTCAAGATCATCTACAAGGATCTACGAAATAACAACGCTGATAATGACACTGAGCCTGTGGGAAGAACAATCCACGTGCCGTGAGGAACGGATGTGGTGGGTTTCTTCCAGAACAATGAGTCACAAGGTTGGTCTTTTCTTCTGAAATCTGTTTCTTCAGCTACAGCAGAAGTCTTGAGTCCATGTTCATTACTTACTTCGACCTAAAAAGCAGCAGATATGAATTACTTACAAATGAAAAGCTATTTTATTTATCTTCTAATTTCTAAGCTGTAAATTCATACCAGCAGACAGGTTAGTAACTAATAACCAAGTGGGAAAATCTCATCTGGTGACTAATTTGCTCAGCTGTGAGGCTCACCTCTATGGTCAAGAATGAATGGCTGGATACAAAGCAGTAGCTTTGTACCATGCATACCACAAAATAAAAAACATTTGGGAGAAGCTCCATAGCCAGAAAAACATATCTGAAACTCACACAATAATAGTTTCATTTTAGCATAATATATTTCAACAGTGTAAGACATATTTTCACCAAGTTATAAAATTCTGACATGATCTGATTACAAATAGGAGCATTTGAGCTGAGCTCACACTATTTATAGTCCTCACCACAGCGACAGACCTGCTGAATCTGTGTATTCTTACATGACTTCCTGTAAACCATTTTCACTTGTGTAATCTTGGAGAACCTATGTTGGTCTTTCAGAGCAGTATTAAGATGGGTAAAGTCTCAGGAGAAGTTGCAAACAGGACAGGATCACACAGATCCATCACAGAGTGGTGACCTCTCCACTGGCACAGCTCCTCATACAGTGGATCAGTTCTACGAGCACAAGTTAGCAATGGTCTCAAAAAGGCTAGGGACATCCCTAATTGGAATTAAGGATTCAGTGTCTGTCCAGATAGGGCTGCTCAAAGCTGTAGTAGTTTTATTTAATTTTATTATTATTACTACCATTACAATTATAATTTCCATTTTCATTATTATATTAGAACATTGTTCTTATTACAGCACTATTCTATTCTATTCTATTCTATTCTATTCTATTCTATTCTATTCTATTCTGTTCTGTTCTGTTCTACATATATTATAATATCATTAGTATTAATAATAATATGCTCCAATGTAAGCGAAAATGTAGCTTCTTATTTTTTCCTTCTAGCCACCATGCTCCTCTCTTTTCCACAAAGCAGTACATGAAACAATTCTAAATATTACTGAGTGACCTGGCTGTTGATACTGTGCTTCAAACAGACAACAATCTTCTTTATAGTCCATGTCCTTTAGTCCCAAAGAGAACAATTTTTTTTCTACTTCCCCTGTTGTCTCCTGCCTCACACTCATCTCAATTGAAACTGCATGGCTGAGGGCAAAGATCCTGCCTTTCCTTGTCCCGTAGCCTAACGGAGTTACAGGCAGAACAAAGAGCAAACAGACAAGTCACGATCGCTCATATTTGGATTAAAAATTGTTCCCCATGGGAACAAGTTCAAATTTAACTTCTTCTCAGAGGTGAGAAGGAAAACTAATCTTAGTCTTGCTAATCATTAATAATTATGGTAGCACTAAGTAGACATTATACTGAGTGTGACCACTTGATAAAACCAGACTGTCTTCTGCACAGTTTGTATGAAACCATAGCCTTGTATTTTCAATGGGCTATGTTTAGTTAATTTATGAATGAAATAAAGGAAATAAAAGGGATGAGAAAAAGAAATATAGCCGAGCTTTCATCTATAAAGTAACATTTATAAAGGCTTGTAATGTATTTTTACAAGCATTATTCATGTTCAGTTCTAAGAGGATTCTGACTCTCAGAAATGGAGTTTGCACAGCCTGGACACCAGAAGCCACATTTTTAAGGGATACTATCAATTTTCAGACTATATATAACTGATACAGATAGCAATTAACTTATCAAAAGAAGTCAAGAAAGCTAATGTGCTGCAGAGAGATAAGCATCTGCAAAGTTCTGGCACAATCCACTGACCAAATTATTTCCAGCAATTTGGCTTTTAATTGAGACTTTGATCATTGATAGTAATTTTCCTCTCAGCTTAAATAAAGCTTCACTCTATCTTTCAGTACATACTACAAAAACATCAATAAAGAAGAAAACACAGTATAATTTCTCTCCCAGTTTTATACTCCTTGAAGCAATAAGGAGGCCCGAGAGGATCCTCACAGCTGTACAAGGATGCACATACATAGGAAACTGGAAAATAACACTTATTCTCCAGTACTGTAAGATCACCAAGAACCCCAAAATCCCCTGAGCTACTTATCAAAAATCTGCTAACAAAGAAGAAATTATCAGATGCTGCGACTTTTCTACTGCAAAACGAATGAATATATTTTGCAGGAATGTATTTGTAAGCATTTTGTGAATATGTCTTTTATCCTCTTCTTTAATTATGGTAACTTTGCTAAGAAAGTACTAAACATTTATGCACTTGATGCTTAAAATTACTCTGAATGCAGGTTTAGAGATTAAAATCTTTCATGGAGATGTATAAATGTTGTAGGCATGGCCTTCTTGCTCCTGAATATCAATTAACTTTATACTCTAGCAACTTATTCAGAAGGGTCAAACCCCTATTTTGCAGTCATCTTTCTGATAGAAAATACAGCAAAATAGATATTTAATGAAATATTACTAAAAAATGTAGATTTCAATGTAGAATATGTACTTAGTCAGAAGTCAGAAGGTTCATAGTTTCATTTAGTTGTCTTAATATGTTATTTCTTTCTGTTCTAGTATACACCATAATTTTGAGCCTTCATAGTTCTATAATATTAGGTAAATATTTAGTAAAATTTTGTTTCTGTTTATTTCTACAAATTGAAACCTGCATAATGAATAAAATATATTTAAAAAACCTGCAAAAATTAAGAAAGTCACAAAGTTCAGGTGTCAAGTTCCAACCCCAAACACCTTTTCAGCAATTGTGCCCCAAATACTTTTTTAGCAATTGTCCACTTTTAATTAAAACTCCTAGCACATAGACCAGGAAAAACCTTCAAACCGTTCTAATTCTAATAACTGATAAATAAAACACAGTAAGTCATTAAATCTGTTTCAGTCAATTAGCTCTATGTGTCTTTCATGTTGCATTTAAGAGGCATGAAAGGCCCAAAGGTAAATTTAATGACAGAAAGCAACATCACAAGAAGTTCCAGCCATAAAGAATTTCCAAACTAACATCTTCTGGTTTACCAATAATACTTTGAAAAGGCATCTATTTGAAGTTATATGAGGTTATATGAAGTTATATGTTAAAATACATATATTAGTAATGTCTCCCCATATCCTAATTTGTTCCAAATAAAAAGAATAGATGTGCATTCAAACCTATTAATTAGGTAGCAAAGCAAGAAGAGTCTATGAAAATGTGATTTTCATGGTGCAAGCAAATAAGTGATGACAAAGAGATAATGAACTTCCAGTGAAACTCTAGTTAGATTTTAAGCTGACAAGCAGTTTTTCAGCAAAATTTTTTCTTTCAGTAGCTAGACAAATGTAAAAACCTCTGCTTTTCTATAAATGGGTTAATCTCATTAAGGTTTCTGCAGCAGCAGAAGCTATAAACTGGCTCTTTTCTTGCTAAAAATTCAGCAAGGAAGCAATTCCATCCTTCAGTGAGAGCCTCTCCTCACGTTAAGATGAGGCACGACGTGGCAGACATGGTGATATCTCCTAATCCTTGCTTTAGCGGATATGCCATCAATGACAAAGTGTCCTTACTCGAACGTTTTATGTGGATTAATTTTTAATTAAGTTCTAATTAAAATATAATTAAATTATCAGTAATCTGATGCCCAAATTATTTTAGGAGAAGGTTAGCTTTCAGTTCAGTTCAGTTAGAAGGATTAATGTGGTCCGTGGGACCAGAACCTTACCTACAGGCTTTACAGGCTTTAACTCAACATGTTCCTGGGGGGGCTGTCGGTAGGAGTATGTGTCAAGTCCGCCTATGAAATCAACTGAAAATACAACAGTTCCAGAAATGAACAAATGCAAATGAAAATATGTCAACCGAAAAAGAAATGTGGACAAATTATGTTTAAAAAAAGAAAAAAAAAAAGTAAGTGCACGCACATATTTGCATACAAGAATTAAACCAAGCAGATAAAGATGCTGTGGAAACTGCTCACTGAAGGCTCCATGCTCTGTCTTCCTTGGGGGGTATTTAGCCCCACGCCTGGAAAGACAGGCAGCAGTCGGATGAGCAGACATACACAGTCCCGCCAGCGTGTGTGCGAAAGGAACATTCATGGATGTGCCAAGCATGTAAAGAAAAACCACCATGGGGTAAAATAGACGATTCTCTTTAGGCCAACATATATATAAAATATATATAATAAATATATATAATATATATTCTATAGAAATAGATATAATATATATAATGTATTTAATACTTCCTCTAAACTTCTTTGTAAGTGTTTAGAAATTTAGGCAAGGGAAAGAGTTTACCTTGTGAACCTAATTTCACCTAAACTCTTCGGGCTCAATGGACTTGCAGGAATGTAAAGCATCAACAAAAGCCAATGGCATGAGAGTTAAGAATAAACAGGTGATAACTAAATGTAAAAAAGCAGCAGCATCTTCTCTGGATGAATTTGTGGAGTCAGGATGCCTTTTCAGGATCCTTCTAGTAAGAGAAATAATGTGCCCTTGAGAACTTTTAAGTTCCTTCTATAGTGATAATGGTATAAAAATGGACATTTTAGTCTGAGTCTTTTATTTTATTATTTTGGTAAGATTTTAAGCAGCTCCAAGATGCCACAATTTCAAGCTATCCTAGAAATATTAAAAGCAGGTTTGTGGAAAAGACTATTCTATCAAATTCAAAGGACTTTTTCAGACCTGTCCAGAGCTGACAAATTCACAGTACCTTAGGATTCTTTGGCCTCATGGAAAGCAACTGCCTTCATTTGTTTATATATAGGCATATATACAAAAGCCCTAAGCAGAATTTTGATACTCATTGTGCTAATTGCTGAATGAACAATTAATGAAAAAACAGTCCCTTCCCAGTCAACGTGTGCACTAGGTAGACCAACAAAGAGTGCTTTGCCAGCATGAGGCAATGGGAAAATGAGGCTTAGGGACTGACAGACAGATGACCCACTGAAATCTGTGGAAATATTCCTGTTGATTTCAGTTTGTGTCTCCTCCTGAGTCCAGAAAAGGTGTAACAGGGCTGAAAACTGAATTTGATGTACTTTAATCATACAGTATCACCTGCTCCCCAAGACTGTTCTCTTAAAACTGAGCAGAACATAATGTGCTGAAGAGCTTGCCCAGCCCGAGTGCCAGCACCAGCCTGTCTGCACCTCCTCTTTCTACTGTATTTCTTTCATGCAGGTCTCCTTCAGAATGTTGTCACCAAATGAAATAACATACATCAAAATTTACTTCAGCACTAATGGGATCGAACCCTTGTTGAGGAAATACTTGCAGATAAATTTTTGTAAAAGTTGATTTTTAAAACCGTGGAATCATAGAATGATTTGGGTTGGAAAGGACCTTAAAGATCATCCAGTTCCAACCCCTCTGCCGTGGTCAGGGACACCTTCCACTAGAACAGGTTACTCAAAGCCTCGTCCAGCCTGGCCTCGAACACTTCCAGAGATGGGGCATCCAACTTCTCTGGGCAACCTGCTTCAGTGTCTTCTCACCTTCACAGTAAAGAATTTCTTCCTAATATCTAATCTAAATCTACTTTCAGTTTGAATCCATTCTCCCTTGTCTTGTCACTACATGCTCTTGTAAAAAGCCCCTCTCTTCTTGTAGGCTCCCTTTAGGTACTGGAAGGCCACAATTCACCCTGAAGCCCTCCCTTCTCCAGCCTGAACAATCCTTATTCTCTCAGCCTTTCATTACAGGAGAGTGCTCCATCCCTCTAATCTACTTGGTGTCCCTCCTTTAACAGATCGATCTCCTTCATGTGTTGGGAACCTCAGAGCTGAATGCTAGATGTCTAATACATTACACATTTACTGAATAATTTTTTAGAATAAATCACATCCATAGTGGGGGTTTTTTGGTTTTTTTTTTTTATACTTCAGTTTTCCCTGATTTCTGAAGATCTGGATGCTTTTTCTTTCTTCTTTTTTTTCTTTTTTTTATTGAGCACATATTAACACAAGAAGTTAAAAGAATGTTTTTGAGGCAATTTGCCACTTCAGAACTGCACATCATTCCTCTCAGCAATCACAAGCATCATCTGCAATTATAAGAAGGGAGAGAATTTAAAGTAACTAGCCTTTCTACCAACAAATCTTTCAGAGCAAGAAATGAAGTTGAGATGTATTAATGATTGACAACATAGCCGTGTCTTTGTTCTGACAAAGAGAATATATTTAATAGCACCATCCAGCAAGTGTTGAGATGAGCTGCTCAAACCTGTTTAGCTGAGGCTTTCTCTTTTGCAATCCAAGATGTCTTATGTAATATTAAAGCTGTAATTCACCTTTAAAATTCATGTGAAGCTCATTCTTAAGGCAAGAAGCTGTTCTATCACAAAAGTCAATGGAATGTGCCATTTTTCATTATGCACTCTATGTTATGACTGATAGCTCTTTAATACGAAGATCCATCACCAATTATTTGAATTATAAGTTACTTTTAGATTTAAAAATTCATTTTTATTTTCCCTGGTATTTTCATCCCTTATAATTAGTAGTCTTCCAGGACTAAGACCACAAATGGCCATTAAACACGGAAAATTGAATTTTTTTTTTCCACTGGAGGAAAAGACATAATTATGTACATTTCAGTGCAAGCAGGCATCAAATATCTTAAAACTTTACACTGAATGAACCTTTGGATGCATACATATCTCTAATTGGCCAAAAGGTAAACAGAAGCAACATTTATAAAGGTTTTCCAAGAGGAAAACATTGGTTTAAGGATGATATAAAATAATTTTTTTTCTTTATTTCTGCCTAGTTAATGGATTACAGATGATTTCTGACATAGATTCATAGGTCTACATTAAATAGCTTCAGAATGTTGAATAAGCCTGAAAGAAAGTTCACTTAAAAAACAGTGTTCTATACAGTTCTATAGTACTATGCATTAAATTTAAAAAAACAACCTGAACCAAACCAACAACGACAACTTGTTAGCAGTAGGGATATTCAGTCACTAAACAAGGAACACCCCATGTAGTCCAATCATTAACTACAGTCATGCAGAGAGAAACTTAAAATCCTATGGAGAGGACTTTTTAGCATCCCACAGACAGCAGGTTAGAGCAGAAGCTGGTTATTTTATCTGCAGCTGGCTGCAAAACATGACCCGTATTCCCAGGGAATTGCTCTCTCCTTGTGTCACCTCAGTTTTGTGGTCATGCTGGATGCTTAATGACCAGTGTGAAATGTTCCTTTAGAGTTCACTACCTGCTGTGCTTGGAAGTGCAAATCTGTGCTGGCTGTCCACCGCAGGGAGTCCATTAAAGTGATGTTCATTCATTCATGGGCCATATCAGAGGAACGGTTGTCATAATCTGCCTGAGTGAGAAAAGTGCAGTATGCTGCTGGCTGAAGAAAGTCTATCCACGGTTATCAGTAATTTTGAGGGTTATTCTTTTCTAGACAGATGACATTTTGGGTTGCCTTGCTACTATTTATCCAGCGCATTCACCCATATGCAAGTTAAATTTGCTTTCCTTTAAAGTTAGCGTAAAAGAATCAGAGCTCAGGAAAAAGATCCTTTCTCCTTTTCCACCCTCTCATCTGGAATTCAGCTTCTCTGGCAATATCCCATTGACCTGCTGGCAGGCCCTGTGCAAACAGCTGCCAAAGCTTGTCAGCTCGTTGGTATATTACTAATTTCTTCTTTCAAAGTTGGCAAATTCCAAGCATATCTGGAAGTGCAGGATATGAACAGAGCAGCAATACGGTGATAGCACGATTTTTAGTAAATCCTGCAGTCTCTTGGCCTGGAATACTTTAGATCCTATTGATGCTTGCCTCCCCATTTTATAAATGGGAGTAAACCCCAAAGCTGATGGCTTGAATTGTTGGTACCTCCAACTGTCCCCTTTCCAAGAGTGAGGTAGACTAGCAGCTGCTCGAACTTGTATTTTTATACACAGAAGATTTTCTTAACCTATGGGGTTCCAAATATTATTTTGCATTGAATTATTTTCCCTGTACTCAGATTTTTTTTGAATGGCAATCTATCAATGCAACTATGTTCATTAAGAAAATGTATGCAGCTGAGGAGGGTGTAACTAGCAGAAAAGGATCCAAAATCAATCAGAAAGGTGAAGCAAAACTGGGGGATTGATGATAAGTCAGTGTTACATGCACCAAGTCCAAACTTTGGACTTTCCAATGTTTGCACTTGCAGCTTACATAAACTTTCCAGATAAACATGTTTTTTCCCAGGGTGTCTACTTTTTCAGTTGCCTTCCACCCTGAACAGATCCACTGCCCTCCCACCCTTCCCTGCACCAGCCAGACTGGCCCAGCTCTCTGTCTGGAGCCAACACTACCCATTCTCCCCTCTTCATCCTAAGCCTGAGCACCTAAGCCTCGAGCCATGTAGCAGAAGAATCACACATTCTATTTGCAGGATCACAGGAATAGCTTCTCATTTATGTAGAGGACTAAAGGAGGGAAAATGTGTTCAAGACAATCAAGAAAGGGAGAAGTAGAGACATCAGTAATCATTTGTGGCATTCTGATTTCTGCTCTGTCTCTATAAAGTACTGGCAGATGGTAATCAGGTTAAAACAGGATAAAGTGGTAGAAAATTACTAAGAGACAACCTTTTACTTAAATTTTTATTACTGGAAGCTAGAAGGAGAATATTTCAATGTTCCACAGTAATTATTAAGATATTTGCACCAGATTTTCGTCTTAGTCTTCACCAGTGGGATAGATCATAATTGTAAAAACTGCCCTACCCCTTTTAACGTGTAAGTATCACACTTCTCTGCAGGACTGCACTGAAAGAAGCATCATCTCACAAGTTGCCTTAGAAAGGGCACTGGCATGGAAATTTTATCTGTGATATTTGCTACTGAACTCTCTCCTCATTTTATCGGTGATGTGACATCCAAGATACCAATGTCATTTATTCTCCAAGATATGGCTGCCCAGTAAGATGAAGGAAGTATGAAGAAGATCTAAGATGTTAGGAAGTGAAAATTGCTGAAACCTTTTTAACTCAGACCTCCCCAATCATTCCAAATCTGAAAGTATGTTTCAAAAATCTTCTCTGTGCTGTGTCTTTGAAAGCAACTTGCAGCCATACCATCCCATTACTGAAACTAAGTGACAGGCTGTCCGATTATGGTGTTTTAAATTTTTTTTCCCCTAAAACTAAGTATTTTCCACTCAATTTCAAGTCATTAAGGACTTCTGGCCACTACATGGTAAAAGTCCCCAGAAAAGTATGGTTATCACACATAAGGCCTGTAGTAAAATACTTATCACAAGTTTATTATCACTACTTTAGTATCAGAAAAAAATATACCGTAATCTGCAGGTATGCATGAATTGTTTCCTTTAGGCTTTAGAAAACATCCATTTTTCCTGACATTGTGCTATCTGCCAACCCAGTGTTTAGGTTGATGAGGAGTAGTTTTCCATTTTGGTTTTGCACTCTCTAAATACTTATCAGCTTGGGTATCAACTATCCCATACTTCTGACCACAGCTGGTTATTCTTCAGCAATGCAAGTCAAACTAAGTATGCCTGAAGATACATTTTCTTCCTATATAGGTCACTATTTTTCTGTTCCTCATTTTAATGAAAATACAAATGTCTTAATGAGAATACTAATAGATAGAAGTTGTATTTAAAAACATTTCAAATAAATAAAGCTGAGGTTTTTTCTGAGGCTTGTATTTAAAGGTGCTATTGCTAGATCTAGCATGAGATTTCAAATGCAGTGAAGGGTAGTCTTCTTTCTGCATATGACCAAAGTAAATTGCAAACAATTCTAATTAAAATTTCCCAGATAATTTTTAATATAGCGAGAAAATTAGAGATGTGAAATTGGTAAAAATTAGTCCTCAATAATTACTGATTCTCCCCTTTCTGGCACCCTTTTTAATCAATTCCCTTTTGGTGCAGAATGTTCTGTGATTCCCTCTTTCTCTTAAAGTTACTATACTGCCAATGTACAAATTAAACCTGCAAAGGAAAAATAAACCATGCATAATATACATTTAATGCCCAGAAACTATGTCTATCAATTACATTCACACAGGAGAGAAAGATGCCATTGAGTTCTCATAACACATATCCAGTCTATCCACTAAAATGGCAGCTTAAATAGTCCCAAGTAAAAACTATTGTAGAGAAGGCTGTTACAGCTTCAGTCACACCTCCAGACACGTGATCTTCACAACAAATGTGTCCAAGTTGACTTCAAAAGAGACAGAACGCTGAATCTGCTTTTTGAAGTTAAGCTTTGATCTTTTTTTGGTATTCTGATTCAGGAATACATGTGATGTATTAGTGTCCCTTTATATCACTGCTGAGTTTGATGCCATAAACTACAGTATTCTTTCAAAACTGTTCAGTGCAGATGCTCAGACCGACTGGAACTGATCTATTCCATCTACAGTTCATTTCTAGGTTACAGGTTAGGTGTTTTCTTCTTTCAAGTCGTTAGGGTTTTTTTTCTTATCAGTTAAGTCCCACAGGGACTGCTCCTGGCCAGTTGTTCTTTGTATCCATAGAATTTCTTTTGGCTTTAGTTATTTGCCAGTATGATCCAATTATTTATTTTTGAGGCAACAATTAAGTATTTATAACTGCCTGGTTATTATATACCCAAGAATATCACAACTGCTTTTTCTAACCTTAACTACAAATCACTGATATTTTAGTATGTTAAATAAATGTTCCCTATTTTTAAAATTAATGCTGATGCTGTTCAACCCTAATGAATAATTAAAGATAAAATTCCTGGAGAAAAGTATTTGCAAGGTCAAATACATGACATATTAGAACACATGTGACATTTGGAGGAAAGGATTTCTATGTATTGAAGAAAGATCACATCCTCCATTCATAACAGAACATTAATTTTATTTTTAAAAAGTAGGTTACAGCACTGGAGGGATTCTTCTTATCACTGAGTGATTCTGGATTTTTCCCAGCTTCCCACCTTCCTAGGAATGAAAGTTGCTTCTGAAATTTGCTACTATTATCCTCTATGACATGATACTTGCTTCATGTGCTTGTACCTTTGTCTTATGAAAAGTGAAGTGAGCCAAGGATGTTCAGGGGAGTGTGTGAGCTTATGGCACAGCACAGGATGCAAGCCAGAGAGGGAAGGAGCTGCCAATGCACTCCTCAAACAGAACCAGCAGTGGGGGGCAGCAAACCAGGCAGGCCTCGGCAATGATGGAAAGAAGAACTTGGGAGGCCAAGCAGAATATCCTGCAAGTCGAGAAGCCAGAGACTTGGCTGAGACTCAAATGGTTTTCCAACTGCATAGACTCAGAAAACAATGGAGGAAATGCTGTAAGCCTCTCATTTCTGTTCTGTATGATCCAGTAACTTTGAGTTTTCCATTTTGAAGGTGTGTTAGTTTATAATGCAATTAATTCTGCCTTTTTTGAGTTTTGTGTTGCGGTTTTTTTTGGGGTGTTTTCCATAAAGGGAACTGTGCACATCCACTTCAAAGGTCTCGTTGACTAAAGATCTGTTACATTCAGCCCATGTTGCAATTTTTCTTTCCCTATAACTCTTTTATTTGCTTTAAAATCTGCTTAACATATCTGCCTGTTAATGTAATTTTCTGTCAGTTAGGGAAGTCTCCTTCTTCCCTGGCCCTTCCTTTATTAGTAGCTGACTTTGCTGGGATCCAGGTACAGAACTACCATCTTTACCTCAAAAGATTTGATATTTTGAACTTCCTACAGATGCTAAAACTTGTACTCCAGCAGCCTGAGAGGTCAGGTATCAGCTTTTTCAAAAGCATACTGATCTGATGCTATTTTCCACTTTATGACATCAAACCCATCAAACTCTTTAACATTTTTTTCCATTTCAGATAAGGCCATTTCCATTTCCTCATCCTCTTTTGCATTTATCATCCTGCCTTTGCCCTCATGACTATGAGTGACATTCTGTGTAGAAATCCTGCAACTACACTGCACTCACAGCTACATCTTGTGTAGGGGTGGTCTGCTTCAATCCTTGAAGTGGCAGAACCCAAAGTTTTCTACTACAAATCTCCCAAGGTTTTAGTGTCTTTAGATCTAAATTACATTTTTCCCTCTGCTAAGCAGGCCATGCTGCATCCAGCATGGATGGAGCTCTCCTCTCCTCATCCCAGCAGAAAATCCCTCTCAGCAGAAGCCTGTGGTCCTACTGTGCCTTCTCTGAATCAAAGTCTACAGAAAGGAAACAGAAGTGGATAAATCCCTTCAGTGATCTCCAGATTCTCAATATCCTCCTCTCAATTTTTTATCTCTGTGAATGAGCACAAATCAACCAGCTCTAATCTTCTGTTTGTTCTTGCTTTTAGCTTTTCAAGATGAGGAAGCCAGCAAAATAATCCTGTTTATCAGCATCATGTGAGCCTTTTCCAACCCCAGTAAATGCACTATCAACTTCTTCTATCGTACCCTCAATCTACCCCAGAATAATGATCATCCAGCATTTTAGAGCCATTGTGGATATATCTGCTAAGTTTCTACTTAGTCACATCCAAGTGCATCCATGAGTACCCATTTGTCTCTGTGAGTGGTTTCTCTGCAAATGAGGAAATCTATTACTCCTCATATTTTTATTGGGGTTTTTTTCCTGCTCTATCTTCATGATCAAATCAACTTTCTCATCTCTTAATATTGTTTTTGATATTACCATCTCTGTCACCAACTCAAATTAGCTCCTTAACACCCCAAAACATAAAATGTGTACTTTCTTAACTTGGAAAATAGATCTAAGAACATAGAGCATTATAAAATGGGAGCTTACAATAACCACTGGTCTTCTCATATATGATGGAGTGAAAAAAGAAATATCATACATGTTAGCAAACATGATAGCTAGGAAAATGGTTTTCTCCCTGTTAGAAAGTGGTATCATTTCATATTAGGAGAAAGATGAATGTCTGGAGTAGAGACTGTAACAGGATTAATACTCACTTTGAAGCCACCACTGAATCAATCTGCTAATGAAAAAGAAAGATAATGCAACACTGCCATCATCCATAAAAAACCTCTCCCTGAAGAAAGATGAAGTAAAAATACACTTTTATGAAAACCTCGTAACTCTCAAATTTCAGTCCTCCAAAATAACACATTGTCATGATTAAGGAGGAAAAGAAAATGAGTAGAATCAATGTCAAGGAATAAGAGCCGTCATATAAATGGTGAGAGAGTCACATAGTATCACTTAATTTTGCTCTATCTAATCTGTGACATTGAGGAAAACACAGATGAACTGAGATTAAATTTCTGCTAACAAAACCAACTGTATATTTACTGTTTCAAGGCAAAAGAATGTCAAATGAAGTTTAAAGTGAGTCCAGATATGTCCCAAATCACAGAGCACTGGTAAGAGAAAGCATTGTTATAATATGGAGCTAATAAAGCAGATCAGCAATACAGACTAAATGCAATAAATATAATGTAGCCTTTTTGAAAAACAGCTTTTCTGGGAACAGGCAATATATTTTATTTGACCAACTGGCCCAGCTGGAAAACCATAACAGCTATATCTCCTGATTTATTAAGACAACACCTCTTGCTATAAATCTTGCTTGTATACTGAAATGATTAATGCTGTTGAAATAGTACAACTAGAAAATCAAAAAGCACAACATATAGACAACAAGTCAAAGTTTAAAACAGGAGGAATTTAAAAAGGTTACTTACTAAACATTGAACTTGTGGTCATATCAGAAGCAATGTAAATTTTAGTAAAGAGAACCAAAGACGAGGTAAGAATTTCACAGGAAAAAGAAAAGCATTTAGCAAACAATCACCTAAATTAGTTTCAATATTTTAATCACAGAATATTCTGATGGTGGATAGTTAATTCTTATTCAGGTAGTCCAATTGTGCCACATTTTGATAAAGTGTCTATTACCAAATAAAATTTTCTTCAAAAATTTATCTGACTGTGACCTGAAATTTATGGCTTGGTTCAATGTACTTCACTGACTTGTGCTAGCTAGCCATCTCTTTTGGAATTTATGGGACCTGCTTTACAAAGTAGTTTGAATATCCTCTAAGGCTATAATGTATGATTACATACACTGGCACCCATTAGATAAAAAGGGACCCATATTGTACGATTTTTGCCATGGATACTCCCTTAAAACAAGAAATAAGCAGCTTTGGCTTTTTTACTGCTGTATTTCAAAGCTTAGTGCTATTAGAATTGTGAATAAACCTTATCTTCAGGAAAAATCAGTGGCCTTCTCTCAGCTCAGCTGGTCTGCATAGATCTGTTTTGATTTTTGAGGCTATTATCTGCAAGGAAGAAGGGAAGACTTCTCTTTCTTCTGAGATGAAACCTCAGCATCTCTCTCACAGGCCAGGCATGGGCATAAAGGAAAAGGCATTGAGAAATCTGACCACCTAAACTGCTAATTCATCCACGAGTCTGTTGGGTCTGTCCAACAGGCTTAGTTGTGCATCATATCAGGGAAGCTGTGGGTATAGTCACCTCAGCTGTAACTGTTCATTGCTCACCGAATTTCCAGATTCCTTATCAGCACAATAAAGACAATTTACAGCCCAGACTAGAGCCTCCTGTGCCCCCCTTGGCTCAGCACACCCCTTCATTACAGGGGCACATCATTCTCTCCAGGCTTATACTTCCCACACCAAAGGCAGCACTTATTACAAGACGGAGCTCTTAGGCATGATTTGCTGACTGGGAAATTATCACTCAGGCAGCAGTTAGAATGGAATGGATGTTACTCAAGCTGAGAGCCAGAAATTAGGATAACCCATCTGCATGACAGTTAAGATTTGGGAGAGATGGCATTAACACAGAAGAGTGGGAGTCTGAAAAGTTTCTTTTTAAGCTCCGCAAGCTAAAACAGACGCAAGGCTGATGCCATTCAGAAATGAAGAAGTAAGAGGATCGCTACTGGAAGTGGAAAATGGATTTGTAAAGGGGTTTCATTTTAATGGAGCAGCTGGATGAAAGGTACAGACAGGAACGGGCACCACTTAGGCCTGTATGTGATGTTGAGTGGAAAGCTCAAGAGCGCAATGTTGGATGCTGGAGTAAGATTGATTTAACAATAGATGCAATTTAAGTGAAAAGGCTAAGGTGCTGGCAACTGGCGGCTGGGATAGCATCCATTTAAAAACAGATTTAATTCAAACAGAAAGGCCAAGGAGGTGGAAGGTGGAGACTAAAACAAAATCAATATTAAGTTAGGTTAGTAGAAACTAGAATCAAATGAGCCAGTTAAAAATAAGGTCATACTGAGTATTTGGGAGTGGGGAAGCAATGCTTGGATCTTGAGAAATATTGAGGAACCCTCATTAAATTATATGACTCCTAAAATCAGAATTATAATTCCATTCTATTAAGAATATTATTTATTACAGTAGTAAACCAAATAATCTTAAGGGAAGGTATGAGTTATAAGGAAAACTGCATGATTGTAAATACATTCCTACTTGAAATCAATTATCTTCTATCACAAAATCACAGACATCTTGGGGTTGGAAGCAACTTCTGAAGATTATGTAGTCCAACACCCCTGCTAAAGCAGGTTCACCTACACCAGGTTGCCACTGGTGAATTTCTACAGAGAGACTCCACAGCCTCTCTGGGCAACATGTCCCAGTGCCCTGCCTCCCTTAAAGTAAGACTTTTTTTCCTTGAACTCAGATGGAACTGCCTGCGTTTGAGTTTGTACCCACCACCCCTTGTGGTACCCTCACTGGGCACCACTGAGAAGAGCCTGGCCCCATCCTCTTGACACCTGCCCTAAAGATATCTGTAAGCATTGATAAGTTCTCCTGTTACTCATCTCTTCTCAAAGATGAACAGGCCCAGCTCGCTCAGCCTTTCCTCATAAGAGAGATGCTCCAGTTCCCTAACAATCTTTGTAACTCTCTGCTAGACCTTCCCCAGCAATTCCTTTTCTTTCTTGTCCTGAGGCACCCAGAACTGACACAGCACTCCAGATGTGCCTCACCAGGGCTGACGAGAGGGGCAGGATCACCTCCCTTGACCTCCTGGCAATGCTCTTCCCAATGTACCCCAGGACACCATTGGCCTTCTTGGCCACCAGGGCACTGCTGGCTCATGGACAGCTTGTTGTCCACCAGGACCCCCAGGTCCTTCTCTGCAGAGCTGCTTCCCAGCAGCTCAGCCCCAGCCTGTGCTGGTGCCTGGGGTTGTTCCTCCCCAGATCCTGCACTTGCCTTTGTTGAATTTGTGCATAGTTGTACAAATGTATGTACGTGCATGTATGTATATACATATATATATATATATATATATGTGTGATATGGCATATAATACTCATAGAATCACTGAATCATAGCATAATTTGGGTTAGAAGGAATCTTTAAAGGCCCTCTAGTCCAAACCCCCTGCACTGAGCAGGGACATCTTTATCGAGATGAGACTGCTAACCTTGAGCTTTGTTTCCAGGGATGGGGCACCTGGCACTTCCCCGCACAACCTTTTCCAGTGTTTCACCATCCTCATTGTAAAAAAATTCCTCCATATATCTAGTCTGAATATTCTGAGTGAATGGCAGAAATGCTTAACATTAATTGTATTTGTAAAACAGAAATTGATCAGGTAGTAGAGTACTAGCCTTTAAAAACTCTCTAGTTATCAGCCTGGAAGTCAATTCAAAACTAAGGGGAGTCTGTATATATCTATGTTTGAACCAAAATATGTATATATTCGATGACATACCCATTCATATGGATATACATATCCACCTACACACATTTATATGCATGTACATATTTATCAAAACAAGTAAAATTGTCTCATGATGATATAATACAGTTCTGACACATTTATCTGTTCAGAAAACTGTTAGTACTTTCTGAAAATAGTACATAAAATCTATTTTGCTTTCCATACAGATATTTCTAAATACTTTACCTGTGCTCCTGAAGCCTCATTTAAATCACTATATATAATATATGTGCATACTTCTACAGTCAGAATACAAAATTGTGGATGGAACCTAGTGATTGCAACTCTGTACCTTTTGGCAGCTGAACGCTCACACAATTCATTGGTATAACACAGTTCATAAAAAAATATTAAATTTCATGCTTTTAAACTCTTCCTCAACTTTGTACAAAAAAGAATGAATGGAGAACTCCAACTTGGTCAAAATGACCAAGTATCATTTTAATGTATGAAGCAGGGGAAAATATGCCTCACCCACGGAGCTGTCTGTAGTGCCAGAGACAGCTGGATCTGGGCACTTGGGATTTCCTCACTCACTCCACAACATTTCAATACTGTACTGTGTGTTCATCACTACTACTATGACCTATTAATATTCTGGAGAATATCCAAAAATATTTTTTTTTGCTAAAGTGATTGAGGTGATTCTTTTCTACCGAATTTCAGGAAGAAATTTCTGACTTGTGCTTAAGGGAGGAATTGTGGGAATGCACTAGGGGAACACTTACCAGTTGAGTGATTTATCCCCTTCCTTAGAGAAAAATCAATGACCTGCTGGCTTACATGGACATAGTGTCTTGACTATTATCTCCATACCTATTCAAGGCCACCCAGCATTAAGTAATGCATTCTTTACTGCAGATAGACTAAAATATTCTACTGAAGTGGTTTAAAAACTCAAGGGGGGTTTCCTCAAATTATTTGATTCACACCTGAGAGTAAGCTATGTTCTACCATTTAGATGATGCCATTTCCTCATGCTTTGTCTTCACCCTATCTGGACAAACCTTACATGTTGCATTCCACATGAAATATGGTACTTTCAAGCAGATGACTTCTGCTCCTGCTAGAAATATTCCACAGTTAAGACTTCCATTTCCATGCACTGTGCACCATCTATTATTTAAAGACAATCTCTTAGCTAGAACAGTGTTCTGCAACAGTCAATGGAGAATACAACTGGAAATGAAGACTATTTTGTAAGGGAATGAAAAAGCAGACAGTTGCATAAATATATATATATTTTTTAAGTTGCTTTCCTGTGAAAGATTATTCATCCAAGATTTTTAAGCAGAAAATAACCTATCTAGAATCAAGATTTTTTCCTAGTATTAATATTTATATTGTTTAATTGATTTTATTTTAAACCACCTCAAATATTTTAAAGATTTTACCCCTGGTGGTGTGCATTATACCAATGCATATGTTTTCACAGGAACTAGAACAAATGCCTTCTCAGGCAATGTATGATAACTGAATGTTAAAAAAAAAAGCAACAAAAATGAATTGAAAGTGGACGTAGAGGTCATTTAAATAGTGTAACAGCCCTGCAGTATTTCGTCCTTCATTACATTATTCAGAATTCACTGTGTTAGTTTAGTGTAGGAATGAGCATGCATTGTCAATTAATTCACACACTAAGGCTAATGATGAATAAGAGGACACCAACAGGACTGTAGGACCATACAATGTTGTTAGACCAGAAAGTGTTATTAGAATAGAGGTTTATCCTTTTTATTTCCACTACAGGAGAAAATGGAGTCAGGTATAAATAGGGCGGTAAACAGGTGAGTCTGCATCTAATCAACAAACTCCAGCTGGACAGACCTCTAGAGTCTACAGAAACTGCAACCGGACATTTGTCTCCATTAAATGTCTGGTGGGGTTGTCCTGGGCCACAGCTGAACTGAGGAAGCCCCTGGGACATGCCTGGTGACATTTGGTTATGTTGGACTCTTCATCCCTGCAGGAGGCCACACTCGTTTATTTTTAGAAAACCGTTCAGTTGAATTGCAGAATACATTTGGTCATGAATTCACTACTATTCTATGCCTAGCAATATGCATGCCCGGAAAAATAGCTGATTCTGTTGTTTTTCCAAAACAGGTTAATCAAAATTCTGGGGTTTTGGGTTTCTTGTCCAGATGAACAGAAAAATGCAAACTGCTTTCAAGCCTTCCAAAAATACTGATAGTCACTCCCATTTTCCAGAAATGCCAAAGCCAGGAGAATGCCATCAACCTGGCAGCCATAGTGCTGTTTCACAGCCAAGCAGTAAAACTTATTGTCATTTTAAAAGCCGGTGTCAAGCTTTTAAACAGTAACAACACATTGTATCTCAGAGTATCAAGTCATTATGGTTTGAAGGTGAGAGTGGAGAGCACTAAAGCCCATTGATGAGCCGTGCTGCTCTTTGGGAAGTTTCATAAGTCCTCATTTTCCGTGAGGTAATTCAGGACAGTTGTTGCCTGGGGATATTTGATTCTTGTATTGCCCAACAGAAGTGTTGTGCAGAATCCCCCTTCTTGGTGATGCTTGATATTAAACATTTTATCACAAAAATTCTCTTCTCAGAAGGTAAACGGACTCAACTACATGTACAATTGCAATTGACGTAAAGATATTTGTAGTGGGTTCAAAAAAACTCCTTAGTTAAGGAAACTTAACTAAGGAGTATCTATAATTACACATAAAGGTAATCAAATACATATAATATTAGCTATTGCTAGCTAGTTCTTAATTCACTTTGCAAAACAATGGCATTTTTATAAGGAATTTATCACTGCTGAACCTACTGTGAACTATAAATATTAAATTAAATATGATGAAAAATACTTTCTCTCTTGTTTGATTACTGACAACAGATGCTCAATGGTGTGCATGAATGTAATGCCATATGTCAGATAAGGCAATGCAGTAGTTTTTCAGAGGAAGTAATAATTTATCTTGCTTTACTTAATATTTTTCCAATGATGGCATATGGAGGATCTCATTGGTACCACAATACGGGGAAACTTGTAATTTGTAAAAACAAGTGCATCTTCCTCTCTGTTCTGAAAGTACAGTTGAGCTCTGAATATGACTAACATAGAGGACAGACAAAAAAGAATCCCTTTCTTCTTTATTAATTTTGTTCCCGTGTTTTCATTTAGGGGTGAATGGAAGCCCTTTCCTTTATTTTTGCTCTTGCACAAAAAAGGTTTAAATTTCCTTGAATCGGCCTTTTGGCACTTCAGCCTCATTTTTACAAAAATTCTGAAATCACAATTGCAGTTTTGTGGCAAACCTTCCTCTCTGATTTCCCTGTTATTTCCTTATGCAATTTGTTTACAGATCAGTTTCCACTCCACAAAATCCAATGAGTACAGAACTATCACTTATGACAGGTGTCAGTGTCACATTTATGAACTAGTATTTAGCACTAATAGTGCTATCGACTGTTTCTCAAAAAATTCCAGAAACTATTTAGAAATCCAATCATGATTTTAGCAATGTATTTTGCCTAGTCTCCAGATGCCACTGAATTAAAACTCTGTAACTCTGACAAGGTGGAAACCAGTTTCTGAGTTCATTTTTAGGAGAAAATGATTCACAAACAGGATAGTGACAGGCTTTTATGATTACAGATTTCACATATTCTATTCCTTCAAAAGGGCTTATAGAGATTGATAGATCTACAAAGAAAGAAATGAAAAAATGAAGAGAAGAGATATAAATAGACTTTTTCATTAGTTTGAATGATGGAAGGTATTAACCCCACTACAGCAGTGTGCCTTTTACATGTCTTTTTATTTTTTTCATTCCTTTTGACCTACTATCATCTTCCTTATAAGTAAAAGTTAACTACAGTATGAAACGTAGGTAAGGTGAGCAATAGCTGGAAATAAATGTTTCCTCAAGCATTATTACTGTTCAGAAAAGTGTCCATCAGCTGAAATGTCAGGCTCAAAATCCATTTAAGCACTGCACAGAGGCTAAACAGGCAGCTATTATTAATTTTTAAGTCTGCTTGATGGGTTTCAGACCGAGAACTGGGGTTAACTTGATGTACTGAATATTGCAGAGTATATTTAATTAGAGAGGCTTTGACTCTCAGATGGCTGAGGATTTATTCTGTGTAAACTACTGCTAAAATATGATGGAATAGCTGCATCTACCTAAGAAAAAATCTGTTGCATCATATTCAAATGCATAAAACTGGTCTGAGTTGCAGGTTTTTTTATTTTTATCCTAATGTAAACACTGTCTACTTTCAACCTGTTTTGAAGCACCACTGTACTTACATCTAGAGTAATTTTCTGTTCATTATGCTGCAAGTTAGCAATGTGAATTTCTCCAGAATAAATCCTGTTCTTCTCAGCTAATAACCAAACCAAACCATTTTCTCACTGTGCCTTAAAAAGACTTCTTTTATTTAAAACATCTGTGGGAATTCTATGAAGGGGTTAATATTTGCTGTATTTACCTAAAAGCATAAAGGACTCTAAAACAAAAATGGGCACTAAGACACAAAGTGAGATATTAAAGGGCTGTTCATTTACTTTTGATCCAATTCAGGACCTTAGAAGGCAATTAAAAAAAGCAGCAAATCAGAAATTACTTCTCTCCAATGGCGGTAAAATCTCCTAGCTGTATCTACTCCACTTCTTTGCTCCTCTTTTTCTTTCCTTTGTGCACTGCTCTTGCCCCTGCCCCAGGTCATTCTCTGCCAATTAAAAAAACCCTATTCACACAAGAATCTAGAAGATTAAATGAAAAGGTACAAGGGAAATTCGTCCATCCCTAACATAGGACATTACACTAGACTTTCCAAGACAAGCAAGGCAATTAAGGCTTGTAACAGAACACCAAACTGTCATTGACACTTCTGAAAGACAAGCAGAAATTAAATGCAGACCCCTGAGTCATTTGAGGAGAATGGGAACTGGGTTAGTTCTACATATTGGATGACCTTAGCCCTTGATGTGTTTTATCGGTTGATAAATATGTCACCTGTCCTCCATTCTTGATTTAAATTTCCATCTGTATCATACAGCTGGAAATCCACAAAAGAGAGTGAGGTGTGCTCACTGTCAGAGCAAAATGAATCAAGCCCCATTTCTTCTGAAACAGACATGGTTTTGAAGTGAGCAGGGCCCTTAACTTGACAAAAACCCTCTTGTGAGGCCCTGAATATGTAAACCACATATGTTCTGTAGTACATGACTGCAGGTTCCATGAACATGTATTCTTTGGTGGGGGTTTTGTCTTTCACACATGCACAAAACGGTGTGTGAAGCACATTATAAAGGTCTAAACAAAACCAACAGTAATATAATTGTGCAAAAAGTGAAGAGTCTGTCTTCGCAGGTACAGATACATCTGTATTTGCATGTGGATGTGCACTTGCAGACACAATTATTTTTTCAAAGGCACTGCAGTTTGTGTCTTCCTCAACAATCTGCAGTCCTTCCCTAACACTTACTGTAGGCTTCCTATTTCAG
Source organism: Origma solitaria (assembly GCA_013397895.1). NCBI lineage: Eukaryota > Metazoa > Chordata > Aves > Passeriformes > Acanthizidae > Origma > Origma solitaria. Next base: position 976,882 of record VZRL01003361.1, read on the forward strand.
GAATTTGGTTAGTAACTGTCTCATAAAGGAAGTTTCCAGCCATCCATATGAAGCCCTAGCTATTGCCGTGACTCATCACAGCCATATGGAAAGGAGCTGTCGCTGAATTTCCCTGACCAAAGCCTGTGTTTACACATCCCAAAATATACAAACATTGTGCTGCTGTGCTGTCTTCTGCTGATACCCTGTGTTACCAGTTGGTGCCTAACTGGCAGTTTCCAGCTTCCCAGGAAGCATTTTCTGGGCTCACTCTCCTCAAGTTGTACACTTCATGTTGCTTCTCGAAGTGTTCATATTTCTCCTTTACAGCACCCATCTTTATCCAGGCTCCACGTGCCTTTCAACACTACACTTGTGCACAACTTGCTTATGAATCCTTCCCATGTGATTTTATCTGAGAATCTCTTTGATACATTTTCTTCCTAATAAAAACCTAAATGAAAGTGCTAAGTAGATTTGATACTAATGTCTGCTGCATTATGATGGAGAACTGAACATTGTACCATTTGTAGCAATGAAAAAATATTTTGTTTATGGTCCTTCATACTGTTTTCAATCAGTCTGCTTTTCCATCATAGACATGAATTACTTGAATTATATTTTCAATAAGATTTTCCAGGTATTATCAAATGCTTTCCTAAAAACCAAATTAATTTTTCCTATGATATTCACCCACTAGAGATATTCCGTGAAGAAACAAAACAACCATGTAAAGATTTATGAATAAAAGTTTATAAATAAACATTTGGTTGCATGTTATTTATGCTATAACCATAAAATACTATTGATACTCGTTCATTTTTTTCCATTAGAGGGAGCTATTTTACTGTTTACCTCCTTATAAATGTGAGGAAGCAATTTACATGATCACATGCTGTCCCTTTTTTAGATATGTTCTTGTATTTGCTCCTCTGCTCATCCAATATTTTTCCATTCTCTCTGCTGTTTTTACCAATGGCTATCCTAGTCATGTGGGTATGGTGACATCCTTAGGCAATTCTCACAACCTCTCTTCACACAGCATGCTACCAAAATGGTCAGCGTATTCAGAGTTTTTCAATACCCTCTTAAGGACTTTTTGAGAAATACTTTTTTAAAGGTGGACACATTTTCAAACTTTTGGAACAATATGAGTATGTATATAAGGATTTCATTGATAAAGGTAAATTAAGAATATGGCATCAGCATTTTAAATACATGGTCTAGGTGCCTGTAAGCATAGATCAGGTTTATCTAATTATTGATCAGAGTGATACTGCACACTGTAAATGGCATGGTTTGTCATCTCCATTAATTTTACTGCTGATAAAGCTGTCATTTGGAAAAACAGACTAAGAGGTTTCAGGAGCTTTGATTCAAATGTAAATGTACATACATGAAGGCATACATATATATCTATGCGTGTGCAGCATGGATCACATAATTTTCATCATTGTAACAGGCTCATGTAAGAGGTTCACAAATCTCCATGAAGTTCCGAAAGTGCAGTCCTACCTAGATAACTTGGTACTACCTAAATAAGTAAGTCTTTAAGCATAACTAGTTGTGTACATGAATGCCAGATTCTGCCATTTTTCAAACTTTGTTCTTTGCTTTGGTAGTTCAGTGAAAGAGTAAGTCTCAGCCCAGGTACCTTGGCTCCAGAGATGGAGGGGTGTGTATCAGTACTTACAGCTGTCCTCCTCCTCCATGAAAATACTGATCACGTAACAGGCGTACACAAACCCAATCAGCTGTGTGGAAGATGAGAAAAAGCAATCATTAGAACATACCGAACACTGATAGAGTTTTTAGCACAATGATATATAAATACAGGTATCACAGCTAAATTTTAAAAATGTTTACTTCTAGTTCCTGCACTTGCAAATTTCAGTGCAAATGGTAACAAACACCTAAATTAATTTCCTCTCTTTTTCTCATCCTGCATAACATATATTTTATATATAAATTTGCATTTTATATTTTAAAATATCTTCTTAGTCCCAGTGGGATAAGTATTGATGAATACTGCTATTGAGTAATACTGGTGGAAAACATCTACACTTTGACATTCGGCTATTATTTACATTTCTTTGTTCTTCAATACCTCTTTTCTCACATGACTTTTCCCCCATGAATGTGGCCCCCCTATGCACCTTATATGCTTACTAAAATGGCAAAATATTTATTGACTGCTACAGAATTAATACATAGTAACACTTTTATGGAATCCACAAGAGATGCCTTCTTGTGTTGCATAAAGTGTCTCAGAGAAGAACTGTTTGGCAAAAGTTTAAATTGATAGGTGAATTTTCATGAAGTAGCTGAACAGTAAAACTGGGTTATGATTCATTGACATCAGGAAACACCTTATCAGAAGGTTCTATCAGTAATTCACATTAACTATGCAGGAAATGAACAGAGTAATTTCCCCAAAGGACAGCAACAGTCAAACCATGCCATTATTTTAACAGCAGCGGCCACAAAAACATCCTCCTTAACCCAGATCTGTGTCACTTGTGCCACCAAGAGGAAGGGATTAAGATCTTTAGGATCAAGAGATAGAAACTCCTCTCACTCCTTATCCATACAGACAAAGTGTTTTCTTACGACCATGACCAAAGAAAAAGAAAATCCCACTGGACAAGGAAACCTATTAAACTGCACTGCCCAGACGTGTCCAGGCTTGAGAAAATACTCTTTGTGCATCTGTACACAATTCATGCCATCTGAAAGCCTTGAAAAGGCTCTTCATGAGAGATTTCAAAAATAGCCCAGAGATTAGTTTTAAGAAAACTCCTTTTTCTCGGGTCCATTCAAAAAATCTAATTAAAATAGTTCTTCTAAAGATGTCACGGATCAACCATCTGAGAAAGAGGTAATTTAATAGTATCTAGACAGGTATAAGCTCCTTCAGAAGCACAGAAATCATTCCAACCTGCTTTCTGCTTGGGCTGCACGAGGAGCTTTACAAGCACCTCCAAAAGCCTCTCTGCAGACAAAAAGCTTGTCCTCACAAGGGAATTCAGGGAAGTTAAGATGAATTAACTAAAGCTGTGAAATCAATGCACATAAGATAAAGTACATTAAATCCCTGTGTGGCCTTTCCCATTCAGAAATAAAGTGGCCCTAGTTCACTGCAGCTTAATCCTTCTCCAAGGGATTAATCTTCCCACGGAGAATTAAGCTACAGTATGCTGAAGTTGAACTACTTGTGAATGAGGGCTGGCACAGCACTGTGGCACAGTCCTGTTGGATCTTCCTCTCCAGGGCATTCACCTCGCTGGTGTTTTGATGAAGTGACTTTAATCCAACTTTTCTCTCATTCTGAGCTGACTACAGTATCGGCAGCATCCTTGACTGCTTTTTTGTGTCCAGTTTGCTCAGTGGCATTGCCACAGCCTCTCTCAGGTGAACACTGCTTTGTTGCACTGAAGGTTACATATAATTAAAAAAGATATTGCATTAGTACCACAGAAACACCAGAACACAGGTGATTTTTCATAACAGAATGTCACCTCTTTATTTACAATGTTTCCTGTTCACCATTTATGTTGTGCAATCTGACTACATAAGTCACTTGGGTTTGCTGTTTTTTCCTAAACATTACTAAAATATTTTGAAGAGTAAAACTGCTGAATAAATAATGAACATGATAAAAACAAATTGTAGTACAACTTGTGGGTTTAAGTGTTTATGAAGGAAGATCAAATATTTAGAATTATTTACCTTTTCCCCATCATGTATTTATTTTTTCTTATTAGTAGTATTCTGTATGAAATTACTTTATTTTTATAAATGCAATTCCTTCTTAATACGTACATGTGTACTCTATATCCATTCATTTTATATAAAACATATCTCTGCAAGTGCTTCCAGCATCAACTATCTTAGATGTTGGACAAGTGGATAAAACACAGCAAGACTTCCACTCTAACGACTAATAAATGACCAGATGCAGAGAAGGCAATAGGGAAAAGTGCCCAAAGAAGTCTTCCCAAAACATGTGGGTCATGACAAGTCTGAGTTTTAACCGTCCTAACAGCTTATTTCTTGCTCTTTCAGTAGACCTTCTCCTTAAAGTAAATCTTTTCCCACTCTCTTCTTTTCCCACTCTCAAAGCGTTTGAAACACATTTTGTCTAATCTATGACCTTCTTGCAAAATCAGCAGCCTTTCTCTACTTTTCAGAAATATATTTCTTTATATTGTACTATACTCAGCATTAGTAAATAAATACTCCTCAGTCAGAAAATCACTGCTAGCTGTTGCATTTATGACGCAGATTTGTTTAAAACACACCATTTCCCCCATCTACCTAGTTATTAATACCAGGAGAAATTAAAAAAAAAAAATATTCACCCTCTTTCAATTTCATGGTCTTTTCAAGGGGAAAAAATAGATGAGGTGACTAACCATTCCAGGAGATATCATAACCCACTCCAAGAATATCTTTCTGCAGTTAAATGTCAGAATGCATGTTTCTGAAAGAATAAAGCAACAAGGACAAAAAAAGAGCCCTTTAGCATCAATTGTCAGGAATTGCTGCTCAGGGAGGGACAGCAATGCTTGGCTTGTAGCTAACAAACGAATAGTTATAGTTGGGTAACTGGTATCAACAGCACAATTAACAAGAAGTGATAAAGTGGGAATACACCCTTTGACAGATGAGACCTGATTCTAAATCCTTAAACAGTTACAGCCACCACAGTGTGAAAATTTTTGTAAATGAATTAATTAAAAGCTCTTCTTTTGTGTTATTGATGGACACACTAATAAAATATTTATTCAAACAAATTACTTTTGCTCTCTTGATTAACCCAGCTGATGCTTAATTAATAGTGTTATGCTCATGTGAACCAATCTAGCCATCATGCTAATTGCCAATCCCGGTATTGGAAATGTTGGCTATTGGCCTGGCACCAACTGATAGACTTAAATGTGTGTTCCCTGATAACTAAAGCAAATATGATGCAAATGAGGTGGAAGATACTTAATTTGGTCATCTTGGGTTTCAGTAATTGTTCAAAGGGACCAATGAAGTGGTTGGAACAGGATGTCCAAAGATCACCAGCACCTGAAAGTATTAGTAGGAGTCTCTGGCTTGATCCAGAGAGCAATTTAAATGGCAAGGTGGACTTGTCTTGACAAGGTTGAGTACAAGGCATGGAAACCTTCTGGGATCACCTTCTGGGATCCCTGCACTGTACAAGACTGCCTGTCTTGCCTGGAGAGCCCCATCTACTTAAGTGTCTCAGAAGAGACTTGGTCAGTGCTATTCTGCAGAAAATCAGGTGGCAAATTGTGGAAAGAGGCTGTTGTCCCTTGCTTCCATCCAGCTATGCAGTGGTTAGGGTACACGCTTTGCTCTAGGGAGAATAAGCAATACATAAAATACTCAGCTATTTCAGGGAATCACAGAACGGTTTTGGTTTGAAAGGACCTTACACCTCTTCTGGTTCAACCTCCCTGCCATGGGCAAGAACATCTTGAACTAGATCAGGTTTCTCAAATCCCATCCAATCTGGCCTGGAACACTTCCAGGTATGGGGCATCCACAATTGCTCTTGGCAACCTGTTTGAGTGCCTCACCACCCTCATTGTGAAAAATGTCTTCCTTTTGTTCAATCTTGATCTGTGCTCTTTCAATTGACAACTCTTACCCTTTGCCCTCTCACCACAGACCACGGTAAAAAGCCTCCCTCCATCTTCCTTATAAGCCCCCTTTATATAGTAAAAGGCCAAAATAAAGTTTAAATAGCCCCAATTCTCTCAAGCCTCCAATTATTCTCATGGGCCTCCAAATGGAGAATCATGAAAGCAGAGGAGAGGGGTAGAACCACCTCCTTTGACCTGCTGGCTACACTTCTTGTGATGCAGCCAAGAGTGCAATTGGCTTTCTGGACTGCAAGTGCACTTTGCTGACTCACGTTAAGTTTGTCATCCACCATGGTCTCCAAGTTTTTCTCAGCAGGGCTTCTTTCAAGCTCTTCATCCCCCAGCCTGTACTGGTATCATGGACTGCCCTGAGCCAGGTGTAAGATCTTGCACACGGCCTTTTTGAACTTCATGTGGTTCACATGAACCCACTCCTTGAGCCTGCCAAGGTCCCTCTGGGCGGCATCTCTTCCCTCAAGCCCACCAACAGCACCACTCAGCTTGGTGCCGTCAGCAAACCTGCTGAGGGTGCACTCAATACTGCTATGCCAGTAATGAAAACATGAAATAACACTGGTCCCAGTATGGGCCCTTGAGTGATACCACCTCTTACTGACTTCCCTTTTAACATTGAGCCACAATTCTTTGGACATGACCATACTGTATTTTTAGAGTCATCCAAATTATCATACCAAAACCCTTATTTCTTCAATGACTAGCTGATAAGTGTTGTTAAATTCTCCAAGTTGTAGTGAAGGATGGGCTCGGGGTGTGAGAAACAATTGTCACATAGGCAGAGACCTCAGCGTGGTGTCCACAAAGGGATTTTTTATTAGTGGAACATGGGAACATTGATATGATGCTATTATCAAGGCTTTTGATGCATAATTTATTTTCTGCTGATATCCTTAGGTAGAAATAAAATAGTAGTAGTCTCTGTTATTTTTCTCCTGTGCAGGCACTATAGTCTCAAGAGGACCTTAATGCTTTAGTCTAACTAAAATCTCCAGGCTTAAGCTATGGACATCTGCATGAAATATAAATGCCTAGTTTAATAGAAGTGAAATTAGATTATATAATTGTCCATCATTAAACTGAGAAAAACTATTAAAACATGTAAGAAATTAAAAAACTAATCATTTGAGCAAATATATGCTGTGAGATATAATTGCTTTAATAAATTAATATTACTAGAATATATCCTATTAAAAATAAGAATCAAACTGAGTGCAGAAATGTATGTTTACTTGCAAATTAATGTATTTTAATAGTTACTACTTAATATGGATTAACCTTTCCTTAGGAAAGCAAGGACAAATGCAAAATAAAACTAGAGTGATGATTTAAATTAAGGCTGTTTTCTGCAGACTGAAATACCTTTTATTAAAATTGATGATTTGGATAATTTTGATTTAAATCTTCCTGCTTGGCTTTGTCATCATCAGCTGTGCCCTTTAAATACACTCTCACAGCATGAGACTACTTTCCTATCAGCTTCACATAGTGCAGTTCCACTGGTTCGAGGTAGATATGTGAGTCTACACTAAATATTTAAGATTACATGAAGAAGTGTCCTGGGCTCTCAGGTTAATCTTCAAGGTCAGGCGTACAATAGGTCACTCACCACTGTTAAGCAACTATACAGAGTTTTGTAGCGATCTCATTACATCAACATAGAACCACCAAGTAAATGAAATAAATGTACAGTACTCCTGGCTCCAAGAGGATGTATGTGACATTGCAGATAAACTAGATTTGGAAGATTTCTTCAATGAAAATGGAAACTGTGCTTCACACCCTACCTTGTACACATCCAGTCCACCCAGATTGTCATCTCACTCAATATGGCTTTCTCTTGCCTTCTTTTTTGCTGATGAGAACTGAAAATCATTATTTCCTATTTATCTCTGTGTTCTTCAAACATGCAACTTGGCAAATACTATTCCTTTTTTTCTGCAAGATATATCACTATTACCCAATTTCACACAAAGATTGAGGGAGTATGAAAGGAGAAGAAACATTTTAAATTGAATCTTCATGCATAAAAAATTTGTAGCACACAAAGCTTGACAAGATGTCTTAAATTTAACTTATAAAATGGAAACTGTGTAGCAAGAGTGAATTTACTGAGCAAAAAGGTAAAAACGTATTAAATTACAAAACATCCTGACTATTACTGTCTCCTGATTAGCATTTTCAGACGGGCTAACAACTACTGAGGAAAAGCTGAAACATGAGTAGTTAATCTTCTTAGTTACCTACTTGCCACTAACATTTTTATTACTCTGCAGAGAGGACTGAAAAGACCTTTTCTTCCATTAAAGACTAGAAAAGTGCTAAACCAGAATGGGAGATACATAAAGGAAACAGGATATTATCTCAGTGTCTGTGTGTATACACAATTCAGCAAGTTAGAAATGTGACTAAGATTATCAGGCGCAAAGAATTGTTGCCAAGATGTGTTCCAACTTTGTTAGGGTTGAGAGAAAAAAGGGAGAACTTAGTGTGTTCTCTCTCCCCTCTTCCTCTTTAGCTTAGCTATGGGTTATTCTCCCTCCTTTGTTTTTGCTGCAAGTCCTTAGAAATAACATTTTGTGTTCTGAGATGTGAAAGATGGAGGACTTTGAACAAACGGTGTAATCCAATCTCATTTTTAATTCCGTAGGTCACAGAATTCCACCTGTAAGCACAATGATAATGTCAGAGCAACCTTCACACACTAGGTTGGGGTACTGGTGCTCCAAGATGAGTTATGTCCACAGAAGGGATCTGGGAACTTTTGTCCTTTACTCCGAGAAGAGATTAGAAATAAACCCCAAGCGTTAATCCTTATCCATTTGGTTGTCTACTGTGTGATAGAGATCTGTTTCCTATCTTGAATGAAAAAGTAAGTCTCAATATGTAAAAACACTGAACATAGTACGTAAACATGACTGGTCAGAACACAGTGTTTTACCTTGAAATATATTAATTGCTTGTTAATGATGCAACTAGATACAGTGAAAGTCAAAAATGTAAAATAAAACCAACCTTAAACATTGAAAGTTTAAGAACAAAACAATGGAAAGTGAAGTGGATGAGGGTAGTGAGAAGGAAGAGGAAGGAGATCTACATCTGAGCAGACTCTTAACAAAATCACCAGAAAAGAACTGGGTAAACAAGTGAGATCTAACTTTTCTCTAGTGTGTAAAGAAAATAAAAGTTATCCTAAGAAGGGGGTCAAAGTTCTCATATTTAATTTAATGACTAATTATTTTGTCAGTTGAATAACAGGAAGTGAGAAAACCCTTTAAATCTAGTTTTACAATAAGCAGACCAAAAGATGACCTTCCTTCATTTCTGTCAAACTGAATTTGTGTTACTTGTTTTTATATTTTCTAAATACCTACTTTTATTTGCTTTCACCTTTACTTATCAGTGCTAAGGATAATTTCAGAGCTACTTGCGCATCACACTATATTTCATATATTTTGATATAACAAAGAAATTAATGTTTGATGCTGTCTTGTAACCCAAAGCATTTCTTAGAGTACTCATGAGATAATGATTTTATCTCCACCTAAGTTGCACGTACCACTTTGGAAGCTGGTAATGAAATCAGAAGAAAGAATGAAAGAAATGTCTGTCAGTGACAAAAGCCAATGTAAATCTCTTTGGCATGTGACAAGGTACTTGGGAAGGTTTTTGAATCCCAGGGAAACCAATTATGCATGCAGGGGGTACCAAAGCAAACTCCTTTCAGAACAGCAGAATATTGCAAATCTTGGGCATTTTTATGTTAATACTCCTTTTAAAATTCTTTCACTGCTTATACTGCAATTATGAAAGATGTTCTTTGTTGATAGAATGCCAAAAGATATTTTTTCCCTCCTTATTAGATCTGAAGGCACATAATGAGAGTATTATTTCCACTTGTTACAACAGACACCAAGAATGTATTTTAATTCCAACAACGCATTGAAATCTGTAACAATTATTTCTTTTCTACTGAATCATTTCTTTCCCTTCATGCACAATGTAAATAACACATGCATGAAACAATTATATTACCACGAGGCAGTATCCATTTAAAGACAGACAAACTGTGACACGGAAACAAAAATACCTAGTTAAAGATTTCAGTGAATTATGACAGTCAAATCCCCAATATTAGCTAACCACCTTTATAGATACGTCTTAAATACCTAAGAAATAATAGCTAAGACTGAACATATTATTATTCTAGCTCCTGTTAAGCCATAAACATGGCTTAAAAACCATACAAAAAAAAGTTGCAATGCTTTCACAAACAACTGTTATGCCACAGCAGTAAGTCGAGGGAGGTGATTCTCTCCCTCTGTTCTTGCAAGATCCCACCTGGAGTGCTGTGTCCAGCTCTGGGGCCCCCAACATAAGAAGGACATGGATCTGCTGGAGGGAGGCCACAGGAGGTCATGGAGATGCTCAGAGCCTCTCCTAGGAAGACAGGCTGAAACAGCTGGGGCTGATCAGCCTGGAAAAGAGGAGGCTCTGGGGAGTCATTACAACACCTCCCAGTGCCTGAAGGTGGTTACAAAAAAGATGCAGAGGCACATTTTACAAGTGGAAGGACATGGGACCTGTGTGACAGTGTTGAGGCAAGGGAACAGGCTGCCCAGAGCAGCTGTGGATGGAAGTGTCCAAGGCCAGGCTGGGTGGGGCTTTGAGCAGCCTCGTCTAGCAGAAGGGGTCCATGCCCATGGCAGGGGGTGTTGAATCTGATGACCTTTAGGGTCCCTTTCAATCCAAACCATTCTATGATACCTCAGAGAATAATAGAAAAAGAAAAAGAAACCCTCAGATGGACCCAAAGCTATTACATCATCTCATGCAGGAAATGCTATATGACCTAATGAATGGAAAGTAAGAGTTTAACATCTACCCTTATCAGCCTGCTCATATTATCGACCCAAGTGGAACCTCCTGAGAGGACTTGCAGGAGCGGCTGACACAGAAATGTACCTCAGAAGTAATCTCCAAATCCTGAATGACATGAAGTAGCTTAGACCAGCCACTAATCAAATCACATAGAAATAAAAGCCTTGAATAATAATCCAGAGATGGTTAAAATTCACAAGAGTGTAGAAATTCATAGTAGGCAGTATGGATGAGCACAGGTTGTCTGAAAACTTTTCTTATAATCCGGTTTGCAGGGGGGGGCCGGAAAAGTAGCATACAGTATTTCTCTCTGTGGGTATCAATTCCAAATTATTTTTGGACATTGCGTTGTTTGACCATGGTTTGGACATGGTGAAAACTTCCAGAACATTCACACAGGACACACAGGAGCCATCTTTGTGCCCCCTCCACCCACTAGCAAAAACTGGGCTAAGCAAACCAACACAATTTCATAGGTTGAGTGTTCTTTTTCTATTACTATCTCGTTTAAGATATACAAGGAAAATCACACAAAAAAAATCCTTCTATGTCCACCAGACTCTGACAATTTTTGTCTTTTTGGATGTGTTTGTTGAAGTACTACGGTGATGAACAATAGTAGATGACAGATAGAAGAGGTGGAGATAAACTCTTTCTTGCTCATCACTTTGTTTTACCTAATCAATTTTCATCTAACAGAATATTTAGTAGATGATCTACCCCATGTGCGCTTTCAGTTGTGTATGAATGTGCCATATTTAAACCACAGAACAAATGATTCAATTTTGAGCCACAGTTGAACTGGATTTTTTTGTCTTTGGAAGGGACAATACTATAATTAGAAACACAGCTGAATTTATGTGCTTGGCAGCTAACATAGCAGCGTCTTCACTCAGCACAAACTATAATTATTCAATATGAGGACATGGGGACAAACATGACAGAATGGTGTAGGATGAAAGATGGTGGAAGAGGAAAGCCACGTCCTTGTTTGATCCTTCCCACTGTATCTCTCACTGTGGATAGCATTGTTTAATTTGTTCAAGCTGCCAGCTGAATGTGCAGTGGAGGTACATAAACCCCCGCACCCCCCCCCACACCCCCTCCCCCCCACGTCCTTTTAATGCTTTGTGGAGTGGTCTGCTGTGATACGAGAAACAAGAATGCCATAAAAGCTGCAGTGTTATCAGTTTGCTCAGGTATTCCCAGTTAAACTGTGTGCTAAAAGGCTTTTGGGCTGGATTCCCACTGGGCAGAAAAGCTATCAAGAATTTGTAGTGAAGCTTTGCTTTCTATCAGTGCCTAATGAATTTCCAAAGCTGCTTCTCCCATCATGTCTGACCCAGTGTGATCTCTAGCACCACATCTCGCTGGCATAGTTTATTTAATTGCAGTAGATGGTCCCTGTATATATGTTGTGGCCTCCTGTCCTATTCATTCCTGTTTCTTACCAGCAGTTTTCACTTGACACTGCACCCCACTGCTGCCTTTGATGCTGGTGATTTTTGTCTTTTTATACCCTTTTTATACATTTTTATACCCTTTCCCTTCCCTGGTACCCTCTATACACACTCCTTGTACTTTAGCCCCACATGTTTATAATTCTTGTAGTCTGATATTTAGCTTAGTTTGGGGTCTTGCAAAGCAACGAAGACCAAACATTCATACTATCTCAGAACTAGAGGCTCCAACCTTGGATGGAGCCTTCTCTCTGGAACATGTAAACTAGCTGTAGTCTCATTTAGGGGGAGTTCATTAGAATAGGGGACAATTACTTCACTTATTAAGTTTCTCATTGGGTAATTCTAGGTAGAGATGCTAATTTTGTGAGGTCCATAAAAATCCGGTATGCGTTGTACAGGGGTGGGTCTCTCGTGTTTCTCAGCACATTTCCACCTTTGACGAGTTGAGCACCTAGGATCCTATTAAACCAAAGTAAAGTCCCTTTTACCTTTATTGCTGTGTCTGCTTCATATTTTTCCTAGCTGAAAAGGCATCACCTTCACCTTCGTCTGGTCTGATTCTGCAGCCTGAAGCCCAGGGTGCATCCAAAGGGAATATTTCCTTTCCAAGGTATCTAAGCCCAGCCTGTAACCAGGCAGCATGCAAATACACAAGCTACACTGGAGCCATTCTAGAAAGGCCTTTTCTCTCACTGTCAGTACAAAACCACCACAAGCATCTCTTCATGGCCAGTGAGTGTGTCCCCACATGTTGGGTATATGGGAGGCATTTTCTTGTCTTGCCCCAGAGCCAAGTGTCAGGATGTTTTAGCATAGGGGAGGCAGATTTGGCCCTAACTCCTGCCTTGAGGCTACTCCTGCAAAGAAATGCAAATGCAGCAAGAGAGTCTGCACCTGGCAAAAGTAACTGTGCATTTGCTGCACTGAGAGTGTGTCCTGACTGGGAACAGGTTTCACCTGGAAGCATCTTTTGGAGTCCTTGACTGGCTCATCTAGGCTGAGCTTTTGGTTACAGCAAGTAGTTTCTTTCTGGAAAGCAAGCTCAGATTTATTCTAGGACATAGGTGATGGTGTTTATTCAGGTCATGTTCTGGCATGAAGAGAGACTCAGAATTTCACAGCCTAAAGGAGATTAAGTCAGGCAGTGAAAATGTTAACCCACTTCTCCTCCTCCTCGCACCCAGAATTGGGATGGATCTTTGCCAAGAAATCTTACCCTGTACATGAGGGACACCAGAGCCTTGAGAGTATGTCCTTTTTGTCTGTTGGGAAAAAACCTTACTATACATGGGTGACGCTTAAGGTATCACCAAAACAGGCACCTTTGGACATCTGGAGCACATTTCTAGGGTTCCTGTGCTGTTGGATTGGCTCTTTGAACTCTCTTTCTTTGCTTCCTTTCAAGTACAAATAAGTTTATGCCTACTAACCAGGCTGTGCTTCTCAGACTAGCTGAATAAATGCCTGGGAGGTTAAACTTTATGTCACTCTTTCCCCCGCTGATACAATTCCCCCATATTGTGAGCAGAAGTAGAGCTGGCTCATTTAAAGGAAACTCAGGTAGGTCTGTTTTAATGGCAACTCTCAGAGTTCTTTGAAATGTTAACTTTTACAAAAGCCAGTTTAGATCAAAAAGAAAAGAAAAGAGAGGCAGTCTGGCTTCTGCAATAAGCAAATTGGCACAAACTGTAATTATTCAATATGAAGACATGGGGACAAACATGACAGAATGGTGTAGAATGAAAAATAATGGAAGAGGAAAGTCATGTCCCTTATTAAAGCCCTTTGGGAGATAATTCAATTGATACAGAACACTTGCACCTCCAGAAATTTGTTTGACCAGATCCTTGCCACAGCTTCTCAATAATTACATGCTGTCATGGAGTAAAATCTGTTTGTCTCTTCATCTCACATATGAGAATAGAATAAGACTGGGCTAGTTCAAATGGAAGGGACCCACAACAATCACCTAGTCTAACTGCCTGACCATTTCACTTCTGACCAAAAGTTAAAGCACACTGTTAAGGTCATTGTCCAAATGCCTCTTACACACTGACAGAATGGGGGCATTGACCCCCTCCAGGGAGCCTGTTCCAGTGTTCCACCACTTTCATAGTCAAGAAATGCTTGCTAATGTCAAGTTTAAACCTTCCCTGATGTTGATTTGAACCATTCCCACATGTCCTATCACAGAATATCAAAACTGAAGGAAAGATCAGCACCTGCCTGTACACTTCCCCTCCTCAGAAAGCTGGAGGGAGCAATGAGGTCACCCCTCAGCCTCCTTCTCTCCAAACAAACTGAATGTCCTCAGCTGCTCCTCACAGGGTGTGTCTTCCAACGCTTCACCACCTTCTCTGCCCTCCTCTGGGTGCACCCAAGGACCTTCACAACCTTCTTAAACTGTGGGGCCCAGAACTGCCCACAGCACTCCAGGTGAGGCCACAGGGATGCAAAACACAATGGTATAATCAGCTCTTTTGGCTGGCTGGCGATCTGTGTTTGATGCACCCAAGGATGGGGCTTGCCCTCTTCACTGCCCGGGCACACTGCTGATCCCTCCTGAGCCTGCTGCTGACCAGCACCTCAAAAAGTGTAAGGATATGTAAACCACTATGCAACAAAGCAAAACAGAAGCCCAGTGCAAAATGCTGTAGATGGATCTCTTGGCATTGAGTGACTGGGTAATAAAATTAGAGCTGAAATTCTATGTCAATAAATGCAAAGCAATGCACATAAGGAAAACCAACTGTAACGACACATGTACAGTAATAGGCTCTAAATTTGATATTAGCTCTCAGGAAACTTGTGAATAGTTCGTTATAAACCTCAGCTTAGTGCTCAGTGGCAGTCAGAAAGGAGAATCAAACCGTAGAAACGCAATAGAAAAGAAAGTAGAATACATCATTATTCCACCATACAAATCCCTTGTGTCCTGCATCCTCAGGGCTGCACAGTTCTTTCTCCTCATCTCAGAAAATAAGTAGCTGAATCAGAACAATTACAGAGAAAGGTGTCAAAGATAATCAAAGACATGGGTGTGTTTAGAAAAGGGAGAGATTAGACAAATTCACCTTTGGAAAGGAGACAATTAATGACAATCATAGAAAAATAAAATCATGATGGCTTGGAAAAGATAAATACAAAAGAATTAATCCCACTTTTCATTATATAAGGACAATGGAAAATCAAACCAAATTATTAGATCACAGACTAAGGTGTTGTTGCCTTTCATCACAAACTGAAGGAAGAAGGTTCTCCACACAAATCAGAAATAATCAGCCGAGAACATGTTGGAGAGGTCAGTCCTATACATGGATCAAAAGCTGTTATTTTCAGGGAAAAGTGTTCATTGAAGGCTCTGAAAAAACAGACTTCAGATATAACAGAATTGTCCTGGGAAGTCCCAGTCAATATGGCCAGGAGATGTTAAGCCCTCATCTTTGCAGCATTGAATATGTCAATTTATTACTATTTGCATTTGCTAAATTCAGCTGTAAACGATATAGTTGGAAATTTAGAAGCACAGAAATCTAATGCACACAGTGGGAAAAAGATTAAAATATTAACGCTAGGCTTAATGTACACATCAAAATTTCAGCCCAATATTGGTTGAATTCAAATGAATAAATTGAAGTCTCTTGAAATCAGGTTTTGAAATTCATATGGAATGCTTTAGTTAGATATGCTGCCTATTCCAGATGACAGGGAAGACGTAATGCTGATGCTTCCACATAAAATATTGAGAATAGATATGAGTGATGTTCAGCTATTATGTTAGATTTCTAGGATTATTCTCAGCAGTTCATAATCTAAAATTTCCTTGCAACCCCATTTATTGTGACAAATATGGGCTGTGATTGGAGCTGGGCCAGGAAAACTTTTCTGTTTAATTATGACTAAATTGGCTATTACAAAATGTCAAAATACTTCATAGATTTCATTCTGAAATCTTTAAAAAGTCAAAAAGTCACATTAATCAGGCAGTCTGCTGATAAAAAAAATTAGTACTTAAGAACAAAAACAACTGCACAGAAAAAAACCCTCTCAAATGAAAAGAATGATGTTATATTAATTATTACATTTCTAAAATACTACTCAGCTCACTGTGCAACCCTTTTTAACAATCATCTCTAAAACGAATGTCAGTCTTCCAAGTATTAACCTATGAGCTCTTTGTATTTTTCATATTTTTTTAAATTAGTTCATCCATTGTCAACTCAGTAAATGTGCTGCAGTATATAGCAAGGCTTTTGACACTGTCTCCCACAACACCCTCACAGGTAAGCTCAGGAAATGTGGGTCAGATGAATGTACACCAAGGTGGATCAAGAACTGTCTGAAAGGCAGAGCTCAGATCAGCAGAGTACAATCCATTTGGAGGCCAGCATTCAGTGGCATTCCCCAGGGATCAATACTAGGTCCACTCTTATTCAGTTTGTTTATCAATGACCTGGATGAAGGGATAGAATGTACCCTCAGCAAGTTTACTGATAAGAAACTGGGGAGAGTGGCTGATGCACCTGAAGGCTGTGCTGCCATTTAGGGGGACCTTGATCAGCAGGAGAATTGGGCCTTAATGAGGTTCAACAAAAGTAAGAGTTGGGTCCTGCATCTGGAGAGGAATAACCCCAGGCACCAGCACAGCTTGGGGCTGACCTACTGGAGAGCAGCTCTGCAGAGAAGGACCTGGGAGTCCTGGTGGATGACAAGCTGGCCACGAGTGAGCAATGTGCCCTTGTGGCCAGGAGGTCAAATAATATCCTAGGGTGCATCTGGAAGAGTGGGGCCAGCAGGCTGAGAGAGGTGATCCCCCCCTCTGCTTGGTCCTAGTGAGGCCACATCTGGACTACTGTGTGCCGTTCTGGGTGCCTCAGTACAACAAAGACAAGGAGCCACTGGAGAGGGTCCAGTGGAGAGCCACAAAGATGATTAAGGGCCTGGAGCATCTCTCTGATAAGGAGACGGTGGGAGCTCGGTCTGTTTGGTCTTAGAGAGGTGAAGACTGAGAGAGGATCTCATTAATGCATATAAATACCGCAAAGGCTGGTGCCAAGAGGATGCTGCCAGACTCTTTTCAGTGGTGCCCAGTGACAGGACAAGGAGCAATGGCCATAAACTCAAACACTAGAGCTTCAACCTAACATGAGGAAGAATTTCCTTACACTGAGGGTGGCAGAGCGCTGGAACAGGCTGCCCAGGGAGGGTGTGGAGTCTCCCTCTCTGGAGACATTTAAAACCCACTTGGACACATTCCTGCATCTCTTGCTCTAGGTGACCCTGCCCTGCATGATCTTACTCACTTTCATGGAGAAAGTCCTGAGAGAGGAATGAGATTTCTTTTTGATGTTGTAATACATAAACCAAATAATATTTACAAGAAATAACATTGAATGAGAAAACAGCTTGCACTTCAGCATCCCCGAACTAGTTGAGATGACAGTCCTGGGAGAACAGTGGAACAAGGACATTAAACACCCAGGAACCAGACTGCAGTGACCTGAGATGGAATGTAGCTTCTGGGGGCAAAGAGGTCTATGGAAAAGAGCAGTTCAAGAAAGTGGAAGAATACACACTGTACAAGTACAAACCTTTCCAAGCAGAAGCATAGCAGGTGATGGATTTGGCTCAAAAATGGTCTTCGGGAAGAGCTGCATACAGAGTAGCAGAGAAAAATATAAAATAACACCAGAAGTGTATAGAGATGAGCTCAGAAAGGTCAAGACACAAGACACAACTAAAAAGAGAATAAAGCATAATAAAAAATACTCAGTGGCATAAGCTAATAAAGGGCAAGCTCAGGCAATGAGCTGTCACAGTCCTTAGTGATCCAACCCTGCCTGAGGCTGCACGTTCATGTGGCAGCAGTAATTATATTCCAGCATGGGTAGGTCACCCATCAACTGGGCAGCCCACTGCAGCTATGCAAACATCTCCTCCAGGATTGGAGGCGTGGGTTTGAAAGCTGAATACAAGGTCTGGCGATGTTCGATGGCATTGCCTTCAGAGGAATGGGACCTTAAGGTGGCTAAAAAACCCAATGTTTTTTCTCTTATTCCTTTTTTCAACAGAAAGATTACCTGTAGTTGGTGAAGCAATGCCACTGACACTAATAAAGGATTCAGGTGAGAATAAGGAAGAATATATTATGGATCATCTGCCTAAAATAAAAAGCTGAAAAAATTCAGACGTACTAGTCCTGGTAAATTCACCTCAAAGCATGTAGAAATCTGGCTAAAGCAATCTCAAGCATGCTTGAACATATTTGTAACAATTCAATAAAACCAGGAGAGGCTGAAGATCAGAAAGTCAAAGATTGTAGCCATCACTTTACACAGAGGCAAGAAAAAAGAAGGGAAAGAAAACACACAGAATTCTATGCCTAACTTCATTTACTATAAACTTCTTAAAAAAAAAAATCAAATTAGTAGTGGGTAAATAAACATACTAGTAGGAAGATAGGGTGCTAATTGGTAGCCAATATGAATTTATCAGAAACTGAATCATGTTAAATCAAGTCTGCTTCTTCTTAGGAGAGGTAATGGGCTTTGTGGTTAGGGAAGGAGAATCAGGCATTAATCCTGATTTTAGTAAGCATTTTGACACTGCTCGACATTCTTGTAAGCAAACTATGAAAACATTGCTTAGCCCAAAGTACTGTAGTATAGATTAAACAACTGCCTTGAAAGTTGCTCTCAGAAATAGCTACTCATTGTCCTCCATCAAATTAAGAAATAGCTGTTGATGGGGCTCCACAGAATTCCACCTGGGCTCAGTGCTACCCAGCAGTTTCTGCGGTCACTGGGTTATCTGCAGAGATACTATGCCCTTCACAACTCCAAACAGAAGTAAGCTGGTAACAGTTGCAAGGCCCATGGTGGGCAAGAATAGAATTAAAATAATATTGGCAAATGCACAAAGGTTTGGAAATGGGTTCAGAAAAAATGAGTTTGGAAAACAGTATAGGCTAAGTGCAAATTACTGTACTTGAGTAGGAATAAGGAATAACCAGCTACTTGAAGACAGAAAAGGGTGAACAACAAGCTACATAGCAGTTCCACAGAATAATGAACCATACCCAGACCATGGACTGGATAATATCGTAGTGTTGAGAAAAAACCCAGACATCATGCTGGGATGCAAAACTGAATTTCAAGGTGAATCAGAAGTGCCCTGGAACACAGCAGCAGTGTGGCATCAGATGACAGGTCATGTATATTTTGATCTCCCTTCAGCAAAGAGGAGAACCAATCAAAGAGATTTCAGATGAGAATTATAAGGATGATCAAGCATCGAGAAAACATGACCTCTTTGGAAATCTTATGATACACACTCTTTTAAAGCTTCAGGACCTGGGAGTCTGCACTTACGGTGTATTGTTAGTTTTCATTGTTCATAGAAAAATGAAGTGCAAAGGGCTTCTTCAGAATGCTGCCACCTAAACCACTTATCAAACAATTTTACTCCAGAAATAATAAGATACTGTCAAAGGATAAAAATCTTAACAGAGCTTTTCAATTCAATTACAACATGAAACAATTACTAATATCAAAAGACTCAAGGGTTTTCTCATTAATATTTTAAAGCAGCATGACAGATTATTTTGAGTGTGTCAATAATGATTCATACTTCTTGTTGAGTACCCATTGTAAGGGAGGATCTTAAGACAGTTGAACTGTCTTTTTTCAGGTCAATGTATGAAAAACATCATTAAAGATGTTATGAATCTAGACAGGGTATAACCGTGTCTGACAGCTGTAACAAGAGAAGATGAGATGCAAAGCAGAATCTGATTGCTTCAGGTTTGTGCTGGCTACTATGTGGGCAAGATTCAATTATTATGAAAGAAATACGACACACAGGAAATCCATCCAAAGCTGAAAACAGAAACAAGTTCTGTGTGGGTTTATTATTCTCTGATGGTGAAGAGACACTATACAAAATGGGATATTACCTTCCCAATACACTAAATAAAACATCACCATGAAATAGTAAACACTTTCAACATTAAAAAAAAAACCCCCAAAAAAGGAAGTAAATTATTGCTGGATGCTGGGCTGTACATGAGAATAACTCTGTAATTCTTTCTAGAAAGAACGTTCAAAACATTGCCAGACAGATGTCCAGATGTCCACACCTACACAGAAGGTAAATAGCTGCCTAAAAATATGCATCTACTATAAATTTAGGAATCAGAAAGTGCTCTGCCAAGCCTCCAGCTGCCACTCCAGGAGGCTGATATCTTGTAGGTCTAACTTCACACCCCCTTACCATACGCAGATATCCCAGGTGTTTAAAATAGCCAGCTGAAATATTTGTGGGATAGGACAATGACACCAAATACTTGCATTTAGAAGGCACAAGATATTTTCCAAACTGGGGAGAATGAAAAAATACTGAAACAAACAAAAAAGCTGAAAAAATACTAGTATTATACAGAATGAAAATACTTTATAATTGCAACATTTCAACACATAAATATCTGAAAGCGGTATCCATCTCAGATTTCTATGATGGATCAAGTGGTTAAACCAGCAAAGTAACCATTGTTTTATCTTTTTGTCAGAAAATGAAATTGTCATTTTTGTAGAAAGCAATAGTGAAGGCAATTCCCTTAGAATGTTTTTCCATTTTCTTATTTTCCCTTTTCTCTATATGCCTCTCCCATCTGTTTTGTACCCATGCTGTGTTCTATCTGCATTACAGAAGGTCAATAACCCAGATGGGAAGATTTTCTCTGCTTATTTGTCTGTATAAAACCCTGGAAAATTAGATATTTTGACTGATATTTCTAGTTTCTTTTACTGTTAGCTGTAGAATTATATATATCCCAAATACTTTCTAAATATGTTTACTTCCTCTGAAATTTCCTTAGGTGAGCTGTGCAGAAAAACAATCATTATACTACAGTATATAAAAACTAATTCCTACTGTAGCTGAATACCTACCTGTGGGACACATATCATTCAAAGAGAGATCTAATGTGTCTGAACATCATTTTAGGTACTAAGCTACAAACAGATAAAAAATATATTGTCATATGGGCCACCAGGTAAGTAACTCTTCTACCATGCATTTCCTATATTTTTAATAACATCTTATTAGCATAATGTATCCTTTGTGCTATGCAAGTGCTTTACAGATCAAGTTCCATCTATTCAAAATATCTTTGTTTTTTAAAGGGATGAACCAGCAAGAATAATTACGGTAAGTGCAGTGCATATGAAAATATAATTTTCTCATAGGTAAGTGGTTGCAGTTTTGTCTATTGCCCAATTTAGTTAGTTTAATTAGTTTATGCTATTAGTTTAGCTAGTTTATGCAATAGGCATTAACAGCTTAGCTCACTTTGTTTCCTAAGGTTTTTTTATGTGTGTGAGGGAAATTGACAGAAAAGAGAGGTATATGAAAAGAAGAAATATTAAAATATTAAATGCCATGGGAAAGAAGAGATACTAAAAGTGAACCAGAGGTTGTGTGAGAAAAAGGACTGCCTAAACCAGAGAAAAATCCTTCCTTATATTTTCTCTTTGCTTGCTTGCAGGAGGCCAGCTGACTCCACAAAGGGCTATGGAAATAGCTGTGGATAATCTGCAGCTTAGAAAGGATTTCAGACTAACTGTGCTTTCTAATGCTATTGCCTTGCTTATTTTCCCCTTCAAAGGAGGTTCTACTGGAAAGTTACTTATTTATATTGCATATAGATGGCATGTTTTGGATGTTATAGTTAGTGTCTCCAGCTACAGAGCTCAAGGACACACTCCATCATGGTGCTTAGCAATTTTCTGTCCTCAGCTCTCACGAAGATAACTTCTAGTCAGAAAAAAGAGAGAACCCAGGGTTTAGGATTTATTTAACTAGGTGATCCAGCAGACAAAACTCAGCTAAATTCAAAGAAAAGCATTTATGGAAAGCAATTTCTCTACTTTGAAAAAACACCTCACTCTAGGAGCAGATCAGCAACTCTTAGGAGAGGCACACCTGGGGCTGGTGGGGACCTTAGGAGAGGACAGCAAACCTCAGCTAAATCCAGCTGCACTGCCCTAGTGGCTGATTTGTCAACAGAAGAATGGGTGACCATAGAAATTGTTTTCACACAGTACAGGAAAAACTTCCTTATTCCTAAAAATGGTTCACATCTTCTTAAAGATGGTTTACAATGCCTGAAAATAATCTGCTTGAGCTCTTACTTTTATAGCATATTTTAAGCAAGTGCTTAATAAAAATACAGCACCCTATTGGACAAGAGTGAATATCTAAGCCTGCTAAGATAAAATTACAAAACCTCTAAAAAACCTGACTAGATACTGCAGGTGAGGCAGCTGAAAGAGAATTAATTTCTCAAGTGAATAAAAGCCAATACGGAGATAGTATTTATTGGATAAACATGGTAGCATTCAAACATGGGTTTAATGAAACATTTTTTTAATACAGTTTAAGATCAAATGATTCCAGATGGTTAATCTGGAATCCCTGCAGATGGATCTGTCAGATATACCAAAAGTTTAATCAGACTTTTAACAAACCGATGGGCTTTGAACAGCCTGGAGTCATGGGGAGAAAAAATCCTTAGGAACAATCATGGAGAGATTGATGAAGATATCTGAATAATAGGCAGCAGCCGTTATGAGCATCAAGAGAATGCTTGAGTGCACTAAATTCAGGCAAAAAGTAACAGCACATAAAAGCAATGTGACTGTAGGCAAGAATAATGCACTTCTAAGACAGGATGCTGTGCTTTTGATTTTCCCTATCTGTGTCAGACTTCAAATCTTGAATAGAAAGACACATATATAAAGGATTAGCAAATATTTATTTTAGCACTTTGAGCAACACTTACCTTAAGACACAGATCACACTAATCATTATCTCTAGCATTTGACAACTGACAGATTTATGGCAAATGTCTGTCCCTGTTTTGCTATGGGCAGAAGATATTCGAGCTAGAATAAGTCCAGAGTAGATACTTTGCCACCCACTTCCTTTCACAGAAATGCAAAAATCATGCTTACTTCTACAAGCACATTGGTAATTAACTCTCATGTGAGATACATAACTACATACTGAAATATTAGTTTAATAGTTACAGAATCATAGAGTGGTTATAGAATCATAAAATGTTTTGGGTTGGAAGGGACCTTGAAGATCATCATCTCATGGGCAGGGACACCTTCCACTAGACCAGGTTGCTCAAAGCCCCATCCAACCTGGCCTTGAACACTTCCAGGGATGGGGCATCCCCAGATCCTTTGGGCAACCTCTTCCAGTGCCTCACCACTCACTGTGTAAAGATCATATGGAAGCACAACTATTCAATTATTTCCTCCCCCCACCAAGTGTCACACAAAACAGGAAGAAGGACCAAGACCTATCAGCTTATGCATTTCCATCAGCGAACCTCTAAGACCTTGTCTCAGCTTTTAAAAGCACACAGTGTGTTAAATGGTATCTAGTCAAATAATGATGACTCATGAACATATTTTAGAGCTTTTGTGAAAAGGTCTTAAAATCACATTGAAAAAAGCTAGATACTGGAGTTTAATTAAAGCATGGTAGAATAAGAGAAACCTAATCGTGATCCCATGTCAGATGCTGGGCAACACCCCAAATCGCATGTTAACATAAACAGGGTAAACAAAACTTCCAGGTGAAAATCAGCTCTCTAACCCATCCTCATCTGTTTTTCTTTCCTATAAAATACTTTTGATAGTACTTCACAGTGAATTTTTCCAAAATGAAGCAGAAGACAATCCAATGTCATGACCAATAAAGACACTTCAAGTGCTGCTTCTGAGTGGTTTTGACATATAGAGAGTAAGAAGTTGTTCTGACATGAAAGAAATTTGGTTTCCTTGCCCAGATCTGCTAAATCATCCTACTGTTCCCTTCATGTTTCACCTATTGCATCAGCAAAACCAAATGAAAGGGTGCACCTCTCTCTTAGGTTTGTGTCATGCCATCACCTGAGGCTTTGCAAACATCTGTCTCTCTTAGTTACTCCCTGGAAGTGCAATTCTTGAGGCTCATGCTCTTCTGAAAACCATGTCTAAGAACCACTCACACCCAAAGGCTCTTAAGAGCATTTCTGTGGCTTTCCAGAGACTGATCTGAGGTGGCCCCACACCATCCACCTATCCCAGCTCCCCAGAGGAAAATCCTCTCAGTGCAGGAATCTGAGCCACTGTAACACCACTCCTCCACAGCAATGCAGGTGAAGAAGGATGCCCCTCACAGGTAATATAGGCCAAATTAACCTATCAAAGTCCCTAAAGCATTCAGATGCTAAGGCCCCTCAGAAGCTCTCCTGCCCACTGCTAATTATTTCTGCTGTGGATATTTCTGGCTTCACAGAGTGATTACAACATGTTCTCTCATTATTAGACTTTAGAACTCCCATGTCAGGTCACAGCCTAGTTCTCCCATAGGTAAAACTCATCCAGAGCAAAATGAGGAATCCTTTGTCATGACAATTTTTTGTCTCAATTAGTGACATTATTAATATGCTCTAGCAAAAGAACAACTGCACTTTACTGCATTAACAGGTGAAAATGTTCAATTCCTAATTAACATTATGGGACAGAAAATTATTACACTACATCTAGAAAGGTCAAATTAAAGGGTAAGAAAAGAACAGTACTATACTGAAATAGTAGCCAGGGAGCCCATTTCAAGTTGTGGACTCCTTTGCAAGGGATGGAAAAGCAGAAACCCAAAGATCTTGTCACATGGGGAAAAATTCTGAAGGTATATGTTGTGTTCTTCCAAGAAATCAATACTGCATTTGTAAAACAAATTACTTCACAAATGCCAACATGCAGATGCACTGACTGCCTCTGCATTTAGAAACTCAGTCATAATTCACAGCAACAGAAAAAGTCTCCCCAAGATGCTTTTTCATTGACCATTTAGCCAGCCATGCTGCAAGAATTCTTCTGCCTTTCAGACTCTACATCCTTCTATTATCTTCCTGGTTTCCACCCTCCTTACACAAGGAAAGATGATATGAGGATGATTCACAATATAATAGAGAAGAATGCAAAGATAACAGCTTTTACACAGCACTTGCAAGTAGTGCTGAAACTTCAAAATGCAATACTAGGCAAATCTAGGGTCTCCAATATGCCCAGGATTCCAATGAATCTTTTATTTTTTAACTTTTCTCTTTTTTTTTTTTTTTTTTTTTTTGGTAGTCCAGTCACTCTTGGTTTATAACATTCTTTCTGTCCATTATGTTTTTGTTTTGTTTTTTTTTCTTAAGGATTATCTCATGTAGTATTTACAGAATTAGCAAGTGGGTTTTCAGAATATCACTAAATAGTGTGTTTGTGTGGAGGAATTAGTTTCAGTTTTTAAAGACTGGAGCTATTTTCCTTCAATAAAGCCTGTTTTCATATTTTCAGTCCTCACAGCTTCACTGCAACAGAGCTAAACAATATGGTATTTCACATGCAAACTTAACCATGGAAATCCAGAACAAAGTCTTCAACCTTCATGTTTAGGAATCCAGCAGGTCAAACAGTCTGAGAGAGTCTCAGGGCACTTTCCCAAATTATTTTGCAGTTTTGTTTTTTTTTTAAATCTTTTTGTTTGTTTATTTATTTTGTATTTCAAAGCTAATTTAGATTGGAAACTCATCTTGGTCCAGAGTTTTTGATAGATACTATTAAATACTTTAGACGTGGTGATCAAAATCAGTAAATAATTGTATATTTAAGAAGATTTTTATATATTTTGTAGAATCTTATGTCCTTGCAATAGACATTGCCTGCTCTGCTGAAAAGCCCCTATAGTTGATATGGTGCCAAAGCTGCCTTTCAGATTTTGTGTGGCCTCATTGAAGTTGGCCAGGAAAGGAGGACTAACTGCCAAGGAACAGGCACAAAAGGGAAACAGCACTTTGGGGATGGGAACAGCACAAGACACTCTGTGAGAAGGCAGAATTAATATGAAAGTGAGTAGAATACGGTGCTCTGTACTGATTGCCACGCTCCCGAGAGCAGACAGATGTACTGAGTGAAGAGCTTCTCTCCCTTTATCATTATTATGGTCATTATTGCTGTTGAAAGAAAATGGGACCTGAAAATTTACTGGAGACTGATGTGCTATTTCCTTTTCCTTAGGTGTTGTTAGTACTTAATCCAAACTACAGTTATCACTTAAACTCTCATCATTTTTGATTTTTGATAAGTATTGCTGAATGCATTTTGTATATGTGGCAAATCCGTACAAAAAAAAAAATCCCCTCTTATTTATACTTCAGTGGGAGTTTTGAGATTCATTGCACCAGGCCCAGGACTTTATCCACACTCTTAACCTCTCTCAGATTTCTCCTTCTTGTTTTGCTAATAAAAGTGATTTCTAAAAATAATTTCCCATCTTCAGCAGTAGCTCCCTTACCTTTCCTTGTTAACTGCTTCGGTTTCTTTTATCTGACAAGGGAACAAGGGGAGTGATTTAAAGACTTTGGTTGTCTTCATTTACACGGAAAAAAGAAAACATTTTGCTTTTCAGCACACAGAGTATTTAGCAATGGAGGCTGAAGTTACCCAGCCACTTCCATCACCATCAAGGTGGACTCCTCACCCTGGATCCTCCTTCTTGTGTCCCGTTTGCCTGTGGCATGATCTGCTGCTCTTCTCTCACCCTGGTGCACACAGGCTGACAGACTGATGGTAGAAACACACAATCACAGAATCGTTTAGGTTGGTAAAGACCTTTAAAATCAAGGTAAAAGTCAAGGTAAAAACCTTTAAGATCAAGTCCAACTGCTCACCCAGCACTTCCAGGTCCACCACTAAACCATGTCCTAAGCACCACATCTACATTCCTTTTAAATACCTCCAGGAACGGTGACTCAAGCACTCCCCAGGGCAACCTGTTCCAATGCTTGACAACCCTTTTGGTGAAGAAATTTTTCCTGCTATCCAATCTTTTGAGATTTCTGAGGCTTTGAAACAGGTGAAAAAAAAAAATCTTTAAATTAATAAACAGCAAAGAAGACTATTTAAAGTGTGTGAGCACAATTATTTCCATCAATAAAGACACAGAGTGGATACGTGCTGGGTCAGAGCTCTCCAGAATTGGCTTTCCCACTCTGAGAGCAGATTGGTGTTGCCGTGCCTGGAGGGACTGCTCCCACCTGGAAAACCCTCCTGGTGTGTGAAGGTTGAAGGTCTCCCTCTGCACCACACAAATAGTGATCAGCCATGCAGAGCACTCATCTTGGATTTTCATTCCTTGCCTATTTCCGTTAGTCATGACCCTATCACACTGTTTCCTCACAGGAAACATTAACTGAATTGAAGCTTTGGATGGATTTTGATGCTTGACTGCTTTTTTGTTTTTTGGGGATTTTTTTGTCAAATCTATAGCATTTTCACCAATTAAATAGAACCATTTTCTCCCCCACTTCTTTTAATGTTCATTATTACTCTGTTGACAGATTAACCTACAGGACACAGAAACCTAAATATCTTCACTTTGAATTGATAACTTGCAGAAAGGACACAGAGCCTCTGGAAGTCCTTACGTAAAGGGTACATTATCTCTTTAACTTAATGGCAGTTTCATTTCAAGCAAATGACCTATGACCACAAATAGCCTTCAGCCTTCAGGCTTTTCCCCCCTCCTCTTTTCCTCTACTAAAATATGGATTAAAATCACATTTTTGTCTGATGCTCTTTCATCATGACTTTGAATGAGTGTGAAACTTTCCCTGGAAATAAATGATTGTGTTAATTTTCCAAGAGTTATTCAGAGAATGAAAATGCCTTCATAAGTCATGTCTTTATAGATTTGATTGAGAGTCTATTTTCAAGTAGAAGGGAACAGTTACATTTATTTCAGAGTTCCCCAGATCAGGCTCTATTTTTCCTCTGTCTTCTTTAATGCTCTAACATGTACTTATATCTGATATTTCTTGTGACTATTTTTAATCCAGTAGATTTATGTTCAGACCTCTAGAATCACAGTATTGCTTGGATTGGAAAAGACCTCTAAGATCATTAAGTCCAACCATGAACCCAGCACGGCCACCAGGTCCACCACCAAGCCATGTTCCTGAGTGCCACATCTACACATCTCACAGACACCTCCAGGGATGGCGACTCAGCTATAACAATTTAGTATTTCATGTGATATATGCCTAGAATGAATATTGTACGTCGCTGCAAGGGAGCATACTTTGCTCCTAGCTTTATCTACAGGATAAAAGCAGTTTGGAATTTTTTTTTTTTTTTGTCAATAAAGAAAAGCAGGAGACAGCTGCTTAGTTTTACAGCTCTTGTCTCCACTAACATCCTCATTTGTTCTTATGGGAAGATTCATTTTCTTCCTTCCAATCAGAATCAGTGGTCAAATGGAAAATGTGAATGGCACATAACGAAGTAAATAAGGCACTGTGTGAGGGCAAATTTGGTTGGTTAGAGCATAGGTCTAGGCTATAAGGACAATAATAGAGCTCTAAAAGTGCCATATGGTGACTAAAAGGCTCAATTTGTTTCAGAAGCGCTGCATTACACTAGATAAAAGACCTTTTATATCAGCTTCTTTATAGCTCAGCTTTGCAAATCGACCCTGCTTTATTCTTTCACTCATTTACATATTTTTCTGTTGTTAATAGCAAATGAAAAAAGCTGCAAATTTCTCAAGTTCCATAAAATATCAGATTTATTCTTTACAAGGTTCTAAAGGTATAGATAGTCTTAGAGCGAGTAAATATATCTATTACACTTTTGCCCAAGACAAATATAATAAAATAGACTGTATGCATGGTGATAGGAGTTATCTATAAAATCAGATTTCAGTAACATAGTCCAGATGAGATTGTTAATCAGCTAGACCATGAAATAAGTCACTTGCATTCTTCACTTTCAATCGACATAATATCCATTTCATGCATAAATACTAAAATATATGTTATCTATATTTCAGATTTAGAGAAAATAAAACAAACATGGTTTTAGGAAAGGAAATTAATATCTGCCTACAAAGAAAACAAATTACATTGGTCTGCTAGTTACATACACCCCTAATTTAGACAAAACAGAATTTATATCTAAGCAAATGACATGGTTTAACTGCAGCCAGCAACTAAGTATCATGCAGCTGCTTGCTCACTCCCTGCTCTTCCCTGGTGGGGAGGAATAGGGGAAAAAAACACCTAAACCTCATTGGTTGAGATAAAAAGATGTTAACAACTGAAGCAAAATATAATACTGCTAATAATACTAATGATAGCAATAAAGTTAATAAGTGGTGATATATCACTAATGTAATACTACTAATACTAATGATAGTAATAAAGGTAATAATAGTAATGAAAAGGAGAGAGAGGGGAATAAAACCCAAAAGAAAGAAGTGATGCCCAATACAGATGCTCACCACCTGCTGACTGATGCCCAGCCCAGCCCTGTGCAGCGATTGGTGGCTCCTGGCCCACTCCCCCAGTTTATATGCAGAGTATGATGTTCTGAGGTATGGAATATCCCTTTAGCCAGTTTGGGTCAGCTGTCCTAGCTGTGATCCCTCCCAGCTTCTTGTGCACCTGCTCAGTGGCAGAGGATGGGAAACAGAAAATCTCTTGACTTAGGGTAAACATTGCTTAGCAACAACTAAAACAGCAATGTGTTATCAACGCTATTCTCATACTGCATCCAAAACACAGCGCTGTACCAACTAATAGGAAGAAAATGTACTATATCCCAGCTGAAATCAGGACAGTAATTGAATTCTTTCTGTTTTCATTTCTGTACAAATAATAAAAATATACATAAAGCCAACATTTGATACATATAGGACTTGGTTTTATTCTTGCTTAGCATAAATCAAACGTTGTTCAATTAACAACTCTAGAAATACAGCAATGTATGTGTGAAGTGAGAATTAAGCCATACTCTCCTTTTGACATAGCTTTTTTTCTTCTGAGATGTAGTATTATGTGCAGTTCTCTCAGCAGCAAGGATGCTATCTTTGCCAAGGCCATAAAATGTATTGCCTGGCAAACAAAAAAAGAACTCATATTAATGCAGAATTGATGCTTTAGTGTAGGAATGGGTTTGCCATATACTCCTGAATAACACAGTAAAGGATAATTGCTATTTTCATTAACTATCTCACTTACGGAGTTATTTGCAGTGGTTTAGAGAGCCAGCAACTTGGACTGATCCCAAAAAAATCACAGATAGAGGTTTCTTTGATACCCTGGTAGCCAGAGGCAATATTCAGTCCCCTCTGACAGACAGCCAGTATCTTTTAATTGAATGCTGGCACTTCTTTATACAGCCAAGCAAAAATCTTAGAAGTATACAGGATTGAAATGAAAATGCTTTGAGACAGAATTGTATCATGAGAACATTTAGAAATTAGTGTCAGAAGCTCAAGAAAAGATGGAATAGAAGATAAGGGTACAGAGTACTCTATTCTTGAACATCCACTGTTCTTGGAAAAAAGGTGAGGAGTCATTGCATAGACTTTTAGCAGTGAAAGCTGGGCAAAGAAAAATTAAAAGAGATGTTAGAAAAGACAAACAGAATGTCTCTTCCCTTCCCTTTAACCTCCTTCCTTCAGGTTCATTGCTTAAAAAAACAAAACTAAACAAAACAAAACCAAACCAAAACCAACATCAGGAAACCCTGACTCTGGTGCTCCAGAAGCACACCCAGTGGAGAATCAGAGGGAACTGTTATGGCCTGGGGAGTACAAGCTTCCCTGTGCCATAAATAAATGAGTGCACAAAGAGTCATAGAGCGATGTATTTTTCACGAGAGAAAAGATGGACACCAGCATGTAATGAGAGGCTGACATTTTATAACAAGGAGATCACAGTCTTCTGGTAGTTAACTAAAAAAGGAGATAGTGAGAGCACTACATGAGAAAAAAAGAACAAAGAGCATATATAAGGATTTTGTTTTTAAAATGCCATTTTTAATACTTAAATACACATTGATTTGGACTGTTTGTATCCTCAAATGCATCTGATTTCTGAAAAGATCAAAATTTAGCCATTAGCCATAGTATCTGAATACCATATAAAGATTAATTTCTGCCATATAATTTTAAAAAAAAGGGAAATCCTAGTATTCTTATTTTGGTAAATTCAGCCCAGTATTTTTAATCACTGATTTACAAGAAAAATGTTTTCCTAGGATTTCACTACACCTTGGTACTTAATGAACTACACACAAGCATGGTTGCTGCCATGAACTACTGTCTTGTGTGAATGAACTATGCCACACAAAACTGTCATTCCTGTCTTTTAATTCTTATTAATAATTAAATTATTGATTGCTTTGAAATCAAACCATTAGCAGTGGTGCAAGCAGGAACACTCTGCAATTCATCTGGGGAACCTCCAGAGAGCAAAGGTCTGACCAGGTGTACGGGAGGATTAGAAGAGCTGTATTTCCAGTGTGCGCTACTGAAGGGTCACGAGCCATCATCACCTTGCCCTGTAACTTCCTGTGTTTACTTTTCAGATGTCTAACACGTGTGACAGGGAGGCTGTAGTACCCTCTTAACATTGGAAAGCTGAGAGAAAGTTTCCTGAAATCAGTAAGAGGCATAGCATGTTACGTCCATTATTATGGTAAGCAGAAAGTACGGAGCCCATTGAGTATTTTCAAGTGTTCATTCAAACCCTGAACTTTATCCATTCCCCTTTTTTTTCCTAATCAAATAACTTAGAGTGTAATTATCTTCATATACTAAAGGAGAAAGGTTGAACAGAAACAATTAGCACTTGCAATACTTGCTTCATCTGCTAGCAGTGGACTTCAACATACTTCACTCCCTTCAATGTCATTTAATTCTTGTTTAAACAGCTTCAGTGTTTTTATTTTTTCAGCTGTGACTGTTAGACCATTAACTATAGTCGCATATCTCAGTATGATAATGGCTTTGCAATTTTCAGGCACCTGTTCCAGATCTGTTTTCCTTCAAGTTTACTTTATGAACATATTTCTTCTGGAGTTACTATCTAGCATGAACAGAATAACATACCTATAGTGGAATAAAAATAACACTCACACACAACTAATTGAGAGGATTTTTCTGTCAGCTCCTGGCCCTCCTAGTATATGCATTTATATGATTCTCCATGTCTCTGCCTTTTGCTTTCGTTGTGCTAAAATGCATTTATATTGATTGACCACATTTGAATTGAATAAGTAAACCCTATGTTGAAAAGAAAATCAATCCTGTTTTGATTCTGAACATATCACTTTTTAAGCAGGAAAAAAGATTTCCCCATTAAACATGTGCATGAAACCATACAGACAAAAGTACAGACTGATCTTTCAAAATCACGTCTCTTAAATATGTATGTAATAAAAATGGGCCAGTTTTTTTCATAGCCACTATCAAGTAATGAGAGAAAAGAAAGGGATTCAAAATGACCCACTGAAAAGACAAAGTGATTTCCATTTCTCTGCATTCTCATTCTCTTTTTATGGCGATTTAACTCATTTTGCAGCTGTCCTGTGCCTACCTCTGGAATCCAAATCTTAGGCTTTTAGTAAGAGTCTAGCTTGCCAATTTTATCTGGGGGCTTCTGAAGTTGCTAATAATTTACATCAGTGGATGTAGACTGCCATTAACACTGAGCCTGTTTAAACCGAATACTCCTGAATCCTAACTGACCATTTCTAATGAGACTATTATAACTTTGTATTCAGTGGTTTTGCATCCATTATGTCCTTGATATTCCTAAGGAAGTCGTTAATTGTGAGCTTTCCATTTAAAAATCCACATGAAAAATGAGAGCATATTAAGGATAAAAACATAACAGCACTCATCATGAATCAGCTTCAGGTCTACCAGCTGGTCTAATCTCCCTATATATACCAGTAAATTTAGTTGCCCAGAAGCAATTTTAAACTTTTGTTTCTAACCCTCATTTTGTTTTCCCTCTCATGAACATTTCTCTGGCAACTAGAACCACATAATTCGAGTTGATTAACAAAATTAAAATTATTTACATGAGCTAAGATTTCTAGGACTGAGTCTTCAGCTCCTCAATCCCATCTCACACCTTCCATTGTTTCACAGTCAAAGTTATTAAACTTATTTCAATAAAGCCTGAGTTTGAGCATGCCTGACATATCCCCAGAGATTATAAAAAAGTGCATCTTCTTCTTCTTTGTTTCTTTCTTTGCAGTCCTGGATTACTTAACTCTTGAGGGAGCTCTGGAATGCACTTTCTGTCTAAACGTCTAAATGAAAGTTGCCACGGTGATGTATTGCTAAAGAAGAGATAAAACATTATTCTTCAGAGCCGAGAGACCTCCTTACTCTGAAAATAGTTTTTAAACTCAAATGCATTCCTGAACCAACATATTTCAGGGCAAAGAAGTATAAGATAAAAGCTGTCGTGACTCTTCCCACATACATTGTGGAGAACCAAAAACATTTCGCTTGTTACTCAACTAAAATTCAAGAAAATTAAAGAGGGGCTGTCAAGAGAAACAGCATAGACACTGCTGGCTACAATAAACTGAGCATTCCATTTCCTCTCCTTAGTGGGAATTCTA
The DNA here is from genome assembly GCA_013397895.1 of Origma solitaria. Lineage (NCBI taxonomy): Eukaryota > Metazoa > Chordata > Aves > Passeriformes > Acanthizidae > Origma > Origma solitaria. The sequence continues at coordinate 1,010,404 of VZRL01003361.1, forward strand.
AACATCACGGGCTACTGCTTTGTACCACTTTTCAGCCCTATCCTTGACAAAGAGACTTTGCATATACTACTGCTGTGATCCTACTACTATTCTCAATAGTTTGCGGATAAAATGGATTATTCCCTCGAGGCTGAAGGAGAGAGACAAGATATATGTTCTTTTCTTTGTCCCATATTAGCTCCTTTTTCTCTCATAAGGTTGACTATTTTACTTTCTCTAAAAATACATATTAGCTCCATGCTCTCTGCTCCATGCTCTGTAATTTCTTACATCTCAAACCCTGTGATCATGACATCAGCTGCAGCTTTGTGCCAAATTCAGTGTCTCAGTGTTACCCATACTGTTACCTTCTTGCTTCTCCACTTGGTGCTCTCATGGTCTTTCCTTGTCCCCACACTTTCTCCTTTCAGTATTGATCCCCATCAGCTCCTATAGTCTCTTATACGCTATCCACAGTCATGGCTCTCAAACACATCTCTTCATCCATGGAGTGACTCCCTGGTCATGCCACTTTATGTCTCCTTTCTCTCCCCTCCTCCCCATTTTCAGGAATGTTGACACTTCCAAAAGCAAAACTTCGGCACCTCTTCCACAGAAAGTACTTTCATACTCCTTTCTTTTCAACTACTGTATTATCTCAGTTACTTTGATATAAAATATTAAAGTTGGTTTTGATTAGCTTCCCTTTCCTTCCTTTTATGTTCATATCAGTATTCTTGCACACAAACTAATCTTCTTACTTCTCCCCTTATAACTGCTCTAAATCCCTCTGTTCTCCTCCACTGGTATCTAAAACTGTAATACGGCTACAGCTTTATTCTTGCTTTGTGTTTTATCAGAACAACAAATCATCCTTTTTTTTCAGTCATCTTGGACTTCTTCTTTTAGAAATGAACTTACAGCTATTTATAGCAACAAAAGTGGAGGGCAGTATCTGGAAGCGCAAAGCACGATTCCTGAGACTGGAATGAGTAATCTGCCACAGGACGTACACAAGAGTGCAGAGAGGCCATGCTCATTAAAAATGCATGTTAATTCCTTAAGCAATGCTCTTCATAGCCTTCCCAGCAAAGCAATGTTCCTCATAGGCTCTCTGACACATCCTAAGCCTTTGACTCTTAGCTGGCACTTCTCAGAACACAGATATTAACAGTCTTGCAGTAGCAGCGATGAATAGAGTCTAGCTGATCCTTCAGCTCTCTGTGAAGAGAAAATGACTTTTAGTGGCAGAAAATTAGACCTTTATACTCTCTGGTCCAGAGGGAACTTTCAGTTATGCAGTTAAACAAATGGCATATACTCATCTTCTCTTCATTTGTTGGCAGTATCTGTGCAGGCTTTATCCTTGGGAGACTTTTAGTATTATGCCATTTAAGATTAATTGAGCAAGCTTAGGAATTAATATGTTTTCATTAATATTTGAACAACATATTACCACTGCCGAAAAGATTATTTGTAGCTCTCTGTGCACCACAATATCATTAATAAATATTGTCTCAATGAAAAACTTCTATTAAAAAAGTGTTTGATATTGCAAATTAAAATACATACTGCAAGGTGAATGCATGTAATAAATGTATTATTAAAATAAATTTATATGTGCATTAGCTAATTATTTAATTCACTCTTCCCAAACAGCAGCAGAATGAATCCATATGCATGACACAATTCCATAAATTAGTCACACCATGAGTAAATTGACCTTTCTTCACCCCATTAAACAGCCCTAAGAAGGTTAAAAAAAGAATATTTTTGCATGCTCAGAAATTGAATTACTCAACCTCCAAACCCTAGATCTATTTATAAAAAGAAATGTACTATTCTTAAGTGAAGTCATAATTTTAGTTTTACTCTGTTGGTCCAAGTGAAGGCAGTAAATTGGGAGTAAGTCTCAGAGGACTCTCCAGATTTGCAACCACCCTGTCCACCCAGCAGTTAATGTTTTTTTCAGATGAAAGACCAGATTTGGTGGTGGTATAGAAAAACAGATACACATTATGCTAAACTAGGAAAAGCTACAAACAGAAAAAAGAGGATAACAAGGAATAATGTGGCAATATGAGCAGGATCAGGAGCTTGAGCTTCAAGTAGTAAAAAAAAGCAGGTCAGCACATTCTGAAAAGAGCAATCTAAACCATAACTTTTTCTGATGGAAATACTTGGAAAGCAGTAATCCCAGGAGAGACAAAAAGGTTGTAAATTGGTTGTGAATCTGTGGTGGGAAACAAAGGAAGCCAGTATGATTTTGAGCTGGACACCCATAAACAGTGTGGGCAAGGACACCTTGAGCCATTTTCTACAGAGCACTAAAAAACTATGTCCAGAATCTTCCATCTCAGGATTAGAAACTGCCATCAGAGAGAATATTTGAGGAAAATAAAGATATATATGTATGTTAGAAACGGAGTTTTCATACACGGAAAGATGAAAATTATGACAAAAGCCCAACTAAGACTCCAGAAATGGGATTAAACACTTTACTCCTGAATTTTTGTCTCTATGCCTATATTTATGATTTACTTAAAATATCTTATTTTGGCATAACAACAAGAATTTATCCTTGACACCTTTAAAATAAAGCTACTTAATAAGAAAAAGACAAACTTAATGCATATTAAATTTGGCAGATAAACCCACTTTCCTTTAATTTTCAGTTTGAGCTCCTGGTGATTGTGTACTGTTGAAATGTAGTACTGAAACATAAAAAAAAAGATATTTCAGGAGGTACAAAACTGAAGAAGGAAAAATTGGGATTTTGTTCAAATGTATTACAATAGAGAGTTGATAGAATTTCGTTAGACTTTCTGCACTTCAGTGTTTTCTGAGCAAGTGCTCATGTTTTGCACTTCTTACAGCTGTAGCATCTTTTCCTGGCTCCAGTGTGTTAATTTGGAGAGGATATCAGAATATTTTATATGCACATTGTAAGTAAAAATACTTAAAGAAGATGAAAGAATCTCAAAATATTTGTGATAGCAAGATGGAATGAGAATCAGATTTTTTCCCCATACATTAAACAATGGGAAATATTATAACCATAATTTAAAAATTGATTTGCTTTGAAGAAGACTTCTTTTACCCTGTATGGATCTTGAATAGAGGATCTGTTATTTTTGCATCTGTCATTTAAATGGACGGTTCATTTTTCATTTCTCTTACAAGAACAGTGACAGAAAAGGGGCAGGAGGTTAGAGCCAAACCAGCCTCTACTCAGGGCAGGACACGGTGAAAAATTGCTGAGATTCAACATTTTCAATGTGAAAATCAGTGAGATTGTGCAGAGAAATCAGGGTTGCCTAGTATTTCTTGACGGTCCCAGTTTCCGCTGATGACTCTTTCTCAAGGACAGCAAGACAGTAGGTTTTCTGGTTTCCCCAAGCATTTTTCTTTCCTAAAGCTGAGAGATTTGCTACAATTTATAGCCATGACCAGGACAAAATGTCAGAGGGTTTTAATCAGATGTTAGACCAAAGAGCAGTGCCTTGGGTTCATTAAAGTAACTCAGGAGGCATTTGCAGGTAGTGTCAAGGTCTTTATTGTTGCTTCGCTTTCTTATCAAAGAAAATGTCAACTAGGCAATGTTGGTCCAGCTAAAAAAGCAGCTACCCCTACTCCCCCCCCCCAAAAAAAAAGGTCTGATTAAGATTGAGAATATACAGAGTTTAAATTTAATGGCAAAACATGTATGTGCTCTGAAATGTATGTAACATATATAAATATCTGTGTCTTGAATAAATATATGAAAACAAACTGTTCAATATCTTGAAGAAGTAAGTGTGTATTACTAATGAAAAGAGCAGGTATTTCATTTCATCCTAGACCCCTTCTGGAAATTTTGTTAGTGATACTGACTTTTGATGCAAGTTAATTAGCAGTTCAGAGACCTACCCCTAAAAAAGCCAGAAGCAATGGTCTGAAGTTTTGAAAAAAACAAGGCTTTTCAAAATCAAAATCTGGTAGATTTTCAAGGCCATCACATTTTGAATTTGATACTTTTTTTATTGTTGTGTTTCCTAAAGAGATATTTAACTTGGAAAAAGAAGTTAAATGATGAATGATCTCACAGAAAAAAATCTTTTATGGAAATAAGAGCAATGTTTTTGAGATTGCAGAGATGCTCAACACTTAGTGGTATCTTTATCCCTGTGATTCAGGGCTGTTTTAGCCAGACTCTTCACAAAAAATTCCCGCTGACAATTCCTTTGTCAGTTTGTTTCGGGCAGTAACCTCTTAAATTCATCCACAAGGCGTTGCCTGGACTGACCTGTGCACCCACTGAGTTTCTCTTAAGGACTCGTGCAATGAGAAACATTTGGTGCTTGCATGTGTCCCATCTTTACAACCCCATGCTTACAGTCCTTTATCCTCTGACGGGAGCTGAATCGAGCAGGGAATGGTGGCTGCCCTTTGGGAGGGATGGCTAGAATGGAAACAGAGCACAGCAATACACGTGACAGCAGCTCAAAGGATGGGGAAGGCTGCTGAGAGGAGATGCCAAGCAGGGAGGTCAAGCCTTGTGCCAGCCCTGGGATACCAGGAGGGCTCACAGCTGAACCAGGATACAATTCAGTCCTGTCTGGAATGCACCGTGAACAGCTCTGAGGCTAAGGTGAGAGGCTGGGCCTCAGAATTTCCTTTTTTTTTTTTTTTTTTAGATGACATTAATGCATGTTTTATCAAACTGACCAAAGTAAAGAGCATTTTTTAAAAGTGTGTATATCATAAGTTTATGAAATTTGCAAATTTAGCAGCAGATGCTGCTTGCTGGTCCTGCTATCTTGGTTCAATATGGAAAGCGTAGGTCTTTTCAAATACATCTGGTGATTATTCAAACACACATACGCACAATTAAAAAGTCTGCTAACTTATTTTAAATAGGAAATTGAAATTTCAGCACGTATTTCTTCCCATGAAAGCAATTTACTAAAATGACCTTTGAAAAAGTTCTCATCCAAAATTAAGCTAAAGAAACCTAATAACCTTTAAGCTATTTATCATTTTAATAGTCTAATAATCAATTAAGATACGTAAAGATTATTTTGAAAATAAGATTGCATAGAAAAATTTTTAAATTAAAGGTTTTTTCTCCATTTCATTCTACTCAACAAGCAAACTACAGGTTATAATAATTCAAAAACTTGGTTTTCTAGCCAGAAAAATGAGGACAAGTTGGCCAACAAAGCCACATTATGCCCTGGAGCAAAACAAATATTTGAAGTGTGATTACTTGCTGATGTATAAAAGTACAGTTTGAAATTATTTTAAGAAAATTCTCTTCCCGCTTTTAAGTATCTTTCCACAAGCCTAGAATTCTGAAGTAATTATACAAATGTATATATTTACGAATACATCTATACTATATATAATATCTGATTATGTTTTATTATTATAATAATATTTGTTATGTCTTGCTCTTCTAAGGGCTCATATCTGTATAATTCAATCATGAAACCAAAGCACAGACAGAAGGAAGTACTAGAACTTTTGACAACATATGTTCTCATTTATATAAACAATTTAGATTAATATGAATTTATTTCTTTTAATATTTTGGAAGCAGAATGCAGTTGGTCCATGAAGCAACTGGATTAAGCATTGAAACAAACCCTGAGAAAGCATGGCGGTTTTTAATACCTGCAAAAAAAGTTTGTTTTTCCGAGAAGGACAATATTTATTAATGTAACATTGCAATGAAATTAGTGTCTTATGAAACCCTGCACTTATTTACATTGCTGCTTCTTTCCTGGAGACATTGCAATATATGCACGTTGTATAGTCCTGTGAGCAATTTGAGCATAACAAGCTAAGACACAGTTTGGCAAAGTGCAATGTCCCTCTCACTTTTTCTGAATGTAAAAGCATTTTACAAAAAGGTAATAAGGCAGAAAAGACCATAAATGTAAAAAAAAAAAAAAAGTACCTGCATGCATGTGAATCACACTTCCAGATAGCACTAATATAATGAGACAAGTTCAAACTGGGATCACTTCCCAACCTCATTTCAACCTGCAGGTCTTCCTCAGACACTGGTCCACAGGTTCATTTGAAGCATGTGGGCGCTCAATTAGATGTTTTTATGATGCCTATTAAATTATACAGGGTGTTCTATGCTCAATCCCGTGAAACACTCATTAGCACAGTGTTATAATGGTGAGCAAGCTTGCAAAAGCAGAGGTAGGGAAGCTCGTTCACATTTTCTGAATCAAGCTGATTTTAATTGCCTGCCACCCTACTCACGTAGTGCCATTGCAATGCCTCATCCTAATACAGAGTATTAAAGGCTCTGCTAGCTGTGCCCATGCTTTCATCTCCCTTTCAGTAGCAGCCTAATCAAGAGAACATAAGACTGAAGGTAACCAAGGAAAGGCTCCTTGGCTCAAAGAGCCCCCTTAGGAAGGTGACCAGTCCTCCAGGCAGTAAGGCCAGGACAGCTTTGTGCTCAGCTGATCAGTGCTGCTGCAGCCCTGACAGCATGCTTGACTCTCCTATCAGAAACAGCGAGCTTGACTTGATTTCCTTAGCTTGCTCACAGCTCTCTCTGTTGTCGCTTTGCAAGGCTGCTGGGGCCTGCTGCAAGTTTTCAGTGGCCTGGAAGCTGCTCGGAGCTTTTTATTTCATTCGCTATTTCTCTCAAGCACTTGTCTTCAAAGGGAACCTCAATTACTTCAAATCAGACTGACAGCTTGCATGAAACACATCTGTGAGCCCTATGCCTCTGACTCACATCCTGCCTTTCTTCACTATTAACCCTACTGTTACTTGGATTTTCTTTTGATTTCTACCTTTCCTGCAGCTACCTGTAACTCAGCAGTGAGCCAGGGGAGACACTGATCTGTGACTAATACTGTGAGCATGTTGACATATTGTGTGACAAGTGTATATCAACACCAGAGAGAGGTCATAGCACTAAGCCACTTACTAACACAATGCTGGCTGCAAAACACAGCACTGGGAAGGGGTGACCCTGGCAGTGCCTTTCCAGGGCAGAAAAGTCTGTAAGGGATGCCCATGGGAGAGACCTCACTGTCTCTGTGCACATCTGGTGATGTATTTGCGGTACAGCTCCTTCAGGGATGCTCCTGGGCTCCCTCCACAGTCAGGTGCCACCCAGCTGGAAAAGCACAGCCTCACAGAGCGGAGCGAGGGTGTGAGGTAGGAGGCAAACCATGGTCTGCCTGAAGAGGGAATATTCCTGCTTCTAATCCACAGTGTAATTTCAGGCTACATTAGGCAGGTGCATAACACATTTCACACAAATATTTACGAAGGGATGACTAAGGTGATCATATTAACATATCTTACTGGCTCGCAACTGTTTCTATTTCCACACTGACCTCCTTAAGAGAAAATCTATACCTTCTGCATGTTTCATTTACAGCAAAAATAATTGAGAAATCATGTTGCCTCTGGCTGCTACGTAGAATATGGGGAAATGGCATTTCCTAAGATTGCTACACAATGCTTCTTTCATACTAAGGAGTCTCTGAATGGAGAAAGTGACTTCTAGCAATTGCCTCAGTAGCGAACTAATATACATGAGACAACAACACCTGTTATCAAATCAGTTTCTAGACATGAAGGACTCACGTATCTGCAACCTTGCTTGCTCTTACCAGCTACAACCTTTGGTCTGATACCTGTCTCCTGTGCTTTGTACAACCTTTGTGGGTTCCTGGGCAAAAGCCTCACAGGTGCCAGCAGTGAGATGTGACTGAAGGTTAAACTGGCAACACAGAGGAGGGTCAGACTCCGGGACGCTCTGCAGTCACACCATAAGAGCAGAAGCAACCCATGAAGAAGGAAGGTCACTTTATCCATGATATAAATGAGGCTCAACTCAACTCAGCACAGTGGGTGAAATTTTTAAATGATGGATTTTGGGAATTCAGCACAAATATGACCTTAGTGGTTGAAGTCTACCATGTTTTCTTCTGGGCAGCACACCTGAGGAAATATTGTAAAGAACCCAGAGCACAATGGCAATTCTCACAGGCTCTTCAATAGTGACTTAAAGTCACAACTGGAAGAATGATTACAGCTAATATGGAGAAAAAAAGACTAAGGTCTATATGATAGTAGTTTTAAATATGTGGAAAAAAAATCTAGAGAGAAATCTAAAAAATTTTCCCTTGTCCATTTAATGAAAAAAGTGGGAGGAAAATGTTCTTAATTTTTAGTAAGGAAAATTTAGGTTGGAAAACTTTCTATTTATAAGAATTTTTAACTAGGAAGACTGGAAATGCTGGCATAGCCAGACTTTGCAGAACAGATTGTATGAACAGCTATAAGAGATGGCAAACATTACTTGGTCTTGCCTCAGTGAGAAAGCATTGCCCAGTGATCTCTTTGAAATACCATACAACATTTTTCACTTATTCAGTAATGTCTTATTAAACAAATATTATTTGCTAAATAAACAAATATTAAATTACCAAAGGAAGCATTGCTAGCAGCAGTAATTTTCTTTTTCCCAGCAAACATATGTTGTGCTGAACCATACTTATAAACATTGCAGACTAGAAAAGGATAAACTGAGAGCAGGTTTTCGTTTCCATGGCCATATGTCAAGGTCAGTTGTTTATTTACCTGTTTTACCCAGAAGCTATGTGTGCTGTAAATTAACTCCATGGACTATTTTCTCATAGGAAAAAGACACAAAGAACATAATAAATCAATGTCCATTCATTGCTTTCCCTTGAATATTTCATAAATACAAAGGCTGTCTAGAGTTCAGGGAGCTTGCGCAATATTTTCACACACATATCTTACATATCTTTTTGTGAAATGCATCAAGTGTGTTAGGAAGCTAAAAGAAAAATGTGTATATGGTATATGATAACAGGAGGAAAGAACTAAGGAACTCCTCCTAGGCTGTTGGTGCTAATAGCTGCCTATATATCTCCATGAACTGGAGATGGGAAAAGGTTCTAAGCAAAGCAAATAATTCCCTGTGCCTTTTAAAAGCTGCTGTTTCTTTGGAGTTGTCTTTCAAAAAAGGCACCAAAGAGCTCTCTCCAGAAAGGCAACAAGAAAACAGGGCAGGGGCAGTTGTTGTTATTAATTGCAGAGCTGATATAGAAGAGGAAGGCACAAAAGAATGACAGCAGGATGGGGAGAGCAGCATGTGTGGGCCTGGCAGGGTGGGCTCTGTGCTAGATGCAAAGACAGTACAGGGCACCATGGGGTTCATTTTCACTCCTGCAAACCAACACACAGGGCACTTCAGACTACATTAAAATTACAAATAAAAGTTGGACAACTCATCTTTTAATACTTCATATCTGGTCAAAGTAGAGTCCTTACATGCAATCACAAGACAACTCCCTTCTTTGCTTGTTTTTCTCTTATTTCTGTTGCCATAAAGGCTATTTTTTTCCTTGAATGTTAACCTGGGCAGCCCATGAAGTCCCCTCACCCTGGGCATGGAGAAAAAGAAGGACCAAAACAAAAATCCCTATGTAGTGGTTGAGAAGACAAGTGCTGAACAACAGCTATGTCGCCTTCTTAGGGTAGTTCTAGGTATTTGGGTTATTTTTCCATAGCTGTCCCATTTTGAGCAGCAGGTAGTAGCAGGGTAGGAGAAAAGAGTCTGAGAGCTCAGGAGGACAGAAAGACAATCAGAACAGTGCTGATGCCATAGTGCTCACAAACCATCTCTTTTAGTCCTTTTTACAGCCATGTTGATATCACACTGTGCTGACTGAATACAGTCTCCTCTGAATTTTGGGTCTCCATCACAGGCAGGCTGGCAAGCCAGGTATTGCAGGGCACCTGTGAGAAAGCACGGTCACTGCACGTCACTTTTGGGACCAACCCAGGCTTGCTAACAAGAAGGACAAATCTGCACGTTTTGAAGCAACTGTGACAATGCTCATGAAGATGATGTATTGTACCCAGACACAGACATTACTTAAGAAAGAAAAACATGTCAATGAAAATAGATCCTAGCTCATCCACAGGATATCTAAAGTTCTGACACATCTCTATCCCCACAAGAAATTTTCCTCTTGACTCCCTGAGAGAATCAAGAGTTTTGACATTTGATCTTAATAATTCCCTTCTCTATTACAGTCGTATTCATATAACTAGAGAACTGGGCTTAAAGCACAGGGCTGAATAACCCATTTCCAGCTAATAATTATAATTTGTATAATCAAGAAGTAGTGCAGGCAACTGACTAACTAAAATGTATTTATGTGGAAGATTTCCTGAATAACTCTGCAATAAAAGCACAAAAATCACAGTCTATTCATGTAAGATTTGTAAATGAATGTGAGAAAAAAACTATTTGCAATTACTTACTGCTAGTAGTTGGCCCTTCTAAATATTCTCTCCAATTTAACAGACCCAGGCTGTGATTGCACAATCATATATATTAATGGTGGAAAAGAATCAGGACATTCTCTTCGCTAGCTGAATACTGTTGTCCTCTCTCTTTGTGATGTATTTCCTAACAAAAACCCGTGAGGAATTTCTACAGTGTCTGTGCATTCTTTTGATGCTTTGTACTTGCCCAGTTTCAAAATATTCAGTGTTCCTTTGAGCATGTCTGCTCAGCTGAAACTGTGTTAATGACAGTAGGTTTTTTACTGCTTTCTGTGATTGATGCTTTCTTTGAAGGCTCCCTGCTCATTTAAATCTTTGCCTGGTAGTTAAAAAGCAGTACTACACGCCTGTGTGACAGGCATCAGTGCTCTGTCTGCTTCGTACCACGTGTCTCGCTTTGGCTCGTTGTAAATCGTAACTCACAGACAAGACACTACTAAAACTTGAGTGAATGAATGTTCAGAGGGAATCAAAATGCCAATTAGGAAATGACAAATGAAACATGTTCTTATTTATTCAGGATTATAACTTTTAAAATAACTTCATCTCAGTATCTAAACCATGGAGGGGGGCGGTTTGTCACTAAATTATCCAGAAGAAGATCTGGTAAGTCTCTGAGTACCACTGACCATGTCTTGTGCCTGCATGACAGTAGCCCATCATCAGGCAAACAGAGTGCTGAAAGCAATGACCCACTCACTCTTAAACAGACTACTTATTTTCAGACACATATCACTGGAGAAAGCCTAACACGGTGTCCAAGCAATTGCTCACAAGAGAAATGAAAACAGCAAAGACTGGGAAAAAATACCTTGCAGCATCATGTGGTGCATACAAGGAGCCTGGCCACTGCTGTATGGAGCACCCTTCTTCCAGGGCTGTCTTATTTTACTCATTGGCAGATGAGGTTGTTTCTGTTTGCTAGGCACCAGAATTGTGCTTACCTGGACAAGTACAAACAGAATCGCTCAGCCAACACATTTATATCAAAGAGTTCAGTCTGGGAAGTGCTCATCACCTTCTGAACATCTCAAGTATTTTTTACAGAATCAGAAAGATGAGAGAAAAGTTACCAAAGACACTACAAAGGAAAAAAGAATGATAGTGTAATTTGCCCTAGATTTTACCATACATGTCACCAGAGCAGCAACTAGCAATTCTTCTTAGCCTTTGCATCCTTTTTTCCCTTGAGAAAGAGTAAACAGCAATTAGTCCTAATATGAACAGGTATGAGATAGCTCGGTGTCAATTACTCTCTACATAAATGCATAGAAGAATAGTGAAGAGAATTGGGGTACTTCAAAATTGGTACTTAATTAGTAATGCTCTTTCACTTGAGTTCAGACACACTAACTGGAGCTAACATTTAACCTAGAAATGTCAGGCTAGATTAGGTGTGCACGACAGTTCAGGTACTGATATGGAAAGGTGTTTAACACTAACTCTGAAGGATGGATCAAAATATGTACAAGAAATAGAGCATCTGTACTTCCGTATACTTTGTGAATGTACTGCTTAGAGTCAGCTTATATGTCTTCTCTGAAAAGCACACCTGATGTTAGAAGTATCTTCATACATTTTTTACTTTTCTGCCTTCTCTGTGAGTCCTTGCTTACCTTGCCTCCTCACTGTCATTAGCAAAAGCATGAGGCAATGCATTTCCATCACTCCTGGAGGAGCTGCTCTATCTGAACAATTTTCTGGGCCTTTGCAACTCAAATCTGGGGTCAGTGCAAGACAACCCTGAGGGATGAAGCCTGCTCTGAATTAACACAGTATCATAGAATCATTAAGGTTGGGAAAGGTCTCTAAGATCATCAAGTTCAACCATTGCCTTGGCACTAAGCACTACATCTGCATGGTTTTTTCAAACACTTTCCTGGGCACCCTGTTCCAATACTTGACAATTCTTTCAGTTAAGATTTTTTTTTCTAATATCTGCTCCAACCTAATAATAACAGCAACAAACAAAGAATAATCAGAAAATGAACATGCCTTGTTTAAGAGAAGTAACTGAAACAGGATTCCACCATATTTCTGTGTAGTCAGAGAGCAAAAATACTGAGGATTTCCCCTCATCTCTTCCTGCCTGCAGACTTCAAACTCCTGCTCTACAACAAAGATCTTGTTTTTTCTAATTGGTAGGGTTGAACATTTTATTTCAGTTTCATTCTCAGAAAAGTTGGACAGCTGAGCTAATTAAGCTTCAGGCATTATCATACTAGGGAAAATTTTAGGCAGAATCCTTCAAATTTTGTAGAACTATATGATAGTGGAAAATATTTTGTCAAGCTAGGCAGCCTTAATGACAGTGATGACCAGGGATGTGTCTACACTAGCAAGCAGTACAGACCAACAGGCACAATATAGTAAAACTGTTGGACCTGAGAATCTCATACCCAAGCTCCACACACACCAGGTTCTTCTGGATTTGGCTTGTCTTTAACTTTTAGACTGGCTCTGGTCTGATCCATCAGCTGAATGCTTATTTCAGGCTCTCATGCCTCAGGTCCTTCAGGAGTTCCTCTTCCAGCTCAGATTCATGCAGAAGGAATCCAGATAATTTACTTGGAGACATCTCCCTGATGTGAATCCCATGGGAGCAAGCTGGCGTGGCTGAGAGATGTGCTGTAAAAGCCAACTCTCATCAGAAATGAAGCACAAACATAAGCACATGCTATCAGCACTAAGGGTACTACTGCAGGAACTGTATCGAGGTTATCCCCCAAATGCTTTCCTGCTCCTGTGGGTTCAGCATAAACTGGTGATAATGATGTTTGCCTATGTCCACTCTCAGTGACATGACTGACGAGCAGAAGAGAGAAATGTCAAAACAGGAACATCAGTGACTTACCCTCGGTTCAGAACAACTTACAAATGAAAATAAAAAGTCCTAAAGTTGACAAATATGAGAAAAGTGAGAAGGGAGCAAATGTCTTGCTCTACAAAGAGAGTAAATTGCAGTCAATTTGACGAATAAAGGTGAATCATGGTAAGGTCAATGAGGGAAGCATTGAAATTACTCTCAGTTGAAAGATACTACTAATAAATTTTACTTGAGCATAGTCCATATGATAATACCAGAAACCAAATGAAAGATGCACTTCAGGAACAGGGCAGCCTTGCAGAATATAAGGCTAACTGAGTTGCCAGCTGGCATTCTTAAAGCCATTGTACCTATAAAAATCCAACCAATATTCTCTTTTTTTTTTTTTTAATTTTTTAAATTTTATTCATTTGTCTCCTTTACTTTTCACTGGGCTTATTGCTCAGTCTGAACTACTCATGTAAAAACTACTAATCCACAGAGCTCATCTGATGCTGCCTCGGGTCGAAGTGCACAGCAGCTCCTACCTTACATCCTCTCCAATATTTACTGCATGTATTGGCTTTGAGAATTAGGTGGTCACAGACTAGTTCCTGCTGAATTACACCCCAAATACTGTTTGTGTGTAACTGTCCAGAGAATAGGCATATGTGATGCAGAGCCATGCTGTTAGAAGTATTAAGTAGCAAGCAAAACATTAGGGTTTACTTTGAACTAACATGGTGCACATTATAAAATCTTCACATGCTGGAAGAAAGAGTAAATCCTCTGTGGTTTACTCATAAATATTTATAGGATTATTCAGTCTATTGTGTAGCGAATAACCAAACGCATTCGGATGTAAACCAGCCCAGCTCCTGTGTTTATATTGTCTGTCTGACGGAACACAATTACAAAACACTTTATTCATTTTCAAATTTCTACTTGAGCTGCTTGAAGCACCTAGAATTTGAACTTGGCAATGTAGGTCTGCAGTTGCCCAGGGACCTGGCATCATACAGATTAGAAGTGCATGTATTCTTCAAGGACAAAACTACATACTGTATAGTTTATATTCACATAAATGTTTTCTGTAAGGGCAAATCAATATATAATAAATGTACATCCTATATTTTTGCTCCTAGTAGGGAGTTCTATAACCAAGTAGAGCAAACCCACAAAAACAACTTAACTTTACACTTTCAAAGAAGAATACCACATTTGCTTTTTGTTAGTCTATTTTATGTTCAGAATGAATATGGCTCAGGTGTAGGCTTTGAGTTTCAATTTAATATATTCGTAACTGGGGCAATTGGCAAGGTCTGCTATTTCTGACAGACATAAACAGTCAAGATCAGCCCTAAATATGTCTTGTCTTTTTGTATTTTTTTCTGCTTTTTCTCCATATTCAGTTTATTTGCTGTTGAAAGTTCTCTTTTATCAGAAAATCAAAACCTGAGCCAGGAACTGAAATGCTGATTTCAGCCACAAATTAGAAACTGAAAAATAAGAGATGAAAGAAATGGGAAAGGGAGCCTGTACTGTGCAGATGTACTTTCATTTTCAAGAGCCTCTGTTTCCTCAAATGAAAGGCAATCTGACAAAAAAAAAAAAAAAAAAGGGTTTAATTCACCATGGAAATGTGCAAAACTTTTCAAGGCAAAGTCTTTGCATATGCTAAAGGCACAGATGATGTTCCATGTAAAGCATTACTTTTATCTTTATTGTTTTGAATATGTTGGATCATAAGAATGGACACACTCCAACTGCCACTTCAAAGCTCTACAGACAATCCCACATCCCACTTGCTTTGTTTGCATATTTAATTTTGCTCAAGTAAAAGCCAAATCAAAGCTCATACTTTCTTCTCTGAAAAATTTCTGTACAATCTTCCTCAACAGTTCAACTCATCTGAACCAGGGTAAGTTACAAAGTTTCTAACTAATTTGAGGATATTTCTATTTACTGCGTCTCTTTCCCTTACTTTACATGATAAAGTGCTTCAATTTCTCACTGGATGGAAGCCATCAATCTCCAGGATGTTCAAAAATTCTTCCTCTGTAGATTAGGGGGGTCCTAATCTGTGGAGCAGGTGCTGGTGCTGAAGCAGGAGTAGCCAGAGGAATGTAATTGTTTCTGATGCATGTGACGGTCATTGTCACTCAGTCAGCAATGCAGGTGTCAACAAAAGCAAGGTCAGACTCCCAAGACACGGGATATTTTTGCCTGTTCTGATCCCTGAGGTTGAAAAATGGGGCTGAGAGCAGGCAGTCTATCCCCAGTTTTGTTATCACCTGTCTGCAGGCTTTGTGGGATGATGCAGTGCCTGGGGTGACTTGCTCAAGGGAGGAAAGAAATAGCTGCAAATGTAAAACACCTGCAGACAATGAAAAAACTTTTCCAGGTGGCAGGGAGCAGAGAAGTCCAGTGTCTCTTCATCTGCCAGTTTTCTTCATTTCCTCTTTGAACTCTTTGAATCTCCATTCAGGCTCTAAAGGAGACTCCAAAAGATAGAGATCCCATATTGACTTCTACTGCTGAAAATCATTCAACCCCAAGAAAGACACTGAGAATACTAATATGAAAGCAAAAGAGCTGGTTTGGAAGGGTTTATAAATCAAGAACTTTACAATGTCATTTCTATTCAAAGCACTTCAAACAGCAAAATATATTCAAGTTAGGAGAGCTTTAAGTGAATAAAGCCTTTTTTCTGCATTACATTATTACCTCATATGACTTGTTATGCAGTTAAATATGTAATTAGAAATAAATATATCATGATGATGCTCCTTTGGTCTTTCACAAAATCTGGCACCCTATGCAGTTAATGTGTGGATTCACTCCTTCTCACCACAGGGAATACTCCTTTCATTCCCTCTGTAAAACCCTACAAAGAATTGAGTGTCTAGAAACACACGGTTTATTGCAATGAGTGCCGTAGGTTCAATAAAGTTGCTAGGAAATATGTGAGAATCCTGGAAACTGCAAAGTCTAGGCAATCTTCTCCATATTCATCATTTCCTACCTGAATTCTTTATCAATAAACATCTAGAGACTTCTTTTTTTTTCACTTGCATCAGCTTTACAACTGTGTATTTCCCATTTATTTTATTGTAATTATTTCCAGTGAAAATGGTGTAGTGTTTTAATGGTGTTAGTTCACAATATTTTAATAAAAATGCATGACTTCCCAATGAAAATGAAAAATCCCTTATCAGCTATTTTCAAGCAGCACCCCTAGACTGAAACTAACAGACCAAAGGAGAAAAAACCAGCAGCCGTAAAATATTCTTAGCCCAGAGGTATGAGAATCTGCAATTTCACATCATGAAAAAACAAGCACCTGAGAGATTACAACCTCATTTATCCTTTTTGGCTACAGACGTCCTATGGAGTGCCATATCCATTGTCTGTGGACAAAACCCACAGGTCATTAAAGTAAGAATAATTTCTGAAAGGTTTAAAAACAAAAGCAAACGCCTGACTCTTTCAGGCACTCTATTACAAGAGTAAATTTGACATCCCCCCACATTTGGTAAAGGAGCTGAAGAGCTTGTACGAAATTGTGGGCATGGTACCAGGCAGTCACGTTCCTGTGAAACTGAATACGTTTCATCAGGAAGTCCTGGAGGTGAAGTATGAATTCTCATTAACATGGGGCTGTGTGTAGTCTCATAACTGGCCAATGCAGCCTCTTTGTACTGGACAATGAAAACCAGACAGGCAGTGTGGAAAACAGGGGAAGAGGAAACAGAAAAGACCAATGCAGTCCCAACCCTAAACAGTTTTTTGTGACTGCATCAGGCACAAACACCATGGCAATGTCCCACTTGTGATGGTGAATCACAGAAAACACAAGCAAAGAAACTACAGCATTCGTGCTTCCATGGACTACATGGCAGGAGTAACTAAAATGGGCCAAGGCACAATCCCAGCCCCCCAGGGCAAGTGGTGCATCTGGCATGGCTCACACCTCAGTTCCTATGTCTTCCTCATCTCTCACCCAGCACAGACAAACAGGGTGGCCTCATGCGCCCTGGCTCCTGGGCATAATCCCTGGCCTGTGCTGTGTCCACCATCGATGGTCAACAAGGCCTTTTCAGATTTCAGTAAAACTTTTGATATTGTCTATCACAGGATCCTTTTGGAAAAAATGTCCAGCACACAGCTGGGTAAGCTTATCAGGTGATGGGTGAGCGATGATGGTGAGTCAAAAGGTTACGGCAAATAGGGTGACATCAGACTGGAGACCTGTCACAAATGGGGTTCCACAGGGCCTGTACTCGTCAACACCTTTAGAAACTACTTGGATGCAGGAATTTGAGGTATACTATGTAAATCTGCTGATGACACTAAATTGGGAGAAGCTGTTGACTCCCTCCAGGGCAAGGAGGCCCTGCAGAGAGACCTCGACAAGTTAGAGGACAGGGCAATCCCCAACCAGATGGAGTTCAGCAAGGGAGAATACTGGATTCTGCGCCTGGGGTAGGGCAACCCTGGGTGTAGAGACAGACTGGGAATGAGAGGCTGGAGAGCAGTGCCATGGAAAGGACCCTGGGGGTCCTGGCGAATGGAAAGTTGAACATGAGTGAGCAGTGTCCTGGCAGCCAGGAGGGACAGCTGTGTCCTGGGGGGCATCAGGCACAGCATCACCAGCTGGGCAAGGGAGGGGATTGTCCTGCTCTGCTCTGAGCTGCTCTGGCCTCACCTGGTCCTGTGTGCAGGATAGAAGAATACCATAATATAAGAAAGACACAAAGCTATTCGAGAACATCCAAAGGAGGGCTATGAAGATGGTGACAGCCTAGAAGGGAAGATGAATGAGTAGCAGCTGAGGTCACTTGGCTTGTTTAGCCCAGAGAAGAAGAGAATGAGAGAAGACCTGTGAGATCTACAGCTTCCTTATGAGGGGAAGTGGAGAGGCAGACACTGATCTCTTCTCTGTGGTGACCAGTGACAGGACCCAAGGGAATGGAATGAATCTGTGTCAAGGGGGATTTAGGCTGGATATTATGGAAAGATTCTTCACCCAGAAGGTGGCTGGGCACTGGAACAGGCTGCCCAGGGAAGTAGTCACAGACCCAAGCCTACCAGAATTCCAGACGCATTGGGACAACGCTTTCAGGCACATGGTGTGATTCTTGGGGTGGTCCTGTGAAGGGCCAGTAATTGGACTTGATGCTCCTCGTGGGTTCTTTCCAACTAGGGATAATTTATGACTCTATGAAAAACATGATACCAATATGCATGCACAATGGGTAACAAAGGATGATGCTCACACTCATTTTCTGGCCCTGCTGGATTCATTAGCCCAGACAGGACTATTGCAATTCTGTAATGCACACCGAGTGTGTTGTAAGCATGAGGATATCCTGCTAATAAGTATGACCAGTAGAGAAAGCATTGGAAGGAAATTGCAAACTGTTCTTTTTAGGACTTTCATAATCCATTTTAGCTGCCTGGGAAAAAATGTGCAGATTAAAAATATTCTTGAGTCTTTTGTGCTTCTTCCTTGGCCTCTAATGACTTTGATGATATTGTAGTTAGATAAGATTGCTAGGGAGACTTATATTATTACTATCATTAATTATATCTCATATGATAATATTAAAATAATTACACATTGTATCATATCAATATAATTTTATATTAATATTCTAGCTTGCATTAGAAAAATTCCATGGTTAGAAAAAGCAGACAAACTCTGATACAACAAGCCCTGGTTAAAGTACCATCTTTACATCATTATGTAGGATTTTCACAAGAAAATAAAAAAGCTAAGACAAAAAAGAATCTTATAATAGGAAAATTTCTCAAGATAGTCACTTATTTTGATAAATACATGTATTAAGCTTTCCAGTTGGAAAGACCTGTCCCAGTTTGTCTACCGATAAATTATTAAATAGTATCACTTGTTAAAGCTTGGTAGCATGAGGCTGATACTGTCCACATTACCAGTGAACAACACAGTGGCACAGATAATGAGACTCTCATTTTTGAAGACTGAAATGTGTTTAAATGAGGCTGCAGTTCGAGTCTACAAATGAGCATGCTCTAAAAATAACAAATGGAACACAGATAATTTTCTTTTTTTTTATAGATTGGTTTTGGTCAAAAATCACATTGATGGTTCATTTCCGGCTAACATGGGCAGTACTGTCATTGCCTTCCACAATACGGGGGAAGCTTCAAATGTGTGCTGAACTTGGCAGGAAAGTGAGAATTAGATGCCCTTTAAAGACCCTTCCAACGCAAACCATTCCATGACTCTATGAACCTAAGAACCTGTGACCCTGTGTAGGGACCATGGAACATGGCACATCCATAGCCCCAGATGCTGTTCTGCA
This sequence comes from Origma solitaria, assembly GCA_013397895.1. NCBI lineage: Eukaryota > Metazoa > Chordata > Aves > Passeriformes > Acanthizidae > Origma > Origma solitaria. The sequence continues at coordinate 1,029,883 of VZRL01003361.1, forward strand.
TTTTGGGTGGGAAAGAGAATTTTGAAGTATGTTTACTGGGGAAGCTGAAGTCAATTACCTTAGTAAACCTGTGCTTTCTTTTTTTTAAGAAGTAATCCTCTTCTCTGTTTGAAAGTTTAAGGAACAGTATTAAAGTTACTTTCCAAAGCAAGCTAGGTGAAGTGGTCTGCGGTAGCTGTTATTGCTTATGAGGTCTAAGACCTTTTTCAGGCAAAACAAGATAAACACATGCAAAAGGACGTAGAAATCAGCAGCAGAGCCAATAAAATGCAACTGCCCCTTCTAGCACAGCCTCTTACGTGTGAGGTCAGTAGTGGGAAATCCCAGTATGGCATGGCTTTCCGTAACTCACTCTCACTCTTGGTCATTTGTACCCAAAACAAAACATGCAGAAAGTTCATTTCAGCTGCCTAAAGCAATGACAGGGTCATGGCAGGGAAGGAAAAGATGCCTTTCTTTGTAGTTAAGCCAGATCTCACTGCACCAGTGGTAGAGAAAATGAAGTGAAGTAAAAGAAATGGAAAGCTTGCAGTCCAGTTGAGTTCTAGACTCAGCTGCTCTGTGGGCTGATTTAGGGAGAACATCTTTATGTGAGGCTACTGGTAGAATCATGGTCCAAGGAGGAGGAAAGGAAGAAGAGGGAATAAACAATCACTTGTTTTTTTCCAGTTCACTGCTTCTTGCCTAAGTAAAAACTCAGAATCCAGGGACGGGGAACTTGGCAATCCCTGGCCATTAGTGGTAAGAGCTACCAAGATGAAACTTGTAAGAAAAACCTCCAGGCAATGGAGAGGATATTTCAAACACCAACAGGACTTAACTTCTGAAAACTCTTTCTGGAAATCAGCATATTACTTGAATAAACACTCAAGCTGTCTGGTACAATGGACCAGGATGTAACTTCAGTTTTCTATGTTGATCTTTATATTTTAATTTCCTGTTATAAGACAATATTTTTAAATTATGCATGTGTGTGTGTGAAGATATCAGGTGCACTACAAGTTAATAAATGAGATAAAAATAAATTAAATAGATCACAAGTAAAAATGGAAATGATCATGTTCTTTTAAGAGGCTGTTTAATTACCTACCACTTTTTACTGTCATTCACAATGATTATCAATTAATCTACATAGCATTAATTTACATAGAAGGCAATGGAAAGTTAAGCTAGAAAAGTCCCACATCACTAGGAATGATTTCTTGAAAAATCTTTACTTGTAGCATAGATTCAGACAGATCCAGCAGATGTCTTTCACAACACCTGATTTATTCAATTATCATTTTCAGACTAACATCGGAATTATGGAACAACACCATTATTCATCATTCTTCTCCTTCCCTAGGGACAATTGTTTCAACTGAAGCCTTATACATGGGTGGGAAGAAATTAAATTTGCTTCTCAGGTTTCTACTTTACAATGATTTTTTCCTTTTGTAATAGTTACTGACACAGATAAAAACTTACAAACTGAAAGAATTTACATCAGTCTCCCTTTCAAGACCACTAGCAATCTTACCTATTTAGATCATAATAAAACCATAGCAAAGAAATGCCTCAAGCATCCATTTCACTCAGCCTCTACCTATTCTGAACCTTCAGAGAACACAAAAATCCTTACAGTTACTTATTCCTAGATACAACCTCACACAACCTATCCTTCTCATTTGTGTTTGCTGCTTTTCTTTTGATGACAAGACTCATTTCTTTTGTTCTATAAAAGTGTATTAAAAGTGCTTTCCCCCTTAGGGAAGCCAGACAACCACTGAGAAATACAAACTTGAAAAGTCCACCATGCCCTGTAGCCAAACATGCCACCAGCATGGGCACAACACGGGAAAGCACATCCTGGGCTAGACCTCACACATTCTGGTGGGATTCCCTGCTGTGCTTTGAAGAATATAAAGGAAACAGTCCCATTTTTTAACAATTTCCATAATACTGGATAGTTAACAGAGAATGGTCACAAGATGAGCTGATTTATTAGAGACTTTGGGCCAGAAGATTTAGCTACAGAAGGCAATATTTGCAGAATAGAGGGTTTTTAAAACTTACTCTGCACTGCAATCTTCCTATATAAAAATATTTTTTCCTAGAAAACCTGGTCTTTCTGTGAGTAGTTCTGAGAGGAGCACATATGCACCTTGACTCCCTTCCTCAGTGAAAATCAAATAATTTCCTCAAATATTGAGGGCTATGGGTTGCTTCACTGCTTGTTTAGTGAAATCCCTCCCCTGGCTTCTCCTATTTCCCTAGGAAAAAACAGAGAGCACTGCAAATCACTGGGGGGACTGCATTTGAGAGAAAAGAAGAATTTTTTCTGCAGTCAGGTCACATTGAGGCAACAAATTTTAATGGAAGAGCTAGGCTGTGGATTTAGTACATGATTAAAAGAAAAATGTCCTGTCAGTGGAAGCTCACACAGAGATGGGTTTTAATCAGTGGATATTTTCCCCCCATATAACAAAGTCTGAGCACATGGGTATCAGCTACAATATGCAGGAAGAATCACCCTGCTGAGCATGGGTGAGCACACATCTTCTGCTGTTAGGTTCAGCAAAACTGCGGTGGGAGGCTCACCTCTGGCTTGCCTGTGTCTTTCATGCTACAAGTGCCAACTAAGGAATGAGTAAAACAGTAAAATACCTTTTCATTACTTCAAATCATATCCGCATATATAACTGATAAAAATCAATTAGAGAACTATGTTCTTTGGAAATAATTAAAAAAAAAAATGCAGCAAAGCCAAGCCTATCCAGAGCTGTCAATAACCATGTGAACTCAGCCTAGAGAAGGAGTTAATTTCCTTGCCTGGTTTATCAGCTTCACAGCTGGAGCAGACATGATGCAGCATAGTCCTGGCAATGCAGCAGAGCTCTTCACACTGAATTGCAGCTTGGCAGAAAGGTACAAATTTTATTCCACCTTCCAAGTAAACTATCATGCACTGATTACCACAGACGCTGTTGAAAGCTCCTGAGAGGCATGAAGACAGATATCCTAGCTTATGCTCTGGCTTTCTGAATTCCCAGGATCTTTCATGTCCCAGTAGCTCATCAAAGAGTTAATGCAAATATTCTAAAGTTCAAAGCAAATACTGCTTTCACTTTTCTTAATGAAAAATGGTTGATTTCCATGTTCTCTTTAAAAATGCTTAGAGTGACAATCTCTGTTATACTTTTCACTTTATTCTCTTATAATTTCCAAATCCCTAGTGCAACATTCAGCATTCTTCTCAGCTCTAAAGACAGCATGTAGGTATACTAGGCACTTTAACCTGTCTTTACCTCTTCCGTTGCCTCTCCTGCTTGTTTGCAGAGATACTCACTTCTGCTGGAATCTGCCTTCTCCAAGTTTACTGTGCACTGGGCTGCTGCAGTTCCCTGCTCAGTGCTAGTTCAGGTAAACTTCAGAAATTAAGTTAAAGGAAGGAAATTAATGGGAATGAAAGTATCTGTCTGAGAATTGCAGTAACTAAGTTGCAGACATTTAGTCTATTATACTGTTTCTGCCATGGGGGTGGCAATTATAGGCAGAAGTTGAAGGGGGAAAAATCAGCTATTTTCCAAATCTCCCATTTACTTATAGTGCTTCTGCATAATTTGCACCAAAATATTAATGAGCTCCACAAAAATTAAAATAAACAACTGACTTTTATTTTTACTATAAATACTTTTGTGTAAATAAAAATATTTCAGAATTCCCACACAGAATTTCACTAACATTTTTGACAATATAAAAATTGTTGCAGTAATTTGCTGCAAAATGGCAAGCAACTCTATATCAAGTACTACAAAATATCTAGAACAATTAAGTTGTCCTGTAAATTAACTGTCAAGATGAGGGCACTACTGTGTTGCTAATGCTTGAACTGCTGTCTGCTATCCCCTCAATCTCATCGAGCTCTGGTGCAAAAGTTAGTTAAGACTTTTTCACAAATCCATATACTAACAGTTAATGAATGAATGAGAATGCAAATAGCTATAATATCAGTGTTTTCAGTTCCTTTTAAATGAGCTGCTGAAAAAGCAGACATCCCTGGATTAGCAACTGAGATGAAAAACCACAGATTTATCTTGATCCTGCCCCACACAGTTGATTTATTGACCCAGACTGGTAATTAGACAAATATACTTGTGTATTTTACTACCTACGCACTACCATGAATAATGAAGTCTAAGTAAGTTTAACAAGAAAGGACAGGGCCATTTCTAGAATGTTAGTGCAGATACAGTCTCCCACTATTTTTCTTTCTCTTGGTTTTATTTTTTTAACCCTGAAGACTTGTTAATGGAAAAGGTGAAGTGGGCTGTATATCTCCCTGAACCAACACCACGAACAGTGGAAGGAATTACACAAGGCATGGATTATGATACAAACACAATGACACAACTACAACAAAGCATTGGAAGCAATGTCAAAAGCCACAGGTCTGCACAATCCTTTGTAGCCTCTTTGCAGTCTGTTTCTGACAACTCCTCTGTAACGTTGCTCAGGCTGAAAAAATTATTCTGATTTTCAATAATCTCATGATCTCACCAAACTTACTAATAAACCTGTAAAAAGCCAACAGCTCACCCTAACTCTCTATTCAAATGGACAAGAGACAGAGTTCCTGACTATTTTTTGCTTTATTGTTGTTGTGAGGATGATGATTATGATGATGGTTGTGATGAAGAACAGGCATATCTTTCATACCCTTTTTTTGAGTAATGCTTTAGTTCAGCTCTACAGAAAATGAAAAAAAGTTAATTTTCTGCACCATTTGTGCAATTGTTTATTATGGAAAAGAAGACATTAACTGATTTCTAAATAAAAAATGTGGAAAGGGTGTAAAATAAAATTTAAAAAATATGAAATACCTTCAGGACAGCTATATTTTACTCATGTGCCATTCTTGTAGCCCTTAACTCTAAATTACCCCATCACATGCTGATGTTGACTGGCTTTCTTAATCAATCACATGTCACTTGAGAAAATGGAAACAGAGCAAGGAACCTGCCTTAGCACTGGTGTCAGCCCCTACAGGGACTTTCTTTGGAGAACAGCATACATGATATGCTTCCTAGCATCCTTTTCTGCCCAATTATAAAAATAGCAGGGCCATAACTAATAGGAAAAAAGGGGCAGCTGCAGAGCCCCAGAGGAGCCACATTATACATTGATATCATTAGAGCTTTTGTTACATTTAAATGAATATGAACCAAACTGCAGCTCTGGCTGACTGAAGGCAGGGGCAAAAGCTGCTTGGCAACCCCTTTTGGAGCAATTCTTGGAGCTACCCCAATGGCATAGAGAAGGTAATCTTAACATCAGGGATAGAGGAAGAGCCATCCAAATCAACCCAAAAAGCCTTCAAATTTATGGGTCAGTAGTAAAAGCTTGGTCAATGACCTGAAATACATTAAGCCACTCCTGCATTTTCCACGATCTCAGTCTCTCTATATCTCAGTAGTCACAGTGTTTCCCTTGATTAATTATTTACACAAGATTCATAACCTCCATTTTAATGTCTGTTGTGCTAAATACATTTTTAAATTAAATTCTAATTTTCTCTGATAAAAAAAAGCACTTAAGTCTACCAAATGTCATAACTAATTCTTATGTCAAATAATCAACATTTGGCAGGTTCTTTGAAGACAGCAGGGCAGAAATAATTCACAAAGCAAGACAATTGCACAGAGTCAATATGAGGCACTGACGGGTGACAGATATTCAGAAATTAAGTCAGATCCTTGCTTATAATTTCCCTGTGGATGTGACGCTTGTGTATGCTGGAGAGAAGAACAGAGATACAGAACATCAGAGAAATGTGAGGAAAAAGTAAGAGGAATAGAGTCCTCACAAACAGGAGAATGCAATGACCTTTATGACATAGATAATTGTATTATTATGAATAATAATAATAATGAAATAATGAAAACTCAAAATACTTGAAATCGTCACACCTAAAGCAGGATAACCCTCCAAATGCATGGATGACAAGTCTAAGAATACTAACAAGTAGATTTTATAAAGTGTCTTGCATCAATGTATATCAATAATTATGAATTTTTTGGGCAGGTAGGGACCATTTTGATAGAAAATTAAATAAGAGCTAGAATTTTTTTTCTTTTTTTAGCATAACATACCTCATGAAGTTCAACAAGGGGAATTGTGAAGTTCTGCACCTTGGGAAGAACAACCTCACGCAATGAACTATGGTAGGGGTGACCCAGTTTGGGGAAAGCATTTTGGCACAGAAATACATGGGGGTCATGGTGAACATCAGACCGAAAACATGTCAGCAATGTGTCCTTGTCTCATGGAAGGCAAGTGATACCCTGAGCTGCTTTTAGGTAAAGTGCTGCCAGCAGGTGAAGGGATCGGATCCTGTCCCCGTGCTCCTTGTGAGGCCTCAGCTGCAGCCCTGGGTCTGGGTCTTGAGTGGAAGAGGCAATGAGGGTGGCACCAGGCTCTTCTCAGTGGTGCCTGGTGCCAGGACCAGGGGCAATGGGTACAAATTGGAACATGGGAGGTTCCCTCTGAACACCAGAAAACAATTTTTCAGTGTGAGGGTGTCGAGGTTTTGGCCCTGGCTAAATGCCAGGTACCTACGACGTCTGCTCTCTATGCTCTCTCCTGCCACAGCTGCGCAAAAGAGAGGGAAAAAACTAACACAAACACACTGGAATCATGAGTTGAGATAAAGACTGGTGGGAGAATGCACAGAAAAAGGGGCGAAAAACAGGTGAAAAACTTAGGGTTGCAAAGTGATTTACTAACCTAAGAGACTGGGAGGATAAATCCCAGGTAAAAGTAAGCTCTTAAGACACCATTTCTTCACTCACCCCCCTTCTCTCTTAAAGCACCATTTCTCTGCTCACCCCTCTCCCTCCTTCCAACCAACAGCTCCAGGGCAGGGGCAGGGTGTGGGGTTTTTTCTCTTAGTCAGTCCATCACCACAATTCTTCTGCTACAA
>VZRL01003361.1:1037208-1132404 GCA_013397895.1 Origma solitaria
CTAAAAAGAAGTGCGTGCTCACATTGTTTTGATTTCTTCTTAAATATGTTTTCACAGAGGCGTAACTAGCATCTCTAATTGGCCCAGACTTGGCCAGCAACATGTCCATCATCTTCAGAGCCATCAGAGATTGGCTCTGCTGGACATGGTGGAGAAATTTCCAGAATCTTCACACAGGACACACAGGAGCCATCTTTGTACCCCACCCTATTCACTGGCAAAAGCTAGGCCAAGCAAAACCACCACAGAGGGTTATCAAGTCCAAGCCCAGGCTGCCCAGAGAGATTGTGGAGTCTCTTCCCTTGGAGATATTCAAAAGCTGTTTGGACACAGTCCTGGGAGAAGGCTGCTCTGGGTGGACCCAGCTAAGTGTGAGGGGGGCTGGATCCGATGACCTCCAGAGGTCCCTTCCCACGTCAACCCTTCTGTGTGATTTTGTGATACAGAGGTTGCAATTTTTCTACTAGTGATAGCCATGTCACTGAGTGTTCAGACATTATATTGAAAGGTGATTTAGAAGCCTGTTGCCTCTTAGGGAAACAAAATTTATAAATACGTGAGTTGAAAGAAGCACTGGGAAGACATCTTTTTGGGACATACACTTTAGCAGAAAGTGATGATGCCCACAGTGACCACAGTGTCATGTTCCCAATTTGGCTACCAGGAGTGGTTTTAGTTATACTTCTGATTTTACAACTTCATTATATTCTGTAGAAAGGAATATATTTTTCTGTTTTAATGTACGTTTTCTGCTTGGTAGTGTATGTGATAAGCTATTCCCCATTGATAACTCTAACTTAGGTATGCTCACTGCTTTTTAGTTCACTATGGAAAAAAGTCAATATTCTTAATCTCCCTACATCACTTATTTGTCTGTATTTGCAAATGACTCTGCAAGAGAGGGTTACAATAATTGACATTTATGAGAGGCAACAGATAGACCTCTGCAAAGTAAAGCCGTAGTTTCCTTCAAAATACCCTGAATTTGGTCAGCACCAACATGTCGAAGAGCTTCTACGTTCTCCATGTTTTTAGGCTTCGGGTTTTCACATTCTTTTCTTCCTCCCTTCCTTCAGTGGTGTAGATTTTAGGTTATCCTTCTGTACCGTGGTGAGGACAGGAGGAAAGTTAATTTCACCTTGTGACATGCAGATTTGTGAGAGAGTATCATCTCCTGGCCCAGAAGCTCTAGTTGTGTCAGCCCATTGCTCTGCCAAAATCTATTAATTTTGCTTCTTCAGCACTGATGAAGTCATACAGCTGCTAATTCCAGAGTTAGCACAGTGAATGCTGGCTCGGGGGTTTCTGCTGCATGGTGTTAATATCATGTTAGGCTCTGGTTCTAACACAAATCTAACACAAATAACTGGTTCTAATAACTAGGCTCTGGTTCTAACACAAATAACTTGGAGAACTTTTTAAAGCTCAGGCTATTGGAGCCACTGTGTACCTGGCATTTAATACTCTCAGTGTGCATTATCTATTTTCAAATAACAGCAAAAATTGTATGAAGGGTCTTTCTCAAAGATGCTAAGATGTCACCATTTTGACTGTATAATTAATTTGTTTTCTGAGAATTGAGGCTTCAGTAATGATGAGCTGCCTTGCATTTTAAAGGTGTTGTGCAGAAGAATTTATTTGTCAAAATAATATATATATATTATGCCCTACATCAAAGAAATGTAGATTTTAAACACAAAATTTAAATATAATTCCTCTTTACTATTAATTGGATCATATTCTCTCATACTTCTCAATTGTTTCCCAATTTAAAGAAATGTTTAATATCTTCAATTACCAACCACTTAAATAGCCACTCAGAATCAGGATGAGATACAAAGTTACTCTTTCACCAATAAAAGTAATTTTTCTAGAAACAACTATAAAGGAGATACAAAAATAGCTTTACTGTGGTAAAATTAAATAAATGACGGTTGAGCCTATTCCCTGAAGCAGAGTTTAATGTAGTCACAGCTACAGCATTCTGTGCATATAAAAACCTTTATACCAGTTTTTAAAAAAAAGAAGTCACCTTTCAAAAATTCTGCTAGTGAGTTATAAATCTCGACAGGTATCCAATACTTACCCCTGGAGGTATTTCTTCTTTCAGAGGCTCTAACTCCCTAACAAATGGAAATGTTTGCATTCCCAGTCATTTGGACAAGGGTTGGCATGATAAAATGATTTGTTATGCCAATAAAGTTTTTTGTTACGCTGTAAAATGGTTTGTTACGCTACTATTGCTACATAAAAATGTTATGAAAATTAAGTAGGTTGTAAGGTCCAAAAACGAATAGTCTGCTTTTGGGACTAGCTACTAGGAAAAGGTAAAAAGAATGATCTTATGACCTACAGTTCTTCAGTTCTTTGAAAAGACAACTTAAATGACCTTTTAACTAACAATTGAAATTGGTACCCCAATTAGGAAAGCAGTTCTGCATCCAAAATGGATGGGAACTTCCTCAAGTCAGTAGTACTCAGACAATGAGAGGAATTTACAAATTATTTGATAATCCAGGTGGTGAATTCTGTCCTGTGTGACAGTACATGAAACAAGCCTAAACTACAATTTGGAATGGAAACTGAAATACAGACTCATGGTATATTAACCATAACATGTCACAGACGGGATAGCAAGATGCTAAAATTGGAGGAAAACTTTACATTGCGTACAGTACTTTAATTTTAGCATTGTGTATATCAATCAAGGCAGTATCTGAAACTGGAAACTATTTAATTCACCATCACGCCTTAGGAGTTCCTGGCACATTTTGAATTTTCAATTTAATTAAAAATTTGAATTTTTATTTAATCCAGAATGGCAATCAGTCACTTCTTCAGAAAGGGAAAGCCAGTTACACCTTACACTTTATAATTTTTACAGACTTTCTATATTTTTAAAATTTTCATATTTGTTTAGTTTGTATGTATTAACTGCATTTATTCTATTATTCTAATATTAATATTTGGTTTCCTGTCATTTGACAGAACTGTACTGCACTGGTAAATGCAGAGGAAAACACCTTCTGTGATCAATAACCAACTGTATTTCCATCAAATTTTAAATTTGTTGATAATCAGAAAAAATACTAGAAGAACTTTTAGCACATACATTTTTTCTTATAGAAGTGAGGACATGTTTAAAATATTTATGCGTTCTCCTTCTAAACTAACCCCACTTCATTTTCTTTTGTACAGGCTCAGTGATGCAGAGTGAGTTACACTGCATTGTGAGGGAAATCTGCTGCAAATTAACTCTTGGGAGAAGCAACCAGCTTTGAGTATCAGGGCCCTACAAAAATAAGGAAGGTGAATTCAGTTAAGCCTGAGCATGCAGAATTCTTCTGGAAGGGCCACTTTCACAGTAATATTATAATTTATGTTGGCATACACAGGGCTGGGCCACAAGAAAAGTAATTTTTTCTTCACTGGAAAAGATCCTGACTCAAAGTCTTTGCTGCCTGACTGAAGGATGGCCAGCAGAAGGCTTGTGCAGATGCTCGTGATGTCAGCGATGCCTGAGAAGCTGATAGACCAGGGTAAGACACATATCTTGTGTAGGTGCAGGTGATGCCACTGGTGTGCAAACCAAGGGCACTAATTCAGACCTGGACCATCAAGTGGAAGTTCATTAATCACAGATGTACAAGTTTACCCAAGTTTGACTAAAAGCAGCAGCACAGAAAAAGCACCTGTCAACTTACAAAAGGCATTTAGTACTGCAGAGGAATTATCTTGAACTTTCAGACAGTTGGACAGAATGACAGATGTAACCACATATACTGATTTCTTTTTTTTTAAAAGAGAAATGTCCTTATGCTGAAAAAATGCAAAATTTAAATTTGGAAATAATTTTAAACTAGTGAGTGAGATTTCCTCTGAAGATCCCTTTTACTTTGCAAGAGGTAGTATGTACCAGCTGGTTAGTAAAACAGCTTGAAGTACTGAACAGACCAGGAACATGCATCCCTTCTGGTCAGAGCAGGTAGCTCACCTGACTAGAAGGTGTGGACTGCAGACTGCACCTCTTCTCCCACCGTCTAACAAGCCCTGGTGGCCATGGTTAGGACCATGAGCCACAAGCATTTATGTTCTCAAAATAGATCTGGACATCTGGGGTGATCAACCCCGTGTGCAACCACTTGGGGTCAGCCAGTTGCAATGCACGACACACAGCTTTGAAAAGAAAGAGGTACCTCATCTAGGACATCACACAGAACTCATGTCAAACAACCTGTTAATCACAAGCAGAAGCAGCCAACAGACTGAGGAAAACTTGTGGCAAAGACTGGGCTGTTGCTCCCAAAGCAACTTATCAAAGGTCAGCACTTCCCTGCACTGCAGGCTTTTATAACAACTCCTTGTAATTGCATTTTTTTATTGGTGTTGCAACAAATGGGGACCATGGAGGTAGAGTATTCTGATTATGCAGTTCAAGGAGAGAAAAGATAACATAGTGAAATATAAATGCATATATTCCTGTAAATGCTTTAATCCCTAATACTTGTCTGACCTTTTTCAAAGATTAATCCATAGCTCAGTCTGGGAAGAAAATTAGCTACATATCATGTAAAATATATTTACAATCAGGTCTGAATAAATGATTGTGAACTTCGGAAAGGTTTAGGCAAATTAATTTTGGACAAGTCTGCTCTCCTTTGCTCTACATGTCTCAATGCTTGAGAGCCAATTAATTTCCACCTGTTAATTTCCACCTGTCAAAGGAATAGTCAGAATGGGGACTATGCCTGTATGGAGCTTTAAAAGATATAAGGAAAGAAAAGAACAGTACACATTTTAATAACATGTATCCAATTCTCTAATTCAAAACACAATTAAAAATCTCTGCAGCTACCCATCAGCTGGTAGACACACAACAGCAGCAGGCTGTGTGTGAAAGGACTGACGGAATCCCAGTATGAAAAGAAACATGAACTTACAGAGAGGAGTATTTGGATAGCGCTGTGAATCACCTCTAGGTACTGGAAATCAATGATGCAGCCTGTCACGGAGACGTAGGAGTAATCCTCTAGGATGCCAGGGGAAGAAGGACGCACCACCCTTCGTATGCAGCCCGGCCCGTGTTCCCGCCACCAAGAGCGGTGCATGGAGATGTTAAAGGTCATAAGATCCATTTCCTAGGAGAGCAAGGGAAAAAGTGTGAGAACCTCTGACTTTCTGTTATTTAAGGTAAAGGGGAAATAAAAGATCTTCTCTATTATTATAAGGGCAATGAGATGATTATCCTTAATCCTCACCCCAGTAATTTTAGCACAAAAGTAGGATGTTAAAATGAAGAGAGGAAATTGCAAACATTCATTGATTATTTTGTAGTTGAGCACGGGAACTTCTGCCTGGCACAGGGACTATCATACCAGGTATTGTACAAAATACATGTTCTCTTGGACTTCCAGCCTGAAAAGCAATGTTGTTGTTACTTGATTACAATATCACTTAAGAACTATTTTTTTTTTTAAACAGGTAACAGAGCCAGTTTTATTCCATGGTACTGGAGACAATAGAAATCATATTTCCATTTATTTAAAATATTGCCTGTAAACCATAGCTATTATTTTAAGTAGGACCACAAGTGGCCAGACTGTTCCAGTCGCCAGAGATTCAAATGAGAATATGTCTCCAGCCAAGCATCCTGCTAGCTTTTCTTCCCTCTGCCCCCCATCCAGATTACCAACTTCTCAGTTTACTGAAGGAACCTACTTTTGTGAACTGATCTGGGTTTAAAATAAAAAGAGTAAGTTCTCTTCACTAAAATCATCTTCTTGATCAGATATTAAACCTGCCCTGATGAGTACAATGCGTTGCATTGTATAATAGTGCGTTTTAGTAAAGATCATCCCACTTCCACTTGGAGTGGTGAAAGTGGAAAAGCTAATAAGGCACTAAAGATTTTCTAAGAGCTTACCTATGAAGTACAAGCAGGAAAATTCATTTGAATTAACAACAGATTTGGGTCTTTAGGTCATGCATAAGTAAAATACACTGAAGTTGAAGGGATGCCATTTAAATGCAAAAAAAATCCCAACCCTCCTCACTGGAGATAAATGAGAGTTAAGTTATATTGATACTTTTAATAACTAATTCAGATTTATGTTTCCATGTTTCCCATTCTCAACTTCAAGTATAAAATGTGTGCAAAATTGTCAGCCATATGCCCACAAAATACCCCTGACTTCCATACGTGACAGTTTGTGAGCACTGCCATGACCCTGATTTGCCCTTTGTATCCCACAAGTATGTCCTGTCTGTGGCCATTTACTTCTACCCTGACCAAAGGGATATTCAGTGCAGATTCCATTTGCAGAAGTAGTGCACTTGCTATTTTCCTTTGTTAATTGCCTTTATTCTGTCCACATATGAAAATTAACACAGAAATTAAATCCTGCCATCCTAACTATATCCTAATTATAAGTAAGAAATCTGACTTTGTGATCGGCTGTTTTTTTCTCCACAACTTCTTTACCCTTTAAATGCAGACTTGCTGGAACATTATTTCCAGTTGATGAGGCATTTGTCTTTTGACTTTGTATGTCAATCCTTGATGCTGGTTTAGAAAATTTTCAGCTGCAACTGAAAACAACTTGTGAAATCAGAAGCTGACAGACAACTCAGTTTAATGAAAATATAATTACAAATATCGAGTCACAGGAAAAAGCCGAGGTTTTCTCTGTACAACAATGCCAGAGATTGCACAGTGTTATAAAGTGCTTTTAAAAATTGTCAACTCTAAGAAATGCTAGTTGTGAAGCAGCACATACATATTCAATCTAAACTACTTCAGAAGCTCTTTGTTGAGAAGGAATATGGATTAGTGGGGTGGTTTGTATCAAATATTGCAAGGTAGAACTTTGTTATCACAACTGTGGGAATAAGTTGTAATGTCCATGGTGTTGGTGTCACAGCTTTCTTTGCTCTTGAGGGTTTATTTATCAGGTTGTTTTTGGTTTTTTTTGTCTTTAAGTTTTTAAAATTATAACGTATTACAGTGTTTCTATCTGGATTCGTCACAGCCAATGACACAGAAAAATGGCAGAATTCCCTAGGGAAACAGCTTGATAAATTTTGCCAACACATAAAAAGTGTAAGATTTGGGCATGTGTTCAGTACAAACACCTTATAAATAAAATCTTTCATTTCTGGAATACTGTTATGTTTGACTCTTGGGATGATTAAAAAAAATTGTTTACTTGATTGCCATGTTCATGTTTCAAGGCTGCTGGTGATTCAGGTAAGAAGGAAACAGAAAAAAAACCCCAAAAGAAATGTCATCATAGCATTTGCTACCTTTTTGAAATAAATTCTCATTCAGAAATTCTGGATAAAGGCTGTAAGAGGAGATTTTCAAAATTACTTTTCACTTTGTGTATTACATTCTGAGCTCTCAAAGCAGGTAAAGGCAGATAATGATGGCCCAGAAAGGATCAGTTTTAGAAATGCAGACAAAACCACTTGGCTCATTAGCTTGACCTCTGAAATATCACTTCACAAAATGGCAGCCATAAGTTGTTGGAGCTGATAAATGTTAAGCTGCCAATCAATAAAAGAAAGCCTGATAACAGGAAAAATCAATTTATTTTTTTTTCTTAGCAGCTGAAACACTCCTCTCTCACTACTTGGAGATTCTTAATCCATAAAGTGAGTCGAATGCACCAAGCATTAAAAAAATTAACCTGTATCTTTATAGTCATTTACAGAGCCATGCAAAATTCAAAGAGTCCTTGCTGTGATGTATGGATTTTAAATATCAGTGAACTCCTGAGAGTGTTTCAGTATTTGTAAACTCACAGCTTGAAAACCCTGAGCATGGTGGAAAAGTTGCTGCCCACGAGGCTTTTTTTCAGCTCTATGTTTAATGAAAGTTAAGAATTCTTTCAGAAAGTACAAGCAGATGCTTGAAGCTTTTCAATAGATCATTTACTATCTTCCTATTTCACCGGCAAATATTATATGTTTACTCTTCAGCAGGTGACAAATACAAATGCTTATTTCTTAGAAAAAAATGCTGCTGCTTCAAAGCAAGAGACTCAATTTCAGGCTCTGTACAAGAGAAACCGAGTTGTCCTCATAGCTAATCCAGCTGGGATTCGTTTAATAGTTAAAATTGCAGTAATGGATGGAAAACTGCTCTCTTCTTAGCATATATCTTGATCTTAATTCCATACAACAGCAGGTAAACTATACTTCCTCAGCTGGTAACCTCTCAGATAGACACCATAAACAGAGAGGGGGCAGAGCACAGATAGCAGGTCATCCAGGAAAATTGTGGGACTCAAGGAAGTGACACAGGGAAGGGAAATCTTATCTCCTACTCCTCCCTTCTTTAGCCAGCATTAAAGCAATACTCTGATCTGTGGTAAGAAGTTTGTTCCTGAGTATGGGATCAGCCCCACAACCATGCTTTACTGATGTAAGAGTCCCACTTAACTGTCTACGGCTTTTTAAGCCTTTAAACTAGATATAGGATTTGTGTTGGCTGTCAGCCCAAGGATTAATTTTGATTATTATTGGAAATCATTGCTATGGCAGATACATTCTTTTCAGGTGAGATGTAATCCCTATGAGTCTTAGTAATGCTGTTTCTAAGTGCCTGGAGATAATGTTTAATTTCATTATATCTTCTTAAATTCTACATTTGGTTTCAAGTGGACATTTTCTGTTGGGGAGGGCTTTGAGTAACCTGATCTAGTGAAAGATGTCCCTTCCCATAGCAGGGACGTTGGTCTAGATGATCTTTGGATGTACCTTCTGATCCAAAATATTCTGTGATTTTTTTGGTACTATTTTTAGGTGGTGAGTCTAGATAAATTTTAGCAAATCGTAGGATAAGATGGCTGATTTTAAAACTACAGAGTAGTAACAAGGATGATATTCCTTTCATATACTTGTGTATAATTTATGCACAGTGTCTATAACAACAACACAAAAAAAAAGAGAAATTAAAACTAACTAAAATCATCAGTTTTAAAGAAAACAAAAAGAAGATACTGAAACTCCAGGGAGAAAACTCAAAGCATCAAGACTGCCTTGCAAAAGAAACAAATATTATGCTGTGACATGATTACGATCACAGATATTTGTTCTTTCAGTGTATGCTTCTGCTTTACGACGTTATTTTATATTTCTTTCATTCCTGGTTAGCATTTAAAAGTACACTCTTAGGTAAACTGTAACAAAAACCAGTGTTGGGCAGGATTGAGGAAAGGAACTTTTTTCCTTCACAAAACAGCAGACAACGCTTGAAATTTTACAGAAAAAGTGCAAGAGCACAAAGGCCTAGCAAAGCATAACGTTAGAGATCTTGACTTTAGTGCTACTTGTGTGGTACCTAGCCCTTCCTAACACATTTTGGTTTATTGATACATATTATAACACTTATTATGTATGAACATTAGGCTGAGGCATTAAATATTCCCATTCCATTTCCTAAGTGTAACAAGGATGCTCTGTTCTGACTTGCTACACATATTCTTTTTAAGCAGTGAGAAGAAAAGATTTTCAGTCAAACACCTGTCAACAGGTAATAAAAGTTTATATGCATAATGCTAAGAAAAGAATAGTACATTTCCTTGTAACTCCCTACATCCAACTATGTCTGTAATTAAGATGCAGGGGTGTTGGCAGGGACAAGGAACACAGACATTCCTTAGTATCTAATCTCTAGGAGAAATTAATCTTCACTAGATATAAATTATGTATCCCAGCATTAATGAAATCTGCTTTAATTGTAGAAGTACTTGGAAACATGACCATCAGCCAAAGACCCCCCTGGCAGCATAGCCTTAGTTTTCCACCCTGCTATTCCCTGAAACAACAGGCTCTGATTCCAGCTTGCTCTGTGTGTGATCAGTTACATCCCATCTCCTCTCACTACTGCTGAACAAGTAGGCTTTGAAGGCCTGGGCAGACAATACTGAAGAAGGCCATTTCCCATTTCCAAATAGGGAATCTGGTGTCACTAGCTCCCACATTGTCTTTATTGGGATGACAATTTTGGAATATTGACTATTTTTTTTTTTGTTTGTTTTTAATTTACACTCTTGCCTCAGTGTTACACTGATGGCTTTTACCTATTCTATGAGCTAGAGGTTGAAGGTAGCCCACTCAATGATTATGGTAGCCCACTCAGCTGGTCATGGGATAGGACAATGAACCATGCTCATTCCAGGCTGCTCAAGATATAATACAGTTGGTATCTTCACCTCATCCTGAGCACTCTGCTGAATACATGACATGAAGAGCATTCTTAAATTGAAGTTTACGGGTTGACTCTATCAGGACTATTCATTGGTCTGAACTGGATGGCAGACTAGACATAGCAAATTCATCTCTGCGCTAGCAATGCGCATTAAACCAGAGGAATCATGTGATACACCTAAATTAATTACCACTAAAAGACAAAATTCACCATATTGAAATCTTCAGACCCAGACCATGAGGTAACCCCAGCATCATGGGCTGAGAGTGGTTAAAAGAGGTACAGAGGCAAAGTAATTTTTGGTTGGTGTGATTAGAGGCTCACAGTTCCCATTTACAGAGATTGAAGGTTCACAGACTGTCATTGTGAAATCAGACCATGACTAAAGGGAAAGATTTCCATACTAAGCATAATGACTGTTAGAAAGTTACACTGATTTACTCTATTTTTTTTTTCGAAGTCTATCTACACTACAACACTTTTCAACCCTTTGTCGACAGGCTGTCCTCCACATCTACAACCCTCCCAAAAAGACTATATATGAGTTAAGCTTAGCAAGCACTCATTTCTTCTTCTTTTACTACATTTATTCTTTGGGCTATAGAGACTGTTGTCAGATTTTATTTTGTTTTTTAAAAGTGAACATAATACTTTTGGAAATGTATTTGGAAATTAAGATGACTTACCTATGTTATAAAAATAGTTCCCTGCGTTGTTTAATTTGCTACATGTTCAGGGATCTGTATACTCTTTTGCAATGCAAGCAATTTTAAAATTAGATTTACTAAACATACTAGAAAAATGGGAATGCAGTGGAATATCTTTAGGAAGCCAGAAGGCAAGAAGTGAACTAGAGAAGCATACTGCTGTCTTCTTCATGCAGTGTTAGTATCAGTTGCAAGAACAAATTGTGAGAACTAGCAAGGGGCTGGTTTTGAAACTTGTTAAGCCTGAAGGTGAGCTCTGATCTTTGGCAATACTCAGATCCACACTCAAATCCCAGCACCATGTCGTTTCTGTGCTCAACCTCCCTTTTTGTGGCAGCCTCTCTGTCTGAGAAACAGCCCAGAGAGGTAATGCAGTATGGCAGGAAAAAGCCCCAACATGCAAGGAAAAGCGGCATGAGTCAGGGTGATTGGATCAATATGAGTCTTATTTACCACTTGTCATAGGAAATTCAACATGAGCACAAAGAAGTCACAATGGCCCACAGAAGGTGTTGTGCTCCAGTGGAGTCCTTGACATGTGATTAGGCTGAGCACTGAGTTTGAAAATTGCTCTCACCTATTTCCTCTGATGATCCAGAGGTATGAAAGAGCACAGATTTGCAGTGACGCCAAGCTGTGAGCACTGCTTTGAGTTTTGAAGACTGGGAATATGACAAGGGTTTGTACAAAGCCAAGGATTTGTGCAGATTGGTATGTCCCTCCCTCAAGCCATACCTGATTTTGGCTGAAATGAAAAAGCAAGGCAGGACTGAAATGTAACTGAAATAGTGATGAATTAGAAACATCTTTGGCAAGTCATATACAGCCACCTATACAAATGCTGTAGGAAAACTTCCCAAGACAGAGAGACTGGAAAGGTTGAAAAAAGCTTGAAAAGTCATGGTATACAAAAATAGGAAAACACTACAATTATGGGCCATGAAAAATTCTGTCCAAAAGATTCATAAACTACAAGCATTTAAAAAAGGAGTTTATAATATAAAACAATTTCAAGGCTCAGCAAGAACATTTTAACTTTGTTGTTGTTGCTGTTTCTGAACAAAATTGCTGAGATCCCTATGGATTTGAAATATCAGAAAATTAAAATCTGATGCCTCAAAGATAAGCTGCCACAAACAGTTCTAGCAAACTCTTTCCACAATATTTCATAATATTTACAATTTTTTCTTATTAAATTATTCTTACTAATTATTCTTATTTAATAATACTCATTAAAGCAGAAAGGATCAGACTCACATGCGTGAGTACCTCACCATGTTTACAGTCTCTAAGTGTTCAACAAATACACTGCTTAAGAAAATGAAGAAGACTCTTGCAGTGTTGATGGGAATAGGATTTCAACCTGTTCATTTCAACTGAACAGTTAAGATGGACAGGTCTGGCCTGGCTTGATCATAGCAAAGCTATTAATTCTTTATAGCCCTTTGTCTTTTGTACCATGGGCACCTTAATATTACAAAGCTTGCATGGAGTTTTAGTTCTAACATCACTAGAAATGCATGGAAATAGAGGACACAGTTTGTGCGAAAACCCCACATAATCCCATATGAGGAACAGATTCAATGTAGTCTCTAGCCAAAACAGGGCTTACCTTTGTTATTATCCAAATAACCATATTTTGTTCACAGTGGTTGTGGACAAAGACAAAGCATGGGGATAAAGGGAAGATTAAGAATATAACGTCATAACAACAGTACATTTAATTTTAATATTTCCCTTAATTTCTGGTGGGTTCTGCACTTTGTTCCTCTGTCTCAACTAATGGAATACCCGTAACATCTCTTGCTATGCAAGGAGATAAATACTATGCTGGAAATAAACACATCAGAGTCTGGGTCCTAAATTTAAAGGTCTGTCCCAGACTCTGATGACACTAAAAAGCACCATGAAAAGACTTTTGAAAACTCACTTGAATGTTAAAATTTCTGACAAGAAAAATAACTCCCTCTTTTGAGACTAGATAGAATGCTCCTACTTGCACCCAGGAACATTTTAAAAGATTAATAGGACAGTTTAGGCAACTGCTGTTGTCTTCTGTGCTTTGCTTGCTTAAAGCAATGCAGTTGTTCATGATATTGCCACCTCTTTTTTTTACAGCAAGTCTGGTTATGTTCAGCATTTTTGCTAAAGCCTCCTTTCCCAGGGACATGAAATTACAAGAAGTTTGTCTTGTTATGAGAAAGTGAGCTGAAGAGGAAAACTTTAAAAATCATGAGCCCTGCTGTTAGGCACTTCCACTCTGTGCTGTAATTTGCACTGTTTGCTGTTTTTCTGGAGTCTAGAAGGGAGGCTTCTGTATCACAAGTTCAGATCACAGCTATCCAGGGCATCATGGACCATAGTCCCTGATCTTGGACAATCATGAATCCATCACAGTATAGGAAAGGGCCACTGTTTTTTAATGTTTCATCAAAGACAATGACCCAAGTGAACCCTAAAAGCTTAAAAGAGGTAATAAGGAATACTTCAATACCTTAAATACCTTAAAAGAGGTAATAAGGAATATTATAATATATAAAGCAAGCCCCATGATTCATGGAAATTTTGTAAGAAGATGTAAATTTTTTATTTTAGAGTGTGTGCAAAGGGCAACCAGAAAGATGTGCTAATTCACTACATCTTTTGAATGAACTCCTCTACAGCTTATTGAATACATCTGCCACTAACAGACTGCCAAGAAGTGACAGTGCACACTACCCAAGCTCTTCTGAAGACTCAGAATACAAAATGAGACAAGAAGCAATAAGCAACACAAGTGTATTGAGCCACAAGGGGTTTGTTTTCTTACTGCTTTCATTTCAAAGGAGCACAAGATGCTCTCAGCAACATACATTTCCTCATGACACTTTTGTTTCTGTATTTTTTCTCTGTGATAGCAGGTCATCATATTTTTTGCCAGTCCCTCAATTTTTGTGCTGCTGTTTGCCAATGACCTTGGCTTTAGCAGAGCAATCCTTTAATCACAGGCTTTATTTGCATTCTGCTGAAGCAATGACAGCCTCCAAAAAGAATTTGATAACATTTTTTTTAAACAGCAAAGACAGCCCCTAAAGAAACTTTATGGTCAGATGATGAAATCTGAAATCCTCCCTTTCCTAGCAGAAGTGAAGTACCAATGACTACAGAAAAGAGAATCTGCAGCAGTAGAACTCAGTAAATACAATTTATTTAATTATTCATTTCACATTGACTACAGGAATTAGTCCACATTTTACATTTCTTGAAACATGTTATTTATGTAAATATAGAAATATATGCATACAGTGTTTTTTATTTATGTATACATGATATGCGTATATTTATACATTTACATTTATCTGTACAAATTAATGACTCAACAGTGCTTTCCCAAGAACAAATGCCAACCATGGTCAAAGAAGGCAGCATAACCAATCTCGTTCAGAAGTGCACTGTACTCTGATCTTGATCAGATTAATTTAATTTGCAGCCTAATCCACCTCCAAACCTCAATAACTTTCACAGAAATTCATACAAAAGAGAGTTTTTATTTGTTCTCTCTAGTAATTTTCAGATTTTCAGGGGACTATTTCAGGAACAAGGATTTTTTTTTCTCTGGCATAGTCTCTCTATGGGTAAGTCTATAATCATAATAATCAAACTTCTCAAATTCTTTTGACTAGATTAATCAAAAGTATTTGACAGTGTCCAGTAGCTTTTGGACAATTTCATGTTTGCCACGCCAAAGAAAATCAGTGAGGTGCTATGTCTAATTTTTTTTTTTTTATTTTGAACAAATTTCTCATAGAAGCTTCTTTAATCAATGCAGTTGAATATGAACCCCAGAAATATATTTTCAGTTCAAGAGGCAACTACAAAAGGCTCTGTTAATAACAAGTCTAGGTAGATTACTTAATGGTCCTGTTAACAGATGTTATATAAATCTGGTCCCTTAAAGAGATTAATAAAGTCACAGAGAAGCCTAATGATCCATTCACTCTTTAATGTCACAGACTTGTCTGCAATCCTTCATTATGCAATTTTTAAGATATTCTGCTCTAATAAATAAGAACAAAATGAGACCACAACAAAGATATAAGAGCATATTAATATTTTAAATGATAGTTTAATTTCACTCTCAAATTTGAAATAATATTAACAGACAAAGAGAAGAAAGATGAACACTTTTTAGGTAGACTGATAGAGTTGTGAATGACAGCAGGAGAACTGCAAAAGGACAAGTAATATTAACATAATTTCATGTATTTACTAAAAACAAAATCAAGACTATGATAAAAAGAGCTTCCTTACATATATATACATATATTTAAATATAAAGAATTTCAGTTTACCTGGGGAAAAAAAATTCAAAATATTGTCAATATCAGACATTTTTTCTGAAATCTCATGACTATCTACAAATTCCAATACATTTTGGAAATTATTAAACTTTACAATATATAATAGCAATTACTAGTATCACTAGAATTTTTCACTTTGTAAGTGTTTCTAATTCTAAAACTGGTCTTAGAAGCAGTGAGTGAGTCAGTCTGACTCCAGGAGACAGCCAAAAGCCTTAGAAACCTACAAAGATACAGAGTTGATTTGACAAACATGCATGAACATTATTTAATTTCAACAAGCATCCCATTGACATAAGGGATCCACATATATTTGCTGGATTATGGCTAGTAAGAAAAGCAATAAGAAATAAACAAGAGGAAAAGGACAAGAAAAGTATGAACATGTGGGCATATTTTTACCAGCCTAACTGTATATTTCTTGGAGATAACACAGAATTTCTTTTCAGTATAGCATGTCTTATATAGGGCTGTGTAGCACTGAGGCATACGAAAGGTTTTCTTGAACAAAGACATGCCATATTTTGCTATAAAACCCTTGTTAAGTCTAGAAAACTATCCAGAGGTAACTGTAGTGGATGTTAGAATTTCAGGTGCAACTGTTGCTGGTTTAAGAATATGTCTTTAAAGGTGAATTTCCCTTCCAGTCTCTGGGTGAGGAATATGAAGAGAGTAAATGTTATTTCCATTTAGTTTATTCCTCATCTGTAGCCTGGTAATGTCTGTGTGCTTGTGCTGGCTTTGAATTGGATAAAGTTAATTTTCTCCAGAGTAGCTGGTATGGGTCTTTGGTTTGGATTTGTGCTGAAAGCAGTGTTGATTACACAGGAATGTTTTTGTTACTGCGGAGCAGTGCAAGGCAAGCTCTTCTCCGCTCCTCACCCCACGCCAGCAGTGAGCAGGCTGGGGCTGGAGCTGGAAGGAGACACAGCCAGGACAGCTGAAGCAGCTGTGTGGTGCCTGGCCCCTGGCTGGAGCAACAAAGTTCCATGACAGTGCTAAATAGCAAAGATAAAGACCAATTCAATGCTAAACATGTCTGGGGAGATGGTAGACAGGCTAAAGTAGGGAAGTTTTAAATTGTGGAGATACTAAGTAGGATGGGCGAAAGTTTCCTTCCTTTTATTGCTCCCTGGCCCTTGCAGACTTTCCTGCTGCTGCTCTTTCACTAATTGCCTCTTCTCAGAGCCACAGGCTGTGCAACAGTTTCGCTTCTTAAAGCTCTGCTGAGGAATGTCTGGATGAGAGGGGATGGGTCAGCAGTAATTGGGGCCGGCTGGGCACAGGCTGCATGTCGGGGCATCAAAGCACTGCCAGCTCAGGCAAAGGCGTCTGTGCAGCCCTGCCCAGGAATGCTGCCTCACTGTCATGTGTTTGGACGTTGTCTAACAAGTGTAGGGATCAGGAAATTTGAAGGGAAAAATCTCACCAAAATGCCATGCGCTCTTCGTATTTCTAGGTAATGTGCATGTCTTCACATTGACAGCACTGCAAGTTTGAACCTCCACATTCTTGGTTTTAAATGTGAGTGGCGTAGTAGGGATATGTTCAATCAGCCACTGGTAATGCAGACCTTCAGGAACTTCAGAGAGCTTTGGATTGAAGCCCTTTAAACACAAGTGCGGGACAGGGAAGCACACACCACCAAACCAGAGGGATTTAAGAGGACAGGACAGCTACAGAAGCACAGCCACAGAGGCACAGCTACAGTGGCACAGCAATGTGCACACCTAGGAAACACACACACCTTCACTGCCCTCCACTGAACCTTCTTTTCCTGTTTGGAATCAAAATGGATTTTGCCAACTTGGTATGTCCTTTTTAAAAAAATACTCATGCAAACACAAAGAGGGCATTCATTAATTCATATCCTGTAATCAGGTAGGTCTTTGCACAACAGAAGAATGTTGTGGGGAGAGAGTACTTAGCTTTGCAAGTAAGAACACATGGTAAACACAGGCAGACATTTGAACTTGGCAATCCTTTTAAAAACTGTCGCTGTTATTTTTGATTTTTGTCCCTTTCCAACAAGGAAAGTGAATATTACACTGTAAAGACTTATGAGCCGAACATGAAAAAGTAAATTATCCAAATGGAAAAAAAACCCACCCCCAAAAAACCCTTAATGTTCACATTGTTCTGTTGAATTTTAAATGCATTCAAAATGAAGCAATTTTTCAGCTAAAAATGCACTTCCAAAGTGAAAGTACTAAAACCCAGTAATTAAAAGACCATATGTCTCATAGTTTTTCCCTGAACAGGCCAGCTTTCTACAAAACACCTAATTTCTCAGAAAGTAAACAGGTTTTTTTCCCTGAAATAAAAGTCGTAAAACCCGACAAACTTTATATAAGGATCTGTCAAATAAATTCTTTGGAGTCCTGTTAATAAAGCAAAAAGGAGGAAACAGCTCTAAACAAAGAGGTTTGCTTATACTCACTTAAATGCTGTCACAGATGATTCTTTGGACAATCTTTAATCTCTAAGAACTTTCCTTGTGTGGATTGTACTAACTCATAATTGAAAATTTAAAAATAAGAAAAATCCAGACAGAACAAAAATTTCCTGTTAATACAGCATCAGAAAATCATAGAGAAATAAATCACACATTGTGACAGTGAAGGCCTGGTCACAGAGTGGTACTTTTTCAGCTAAATCATTATAATTAAATTGGCATGACTTCCACCACCATAGAAACAATTATTAATGCTATCAAGACATTTTTACCATCCTCCTTATTGTGCTACAGTATGGAGAATGAACTGTAACAAGATGAGGAAGCTTTGTAATGTAAAGCATAATAATGACCAGTATGACTATACCATTTCAATAATTTAATTAAAATTAAATTTAACCCCTAACTCTTGTAGCAGCATTGCTGTTTAGCCCAAGCCTTTACTTCCTGTAAACTGCATGATTTAATTGCCTTTGCAGAGTAATTAGAACTGGTCATTCACTGAAGGCATGACTGAAGAATTCTTTTTTGTATGGTACTTACAGACACTTCCAAGGAAATGAGAAAGTCTGTTTCATCTGTACCTAACAGCGTCACCAGTAATCTTCCAGATTCTGAGAGTGATGTGTCAAGTTTCCAGAAACACGAAAGAAATGACCACAGCTCAAGTGCAGAACAACTCAACATCGAACATACATTGTGCAGACGTGCTGTGTGTGTGAGGTCAGCTGAGTATTTGTGGTGCACTCCTAGCGGGAAATGTTGGACCTATCTGTCTTAAACATCCAATACTCACAGGTGGATAAAAAATCAGATATGCTTTTTAGTCTCATCCTATCTGGTTTTCATTTGGTTTCCAAAAGAAAGAACACTCATAGCATCTCAGTACATACCAATTTCTGCCCCTCCATCCCTCTGGGGCATTTTAGCACCTATGCAAATGAAGCAAGGTCTCACATATATTAACTTAACCTCAAGATTTCATTAAAATAAGAAACCAGGAAGAGAAGGACCCTAGGGAAACTTTGTCTTTTTCTGATAACAGAGAAATCATAAGAGAGATTGATGTCAATGCTCAAGTATAAAATGAGGCACAATTACTTCTGCTGCTCCTACAGCCACTTACAGTACACACTTACTGGGGTTTCAACAGTTACAATTGAATGTTGTCAAACAATGAAATTACTACACTTTTGGGAGAATGGCCATCAGAAATTGTGAACTGCTATCAAATTATCAAAATACATTACGTTTCCATTAAAAGTAAAAATAAATTAAAAAAAAAAACCTTGCTCAAATGTCGTGGAGAGGCACAGACTGACCTATTCCTGCCTGCTGCATTCAGGCAGGATGTCCAGGGGTGCTGGACATAGAAGAAGATCCTGTAAGAGCAACTGAAGTTGCAACAAAGCAGGCAGATTGTATCAGGTGTGAGGTTCAAAATCCTAGAAACTGCTCCTGGTTGATGAAAGACCCTGAGAAGAAGTACATCTTCCTGTACAGCCTTGCTTGTTGCAATAAGGATAAGCAGCCAAAGAGCATGTTGCCACTGAGTTTTATGAGTAGTGAAGAATGAAGACTGGGCTGACGAAGACTCCCAAAAATGGTTAGAGAAGCTGCGTTGAAAAGTTACAAAGGAACTTCTCAGGTCTCAGCTCCTACATATTCCCAATCAAGAGGTTTTGGTACCTCCCGAACTATTTCCCTTTTTGATACCTGAAGATACATGAAAAAAAAAACCCAAAACTCCAGGGTTTGGAAGGAAACATAGTTGGGAAAAAAAAGAGGAAAGGCTGTGAATAGACAATCAGAAAGAAACTAGTGATCTAATCAAGAGAGTAGAGGAAACTAGAAAACTCACTCCCAAACTTGTAAACAGTAGTTGCTGTTCTAAAGAGTATATGACTAAAAAAGTCACAGTAGGAGAAAAAGATGTTGCAGGTTTGGGAAGTAGAAAGCAAAGTCTTCAAAAGGTCTGAAAAACAACCCACCAGATTTCTGGACTGTCATGATCATGAGGAACTGATGAATGAGAAAAGAGAGAACGCATACAAGAAAGTGGAAGTGCTTAGGACTTATCTTGTTGATTTCTAGTTAACAGCAAACAACCCTTCCTGAACAGTTTGAAGCAGGAAAGTCATCAGAAGAGAGTTTCCAGTTTAACTCTCGTAATTCTCACTTTCAGTACAATTTCTTTCAATTCCCCACCCTTACTTTTACATAAAGCCACATGTATTAAGGTAAAGAAACCATCTGGGTCTTCTGTGTCGTTATATTTTTTAGATTTATGTCTTGTTCTAGCTTTTAATTCAGCAAATATGAATAATTTATTCTTTATTGTTCTATTTTCATAATACACTCTATTTTGCATATTTTGATCAGTACAGAAAACAGCTGCAAAAATTACATAATCACATCTGGTGAAATGATGGTCTACTGAAACTAAGATATGTTTCCACTGGGGCTGAAGTTTAATCCAAATGCATTACTTTTGCTTCTGTCTCTGCTTAAATTTCCCACATCCTGTATTGAAATTTTGCCCTTGTTTTTCAGACCCTTCCCCTTCCCAACTAAGATGCCATGCTGGAATAGTACTCCTATTGCAATCTTTGCTCCCTTAAATTTTGCCAAGAGTCAAAATTAGGTGCTTTTTCTGTGCTTTTTTAAAACCTAAAGAAGTAATGAATAAATGAAAAAAAACCTACTCTCTTCTAAAATTCACAGTGTTTAAAATATACTCTTCTGTAAAAAAATCAGAGAATTTATTTCTTACCATAGTCCAATATGTAAACAAATTACATAGTCATGGAAATTACTGCTCCAGGACATGACATGAGACTGGCAGTATGGAAAAGTATCTCCTTTTATAATATATGCAAACTCATCAGGAACATTTTACATATTACATAGACATATTACTTCCATATTACATAGACTACAAAGGCAGAGAAAATATAATTCAAAACCTAAACTAGAGGAGGAAAAACAAGACTGTCTCTCTAAGATATTTCCTTTCCTCTCCCACTAAATTAGATTCTCTGCTAGAGAAAATGGGCAATGAAATGCTTTGATGCACCTGCCCTGAAGTGAATCCAGGAAGGAACATTTAGCATGCTAAGAATTTTGGTGTTGGGAATGTAGTAGTCAGGGAAGAACAGCAATCAGGCATTGGATTTTAGTTTGGGAAAACCAGTACTAGGAGAATAAGAAACACCAACAGCTACAGATACTGACAGCATCAGTTGGGTAATCAGCTTCTGCAGCCACAATATTCTAGGCATTAATGCCATTGCCATTTATAGCCATAAAGTAATTATTAAAAGTTTAAAACTCTCTTGTGACTGAGGTTTAATGTTGCACATTAGACTTCAAGTCAAATAACTACCGTCATCATATTTTACAATATTGTCTATTGCCACTAATAATTCCAGGTGACTGAACCGAAAAATAAAGTGATCTCAATATTATCCTGTTAATATTTAAGCCCTGCCATGTTCAGAGAAGTCTGTTTTCCTAATTTTTTGATTTCAGATTATTACGGTGGATTCAGAGTATTTTCATTAATTTTTAGAGAAAAATTAGTTGAGATTAGGAAATTGTAAACATCACAAATATTTCTTCTATTTCAGTATTTGGTTTTGTAAACTGTATAAAATACTAAGTTTGAAATCATGCTAATGTTGATCAATTAATCCAAGGTCATTTCAGCCCTGCTTATTATTTGTTGCTTAGGTTCAGTTTTTATGTGCATTTTGGCTGTCTAAGAAAGGGGGAAAGTAGCTCTAATTCAGCCTTACTCTTTTGCCAGATCTTGATGTCAGGCTAATTTAGTCTAATCTTTTTGTAGCTCCCTATCTCACCAGCCAAAATAATCCTTCATAATGGAATCTCCTGCACATAATGCCCTTCTCAGGAATTTTTTTTAAACTCTTAATGTTACAAATCAGTGAGATAGGTTTACCACACAAGAGTCTCCTTGAAGGAAATCCTCAACTGCTTATGTAAAGAAGGATTACTTGGAATTTCTTTAAAGATGTTTCCAAAGAAGTACAATGAGGAGTGGCATCTGTCCCACCCTCTGTCTACTTGTCCCTCCAGTTCTTCAGAAATATCTAAAAGTGGAACCTAACAGACACTACATGTCCTGACAGGAACATCAGGAAGATGTCGCAAACAAAATAATGGAGGCAATGCCATCATTAATATCCCCCTCCTCAAGTTAGGTATGATTCTATTCCCCAGAAGCACAATATGTAAAACAGATTAGCAGTACCAGCCAGGCAGGGAAATACCATTAGCAATCATGTAATTACTTCCACTGCATCACCTCTCAGATGTCACAGGAAAAGCCCAAACTTTCAGTTTTCTAGCATGTGGCTGATTTGCCTGGAGTAAAATTGTGCCATAGCAGTGGAAGAGCTCTCTTATTCTTTAAAAATGGCTACAGATTTCCAAGGAAGGGTAAAAGTGTACTGGAAAACAACATTTGCCTTAGTGCTCTTTTGCGAGTTGTTTATGCTCTCAGTCCATCATCCTGGGTTTTCAGTGTTGTCAGTGATAGTTCAAAGAGAAAAAACATAGCAGCTAATGCTGAGAACCTCATTTTACACTGATTTCTCCGGAAATTTTCCCAGATTTCACATCTGCCCTGGCACAGCATCCTACATTTCAGAAGCTGGGTCTCACTGGAGATGCAGTGAGAACAGCTACACTTAGTCACAGTGGATAGGCTGCTTTCCTTCTCTCTGATTAGAATATTGCGCCTGCTACTTATCCTTAAAAAAAAAAAAATCCAGCTAGCCAGTGAGAAAAACAACAACGTACTTTATAAAAGCCACAGGCAGGTCACTTTCCAGCTCCCAATATTCCAGTTGCAGTACTAAGAGCAGAATAGAAACAGATTCCTATGACAGACAGAGCTTCAAAACATTTAAGATCCTTTCTTTTGTTGTCTCAGTTCTAACATATTTTTAGATGTTTCCTCTGTTTCTCTCCTTAGTTGTAATATGGAAGCGATAGTTAATGTCAAGACAGAAAAAGTAAATTCTCTGACATTGATGATTTGGATAATTTTTTTGTATTACAAATATCAGATTCAATTTTACAAAATCATGTTTTGGCTTAAAAGAAACTTTAAAGATCATCTAGTTCCATCCTCCCTGCCATGACAAGGATACCTTTCATTAGACTTGACTGCTTAAAACCCATCCAACCTTATCTTGAACATTCCAGGGATGGGGCATCCAAAACTTCTCTGGGAAACCTGTTCCAGTATCTCACCATGCTCAAAGTAAAGAATTTCTTCCTAACATCTAATCTAATTTTTCCCCTCTTTCAGTTTAAAGCCAGTCCCCCTTTTCCTATCACTCTATGCCCTTATAAAAAGTGCTTCTCCAGCTCTCTTGCAGTCCCCTTTACGTCCTGGAACCCTGGTATAAGGTGTCCCTGGAACCTTCTCCAGGCTGAGAAACTCTCTCAGGATGTTTCCACAGGTGAGGTGCCCCAGCCCTCTGAGCACCTTCGTGGCCTCCTTTGGACTCACTCAAACAGGTCAATGTCCCTCTTATGTTGGCAGTCCTAAAGGTGGACATAGTATTCTGTGTGTGTGTTCTTTTCTCTCCCACAGAATTTAATTTTTAGAATATCTCCATTACTACTGATCAGTATTTGTAGACATATAATGTTAAAAAATTAATGCTAAAGTAATTAATTGCATGACTTCATGAAAATCTTCGTATTTATTCCATATAGTGAAGAGGAATCTCAGCATCTGTGAAGGATTTCCCTCATTTCTGCCAAAACAAAAAGCAAATATTCTAGGGTATTTTTTTTTTTCTCAGAATGTCAAAGAATAAAAGGATACAAGCCATACAGACTGATTAGCCATTATTTTGACAGGTTCTTAAATTAAACTACATAAGTTTGAAAAGAGTGAAAAAGAGTTTTGAAGACACTTGCAGTCATTTCTTCCCTCTAAAATCAATTCTGTCTTTTCCTTGTGAGGAGAATGAGATAAAGAAAATCTTAGTAAGAAAGAAAAAACTGACAAAATCCTTTCTTTCACAACTCACGGAACATTTAAGGAAATCCCTGTTTATTGCAGAAGGGATTTTTGTGTTTTGCAGAGGACTATTCCTTTATGAGTAACACAGTGTGAAAGTGGCCTCTCTTTTCTTCATGTGGCTAAAGGGGACACTGTCTCCATGGTCAGCCCTTCCAGTCCTTTCTCTTCCCCTGACTCTCTCCAAAGTAATTCTCTGATTGAAAGCCCCACTCCAAAATCTTAAAAGAGTTTAAGAAAAAAACCAAACAAAACCAAACACCGAATGCTACAATGGACCCTGTAAGGCCCCATTTTTGTCTCATGGCTATTCATTGTAGGTAGAAAATAATGTCTGTATTGGCCATGAGATTTCCTTTGTCCTGCATTCCCATTAAGGCTCTGATTTGTGTTGTCCCCAAGGACCAGGATACATCTTGAGACAGTCATGGGCTCAGGTGTGCTGAAAAGGTTATTCAAGAGATCTCAAGGGCAACCACAGTCTCTTCATTCATGTACCTTTTTTCCCTGGTAAAGCTTCAGCATGCTCATACAGTATGGGGCATTGTTTTTTAATATATTTGAGATCTTCCTCATGCGCTGGTTCTGTGCTCTAAATGGCCCATAAGTCATTTGTAGGTTTCACTTTAATTTCCTTAAAATCTTACAGAAGACACTCGAATGTCTGTGTTACTGTAAAAGCATATAAACCCAGGTCTTGACAGACAAAAGAGAAAGATCAAAACCAAAGACAAAAAACCAAGGAAAATAAAAGCCATCATTAGCTCAAAGACTAAGAAAGGAAAAAAATTCAACATCCCTTTACTCAGCTGAAGGAAAACTGACTGCTGATGATATAGATTGGGGACTAGGAGATTATCTGTTAACTGCTGAAGACTGAATTATGGTAGCGGAACCAATGAAAAGGGTTACTGTTTGTTAAAGCAGTTTCACTTAGTTCAGAGGATGGTACAAACAATGCAACTGGGTAGAACAGAAAGAGCAGTTTGAATTGGTGACCTGGAAGTAAGGTGTGCACTGTTCCCCATATGACTTGTCACAGGAATGATCAGCTCGTAACTGAGCCTTCTCCAATTAGAAGGCCTCTCCAGGGTACCGAATTTTCCAACAACATGCAAGTAATTATTACCATTGCTACTGGAGAGCAGTACCACCATCAGACTGAAACTTTGGCTTTCTAATTACTATGTATCAAGCAAATAGCTCTTTTTAAAGATTTGAATTAGTATTTAAATGGAAGGATGAACCAACACAGGCTTTCAATATCTTTCCTTGATACTGATCTTTTCACATTTAAATAAAAAAGTAGAGGAAGATTTTTATGGAGGATAACAATTTCTGACTCAATTAATAGCAAGGAGAGTGACAAAAAAAATCTTAAGCATCTTAGAGGCAAGAGAGACAAAAAGAGAATTTTGTCTTTCCTTATCAGTTCATTAGTTGAAGCTTATGCTTATTTTGCCAATTCTTATTACTTATTAGGTGAATCCAATTTAGAGCACCATGCAGTCCATTCACCACTTATCTCAAGTATTTCAATGGTGCAGAGTAAGAGTTCTCTTACAGGATATTAAAAGGAAACTAATGAATAGACTCTCAGGAGAAGAGATCAAGCTCACCTATCCAGTAGTCTACACTGCAGAAAAGTTAAGTACCTCACTTCACCCAATTGTCTATCTCTTCTGGAAAGTGAGATGTACCTCTAAAGGGTTCCAGGGCTGTTCCTACAAATGGGTATTTAAAAGTAGTGTGACAGGCCTTTGGAGAATGTCTCTCCCTTTCTGCTGAGGGCGGAAGGAGCCCACATAATCAACCTAGACTAGTTAGAGATGATTAATCCTCCAAAGTGTTTTGAAATGTAAATCAAGATTTTAAATCCAGCAGACAGGATCTGCACTATATGCATTTACTTAATAAATGTCATTTTTTTCATCATTTAGAGGCACTGGTGAGGCTGAATCCATTTATATGTATAAGTTGCTTTCAAATCCAGGAAGATGGTGTATAATAAGGTGACTACTTCATATTTTTAAATAACGTGTTGAAAAGTTGAAATATAGGAATTTAAGAAGCAGGCAACAGCTTGGCTTTCTTTAAATGCAGTAATCATATCAATAAATTATATTAGCATTTATTAATAATAATATTTTCCTTTAATAAACCAGTTCATTCCAAGTTGACATTTCTATCTTTTTATTTTAGTGGTGAAAAACTAATCCAATTTCCAGCTATAAATAACAATGTTATGAGCTCTTCAGATTTTGAAAAATGTTGACAATTAGAGGATAAAGGAGAAGAGAAAGAAAATTATTAAGGAACTGAAAAGGCTGTTCTAAGGGCATAGTGGAGGAGCTGGACAGGCTTAAAAATTTTAAGTAGTGGGTACTCCAAAGCAGGCCAATATGTTTCAGTGAGTAAACTGGATTCGGAGAGTTTACAAGAGTGTAATAGGATCCTAAAAAGAAAGCCAATGGGTGTTCGGGAGCACAGGAAGAGTAGCATGCTGGGCAGCCCCACACGGTTGCAAGCCCTCCATCCATGTTGCTAATAATAACCACTGAAGATTGGGTTAATTTGTTCCCAAGAGAATAAAATGCTGAAAAAAAACATGGAAATGTCATGTCCTCTATAAGAGAAACTTTATAATCCACCTTCACAAAGAAAGGACAAAGACCCTAAATTATTTGGTATCGGGGGATGGCCGTCCTTCTATGGAAGTGGCCAAAACATCCACAGTTTGCAGTCTAGAGCTGGTCCAACACCAAAACTCTGGCTGCTTTCAGATTGTTGCATTGGACTGCCATTCCTCTCTCACCTAACCTGATCTCTGCTGCCTTCCATATACCCTTTACTTCTCCTGGTGTATGAAATGTTTTAGAACCCAAAATCTCTGGGTTCTAAAATCTCCCCAGAAGGATTTTCTGAACAGATAGAATGCATTCTTCGTGGTTTACATACATTTATATTTGTACTACGTGCAGGAGGAAAAAAGGATTTTTTGGTGTACTCACAATTTATCAGTATCTACAAAATAGCCATTTCATAATTATTTGATTCCATCCAAGTCACAAAACATGAGAGCAACTTGCACTCCCAAAGTAGACAGGATCAATGTACTTCCAGAATAGCTTGGCATTTTGTAGCAAATAAGTTACGCTGCATTTATCAAACTGAAAAGAACCTTTCCTCAGGGGTGCATAATCCTTTCTGCTCCTTGCCTTATAATAAACTAGATTTATCCTTAACCTTCTGTTCTGTATAAAATTTTGCAGACCTACTGCATGTAGGTTTTAAAGCAAATCTGCAAAGATACTGCTTTCCAATTTTCTCCAGAAAGTACTCTTAATGCTTTAAGGAAGTAATTTCCTACATTTCCTTTTTGCACAGCTTCCAGGCACAGAAATCACACCATTAATCTCCATAAAAGTGAAAAAGATGGAAACATCTAGTAGCCAATATTTTGTGAGTGTGTCTATTTTAATAGTTGCAGTTACTCTTGCAAGTCGAGCGCCTGAATTCTGCACTTAATGCCAGAGACAGAATTGCACTCTATATGAAAGTACAAACCCAAATAATACTGCATGCCTAAGAGTCAGCAATTTCTCAGTGAACAGAGGGCAGTGGATAATGCTAAGCAATATCAATGACAGTTTGCTCAAGTCCAGAGAGGAATTTGACTTCAAAAAATGTGCTACAAAAGATGAATACATGATAGAAAAAAACCTCAAACACTCCTTTAAGAATAGCATGAAAATAAATTATTCAATAATTCACTACTTTTCTTCACTAACTTTTCATCACTTATAGCTAAAAACTTCCAAAGTGAAATTTGCAGAATGAATAAGGAAAATATATTAATTTTTCCAATGAGATGCTGTTCTTTTCACCTATATATTTTGAAAGCAAACTGGATCAACAAAGTTGGGTTATCCAATAGTCAAACACAAGCTCTACTGTATCCAGAAACAGTCAGAAATATCTGTGAAACCAAATCAAACAAAATTCATGTTTTTTTCTGAACAGCATCCACTCTTATCTGCACTGGGATAAATACAGAAATGAATATGGCAGAATGGCTGCTCTCTTGTGGTAAAAAGTCACATTTTCCTAAGATAATAAGGGTACCAGCAGCATTTGTCCTCATGGAAAAGTTGCCTTGGAAGAATAAATGTTAAGAAAATTAATTACACCAAGATAATTGAATTATTCTTGCAAAGATACAAGTTTCAAGAACAGTTCAGAGAAAAGTTCTCAAGTATACATGTAAAGAAAGATACGATGTAGGGTTATGTTTAGTCTATTGAATCCAGCTCATGGGTATGAAATTGAAATGCAACAGCTATGAAATTGCTTGAGATTAAGTGGCATATACGGTCAGAGCAATAGTGTATTTGATTTCTCCACCACACTGGAGTTCAGGCTCAGGCCAAAACCAGAAATAAACGTGGTGTCTTCCTCCTATGATTTATTAGAAAAGATTAAAATCTTAACAATTTTCCAAATAAAACAACGGAAAAAAGAATTCTTGGTTAATTACATGAGATACATTCCAGTCTGGTGTGTACCACAGTCTTGAGTTTGCTGGTTTTTCCTGGCAGTAGCATCTGTGTTCACCATGCTGCTCTTGGTAAAAAGGCAAAAACTGATGTAGCAACCCTGTGAAAACGAAATCCTTCAATAATGTAATGAATAAAATAGGCAAGTTATGCATTGAGCACTTATACCTTTTCTCTTTTTTGACTGTCAGTAGTGAATCATAACCAAAACAGGAGTTCCTCCTGGAGGAAGACGGACTGGATCTTTTCTGCCATTATCATCAGGATGATAATTTGACCTTAAAGTTACATTTAAAAAAAAACACGTCTGGAAAACCTGCCCTCTGCTGCTTGCCATCAAACTTTGTACAACACCCATAAACAACACTGTCTCTGTGTGGATACAAACAGGATGATCATTGCCTAACTGCAAAACACAATACCCGCTTTTAAGAAAAAAATTTGCTGTACCAGCAGGAATTTTGAAAGAAAGGAAAAGCAACTCTGACATCACACATCAATTGAAATGTCCTTTATTTCCATATAAATAATGGTGTAACTCCTTTTGGATGACAAATGACTGAATACATACACTGGCTGTAAAGAGTTGACAGAAGAATTGTGTTCTCAGATTCACAAACACTCAAGAAATGATGAAAAATGCCATCCCCAAGTAATCAGGTATATTTTGAAGCTACCAGTAGCATCTTTATATAATCAACACTGGCAGAGATGACATTTATGTAAATTACTTTCTAAATGGCTATTGCAATAAGTAACTGCTGAACTAAATTTCACAAAAATTATGGCTTTAATTTACAGCACTTGGGAGAATTTTTCCTATTTTTTTCAATGCATGTATAAACATGAAAAAAGTCTTCCATAATTCTATGAGAAATGTCTTATACATCCTAGAGAAATTAACCATTTCTGAAGAACATTTGTCAGACACATATGTAATAATCAAGTTGTTTAGTGATTAATTATCACGCAACTTGCCGACTCTAGATTTCCTGAAAATTGTGACTTTTAGAATACAGAAAAAAGAAAGGGATAATTATGTACTACTAAGGATACTATGTCATCGGTTTTTATGGTATAATTAATCTTACGTTATTGTATAGAAAAGTAAAAGCTGACAGGCAGTGAGGCTGCACAATTAGGACACCACATCAGTGTTGTTGTCAGATGAAATTCCAAAGGGCAAATAATTTCCTCTCCCAGAAAGATGCGCTCCCATAGCACTGTTTCTGGTATGAAATAGGATTTAATTCAATGAGGTACACCAGATTCAAGTGTCATTGCCAAGGCTATGACTTTTACTACCATTGCAAGCACCAAAGAACATCGTGAGGGAGAAACACCAAATGTTTCACAGAGGAACCATATAGGGAGTGGAATACAAAGTTCTTTTCGAGCACCTCAAGCTGGTTCTTAGTTTCTAGCTACCCAAATCTGAACCCTTCATTCCAAGACTAAATAACACCTTGTTATTAGTTACTGTATATTATTAGTACATTATTAGTATATAGAGTTATTCTGAAACACTGAAAACATTCTGGAAAGCTGAAAAGTTTGGCTGAGAGTTGAAGGAGGTGTGGTTCTAAAGTCGTTCAGATTCCCGCTTGTTACTCTGATGTCTCCTGACTAAAAGAAGCAGCCAAAACTTAAATAAAAGAGGATAAAAATTTCCAAACTAACTCTCTGAACCATGAGAAACTAGATTTTTAGTCCAGAAAGGTCCACATCGTTATCCTTCAACCAATTTCTGTATCAAGCCACAATACCTTTCCCAGAGCTTTGTAGAAAATGCAATACTTGCAGTACAAAACACCAAAACTCATAAAAATGTAACTTAGTTACTCTGAGTTCATCATGGCACTGATGTGATAGAATATATAGATCTCTTTCAAGCATTGGCTTGTATCAAGATTCCTTCATCTTGCGTATTCATGGAGGATTTCGCAAATCAAAATTAGGAGATCTAATGCCATATATGTCCTGTTCCTCTAGAGCACTTGGGGGCTTTTGTGGGTTTGCTGGTTATTTTTATAGACTCTATTAGCCGAGCATCTTTCATTGTGTACTAGACACAGACAACATTTTTTCCAATATAGTTTGCACATTTTTCCTTTCCTACATTTCTTTGGGGAAAGCTGTTTGACTCTGGGTTCATCCTGGCCAAGGAAGGATCAAAGCTATGTCCCTGTCATGACTCCCATCTCTGAAACAGAGATGAAGAATTGCAAAGCCAAGAGCAATCTCTTTTATTTTATTGTATACATTATGATCTTCCAGCTGGGCTCCTGGCAGGCTCAGAGCAAACCTCAGCTGGGAGAGATTTGGGGCATCTGTGCCTTCTCTCATTTATGTGTATTTACACCTGCCAAATGGTCCCGAAGGCCCTGACCCCTCCTCAAATACCACCCTTTACTTGCCACAACAGAAAGATGATTTCCTCTTCCCTCTTGTAGCCACTCAGGTTTACTGATGAGGTAGTCCAGGTCTGAAATTGTTTCTCTATCTCATTCAAACAACTGTGGATCTCAGCAATGTTTTCTTTCAGGAGCAGCATGAAACCATTCCAGCTCCCTTTTATAGGAACTGAATCAACCAATTTGGGAGTCTTACAAAGGCTTATCACCCTGCCCTTCCTACAAATCCTACAGCTTTCTCTATGATGCACCATAAAAGATGGAATAACATGCAAACAACACTAAGGTTTGAGGCTAAGTGTGCAAGCCCATATTTTTAATAGTTTCAACTGAAAAAGTTAAAGCTGTTTAAAAAGAACAAGTAGGTGGGAAAGTGAAGAGGAAGGAAAAAAATAATGGTGAAGAGGAAGAATAGCAACGTCACTTCTATTCCACTCACTTGTGTTCTGACTCTTCAGAGTAACAGAATCAAATTAGAAGAGGAGAGAAATAAATGAGAAATAATACCGGGGCAAAGGAAGATTAATCAAGGTAGTGGAAGGTTGATGGGATAGGACAGAAAGAGGGCTAGAGCTGAAGAAAAGGTCATTAGCAAGCATGAGAAGGTAAAAGTACCAGAGAAGTGCACAAAAAAAGACAAAGGAGAAAACAAAAAAAAGACAGAGAGAGGTGAACAGGGAAGAGACATCATTACAGATAATTCTGGGAAAGCAAGCCCAGTCATAAAAAAACTCCCTTACTTCCCATACTCACTGATTAAAAAAGTCCATCTTGAAGCTATACTGACCTTCATAACTGTACATCCTGCCAAGCACAGAATCACATTTCTATGTTCTCCGACACATGCTCACCTCTTCACAAAATTGCACTACTGAGATAAGCCATTAGTAAAAAGGTACTCAAAATTAATTTGTGAGCACATTAACTTCTCCTCTGTTCTGTCTCTCCATTAACTCACTGTGTTGCAGACTCTTTCATGGTGTTTTGTACACACCTTTATTTGTCCATGCTCAAAAAATTTTCACACGAGGACACTTCTGAAGGAAGAAATTATGGGGTTCCTGCCGTGGATACCTCTGCGGACGGTTTGAATCAGCTCTCTCTGCCCTTCAGTTTCAAAGCATGGTAGTTTATTGTGAAAGAGGAGTGGGAGGAAGGCAACCCTGCCACGAGGCTGCCAGGCGCAGCCCCGTGGCAGAGCAGGGGCATTGGGAGAGTTACAGAGGGAAGTAAGAGAAGATAGAAAACGGATGATAGAAAAAGGGATACAACGTGTTGCTTCCAATAACATAAAAAGGTTCCCTGAAGAACATTCTAATTTCCACCAACCAATCCAGTACAGGATGCAAACTCTACATTATTTACATATAGCCTATGAGAGTCCTTGTATTACCATAGATGTTACATATTAAACTCCTAAAAACTGGTTTTACAGCCTTCTATTGAAATGATAAGATTTGGGAGTTCCTCGGTCCACCGAAGAGGAGGCCATTGTTTTCCTCCTGAAGGGGCCATCGAAACTTAACAAAGGCTGATAAGCCTTGCCCTCTGGCTATTTCAGTGACTGGGGTTGGACAAGACAGGACAAGTCAAAACTTGTTCTTAGTTCAATCTCTCTCATGGTTTCTATATTTTCAGTACCTTTTGCCAGGTAATAATTTCTATGAGATTTCCTTATTTCTTCCTACCCAACACACTTCCTAATAGTTTTGGAAACAAAATGGAAGTAGAATCATTAGCAGACTCATCCATTTTTAAGCTTTTAATGCTACCTTCTTTGACTTACTGCCATGTTCTAAAATTGCATTTAATTTTCTTTCTCCCAGGCCTTCAACAGCAGAGAAGCATGTAATAAAATGTAAAACCCTCCCAAAGTACCTTTCTTGACTAGCGCATGTAATGTGATTTGTCTCTGTAACATTTCACGTGTTCACTAATGATCTAAAAGAGAGAGTTTGTTACCAGCAATAAAGTTCAGGTAAGATGTCAAACTAGAAGATGTTTCAAGTAGCAGAATAGGCAGTGGATTTGTGTGCAGCTCGAGAGCTGGGAATAGCTTAGAAGGATACCATATAAGAGAGAGAAGGTGAGAAGGGAACAAAAGGTCCTGAGAGGGAGTTTGGAACTGTTAGGCTTGGTCTTGATAGAAATGCAACACTGAAGGAAGAAGGAAAAGACAGAGATGCCAAGGGAATGGAAATCAGGTAGAGGATATGGCTCAGGCATGGTGGAGTGGGACTGACAAGTGACATCTTTCCTCTGCTAGCATAGGAATGAAAAACAGATAGGAAGAAAGGGAGGATAAGGAAAAAAGGTGCGGTAGAAGAAGTAACACAAAGAGATGGGAAAGAAACTGAGGGGTAAATGTCTCAGTTAAAAAGAAGTATCCTTGAAGAGGAAGCATTCTAGAGGAAAAATACCAGTATATCTTTCAAAAATAGACAATAATAGACCATAAATAGAAAAATGTAGGAAAAAATTATTTAAAGGGATCTGTGTCATGCAGTATAGAAAATGAGGAGGTGATATAAAATATCAGAAAACAAAGGCTAGGTGTTTATAATAAATTTATTACATAATGTAAATGCTAAGTAAAATGTCAGTCCTTCAAAAAGACTGTTTCTCTCCCTGCATGTATTTACCCAATCTGTGCATGTGGGAAGGTGGTAGTACTTTGCAGAACTTGAAAGGGTTTGCAAACTACTGGGTGAAAAAGAGAAGCAAAACAGAAATGAAGCAGTGAAATGCTTTTTGTAGTGTTGCAAATTCTTAAGGAAAACTAAGGAAAGGAAAACTAAGAAAACCCAGGTTCTTAAAATAGCTAATTTAAAAAAAACCAACCCAACAAAAAAACCAACCAACCAACCAAACAAAAAAGAGGTTAAAGCACTGTGTAGAGAATACATTATCAAAGACTAAGATGGACTGAAGACTTAAGCTTTTGTTACTGGACTTTGCTCTTTGTATGATTTTCATGATTCAATACTCTCAAAATTTATGCAAAAAAACAAAAGGAAAGAAGAAAAGCACTTGCATGTAGAAACACAACTCACATGTAAAAACTGGGTAGGAAGGAACTTATTTCATCTGCATAAACATAAATACACATGGAGGGGGGGATTTTTGGTCTAAATACTGGTTCATGAAATCCTGAGGGCTTGAATATGGAGGTCATTTGATGACTGCCTATAAACTTAATTACTTGGACTTTTCCACTGTAATCTGAAATTTCTTTTTTTAAATTTTATTATGTAACTCTGTGGCCAAGAGGCACATTGCTTCCAAAAAATCAACAATGGCAGACGAGCACATAAGGTAATAGCTTAAAGTTTGTGCAAACCAAAGTCACTCAGGATAAAGGCAGAAGGAATACTGGGATTTTCTTGGCCACAGATAGCTGCTTTAAACTTCACAAAAAAGTAACTGAAGAAAACAGATTATTACCCATAGATGAAAACCACAATTATTTCAATTTCTTCTGGCAATATTGCATCTTCAGAGGCAACATAGTAATAATAATAATAACAACAGCAATAATAATAATTTTGCTAGAAATTACATTGGAAATTCTGTATTTCTATTGTTGTGCTCAGCGCAGACTAACAGAAAGAATCAATAAAAAAAGGAGGTTGTAAATGCATTGTGCTCCACAAGGAATTAGCAGCACCACAGTGTAATTTGTGGCTGCCACAACAGCAATTGTTTTAGAGACCCAATTCTTGTTTCTTATTCAGAGAACAGAGATGAATTGGATCCAAGGGAAATAAGATTCTCTCTTAAATGAAGAGTTTCAAAACTAATAAACTACACTTTCAGACAAAATAATATCTTTATTGTATATTTTGAGGTCTAGGACTAGGCTTGTACTTTTGCAATCTAGGCTGTGTTGCCCGCATGTTATTTAATGCACAGGTGGTTTAAAGCTCTGCTTTTAGGCTGTCATCAACTCCAGATGCACCTCATCCACTTCTGGGCACTTTTACACACAACACATTTGTATGATCATATGCATAACTCAGTGAATGGTATCTCGCATATAGGTCATTAGGGACTAAAGGTTTTTCTTTGCCCATTTATTATTTTAGCTGAAATGAACATACATTTCAAATTTTAGATAGAAAGACCTTCACTTTGAATATGTGATACAAGCCTGGCCTAGACTTCTTAGAAAACATCCTTATTGCAGGAAGCTGGTTCCCAGGAAGATATTTGATTTAGCAAAACCCTAACAATTTTGTATAAAATTGTTATTGATTAAGAACATATCATGGTGACAGTCAGAGGAGGAGTTTGGCACTGCTGGAGTGAATAGTCCTATGGCACACAACACTGAAATAGGATGCCAAGAAATTCCATCACCTTCCTCTTCATCCTTTTCTATCTTTTCTTATCAGGTATAGGTCAGACCCTAGGAGGCTGCAAGAATTAATTTCTGTTTCTGTCTTCATGAAGTACAAAGACACTCTATCAGCCTTTTTCCATGGACAATTTTATCCTGTTGCTATAAAATAACATAATATAGAAGCTTAGCAGGGACACCAAAGATTATAATGAGTAGTGTCACCTATAAATAGCTGTTCTGGCACAAAAAGTAGTTATGACCTAGTAAAAATTTACTCTCTGGGACACACCAGAAGGATCTTTAAAAAAAATAGAATCACAGTAGTAAGTGGTGTAAATGAACTGAATTTTTAGTAACAGATGAAATCTAATCTTCTCAAAATCTTTCATTTTAAATGACAAATTTTGTGTGCTATGCAATGACTTAAAAAGGGCCGAGTTGAAGCAGGACCAGACATGGTAGAATATTTTGGAATGATTCAGAACTACTAGTGTAGAAAGGAAAAGGCAGCCATGATTCATTGGAGGGAATTCCTAAAAAAATAGGGAGGCTGTGATGCAGTGCACTGGACAGGTCACAAATGTTCAGCTCAGGCCACCCATGCTCAGAAACTGAAGCAGAGACAAAGAAGATTGAAGGGGCTGCTCAGCGAAGACTGAAGTACAGAGTGAGAGGAGACCAGCAGCAGACTGGCACGTGCAGGAGAAGCAAAGTGAGAGCTAAAGGGTTTGTGCACTATCAGGGGAAAGGAAGGAGTGGAAAATGCTGGTGCAGGGGCAGAGGGAGGGAAGGTTTCAGCACAAACCCATCCCCACCACTGCCACTTGCCAGTTTTGTACAGCCCTTTAAATAGCATTAATTAGGATCAGAAGCCAAAATCTAGGTTCTAGAGAAGATGTGCACAGGAAGCTCCCTGGAATACATTCAACTGAAGGTGCTCAGTGCCTCTGAAAATCAGACTCATTCCTTGGTAACCTCCTCACACAGCCCAACCACAGGACATTAACTTCAACTATCACCATGAATAAAATGAGGCTATTGCGACCTAGCACAGCTTTGAAGATCCACACATTACAATCGTCTCAGGTTGCAAAGATTATCAAAGCAGTGAAAGGAGCCACCTTAATTTTTTTTATTTACAATTATTCAATTTTACATTACAAGTAATGATTTTATTGATCTATATATTTCTAATTTAAAAAAAAAAGAAAAAAAAGAAAGAAGTTGTGGATATATGAATGTAGGCAAAAGGCTCTGGAAGCAAATCTACAGAAATATTCTCACTTTTCATTATGGAAGAAAGACTCATGACATTTCAAATAAAATTAAAATATTTCACTCAGAAGACTTACAGATTATGCAACTGCAGCTCCCCCAGAAGTAAGGAGAGACTGGAACAAGTTATCTGAAAGTAAAGCACCTAGTGTTTTAATTTGAAATGTCAAAGAGATATGATTTAGAAGGAAGAACTAGGAACAGATCCATAAACCAGAAAGTATTATTGTTTTGTCCTTTCATGACACTGCTTTTCTCATTTCATGAAAGTACTCAGAGTCTTAAGACTCAGTCTCTGTATTTCACCTAACAATATGTGATACTGTCATGGATTCATTTTCGATCTGCGTTAGTGTAGAAGGGCACAATTCATTTTTTGACTGAAAATCTCTGAGGACAGAATCTTTGTGAAATCATCAGTCTGATATGCTTAGCCTATGCAGAAATGAAAAGTGCCTCTTAAATTACTTCAAAATCTATATAGATTTTCCCCCTATACTCTGCTCTACTAGCTTGAAAAGGGAAGGTGAAGGCAGCTCTGACTTCCCACAGTACAGCTGCTATCAAATAGAATCCACTGGCCCAATAGTTAAATATTCAGCTCAGCAGGACTTAGGACAGCTCCATCTATCATAGCTCATCTCTTTCCATATGACTGTTCCAACCAAATGGAAGCAAAATAATAATTGTTCTAAGCAGTCAAGGGAAAGAAGACAGTGAAAGCATAATATAAACTCTCTGGACACTTCACCACTTCTTGGAAATGTTTTTTTTTTCTCTGTCTGC
This sequence comes from Origma solitaria, assembly GCA_013397895.1. Lineage (NCBI taxonomy): Eukaryota > Metazoa > Chordata > Aves > Passeriformes > Acanthizidae > Origma > Origma solitaria. The sequence continues at coordinate 1,074,358 of VZRL01003361.1, forward strand.
CTCAAGTTCATTTATTTGCTATTCCTGCAATTTTTATTTCTGTAGTAGAGACATTAGGGTGAACATTGTGTTACAAAGCACAATAAGACTTTCTCATCTGAACAGAGATTACAATAAAGAAAATAGGATTAAGCAGGAGTGTCAGCAAACTAAATGAATCCAGGCGGGCAGATCTTGGTCTCTGGTCCAACAGTTGGCCCCAGTGAAGGACCTGGAGATTTAGGTAGAAGCATAAGAAAGCAACTCCTAAAGGTGTGATCTGAGGTCACCCATTGCCTTTGAATTCAATATATGATCCTGAAAGATAATTGAATACATTATCTCTGCATGCTTGGAAGGGATTTTATTTAAAAGCAAACCAAGCAAATATACATCTTAACATTTATATAATCAGCACATTTACTGTAATATAACTGTTCATTAAAAAGGAGCAACATAATGATCAGCCTGAAGCTGAGGCTCAGAAAGTGTCAGTGTATCTTCCAGTTTCATGAACACTGGCATTACAGCAATATTTTCTCTTCCCAAGTTAGCTGTTCTAAAGCTGACTAGCTAACTGCTGCTGGGAACAGCAAAGAGTTCAAGATCTGGGCCCAGAGACTCAGTACATAATCTTATTCAGTTTAAGAACAGGAAAACACTCAACACAGACTATTTGTACTTCACTGCTATCAGAAACTACTGGCTGCTTTACTAACAAAAGATTACAATGACCAATTCAATGACTGACGGACTTAGTGAGCTAGCACATGCACACACAAACAAATAATAAATGACATAAAAGTCTAATGTCACTAAAATATAGGAAAAAAAAAATTGGTTTTTTTTCCCCTTTTTTTTTCTTGGAAGATCTGTTACACGACCAGTATTTTCTCCTTATAGATGGGACACAGTTGAAGCCTTTTCTAAAGTTGCAGATTCTCAGCTTAATCCTATCAATTACTTGGAGTTTTCACCTCTTTTTCTTCGACAGCCTTTTTAGAGGACTTACAGCTTTGGAATTTGACACAGAGACATGCAGAATGAGAACTACCTGCTTATCTATCTGCTCTGTCCAGTGAATATTTTTTACATTTTAAAGCTCAGTTAGATCAGCTTGAGAGTTTTGGAAAGGCAATGCTGAATCGTTCCTTTTACAACAGAGAATCCTTAGGCCTGTTCACATACAGAATCCAAAGACCATGAGTCCATTATAGGACTGTTTATTCTGAAAAGTTATGGACATGCAGAAACAATTTGTCACATTGGACTGGAATAACCACAGAGAGAAGCAATATGAAAAAATCATCGTATTTTCCCAAGGGCAGCCCAGATTTGTTTCAGAGATACACAAAGCAGGCTATATGAGCAAAGTTTTCCTTTCAAACATGAGATGGAGCAGGCACAGGAAAGGCAGAACTGATTCAGGTGTGGTGAGCAGGACCAGAGACATTAGAGGCTCATTGGCTGCACTTTGTGCAGGAGATGAGATACCATGCAGTTTTGTCTTCTCCCCTCTTCCCCCTCTCACTCATTCACAGAATTATAGAACATGTCCCAAAATCACCAGCAAGATCCAGTAAATCCTTAATATTGTAAATGTACTCAAGAAAAATAATCTCTTTATGAAGTAATTAACACAAGTCTACTAAATACAATCTTCTTTCTGACAAGTACTTAAATGTTCTCCATACTGCTTTAAATTTCATGATCTTTTTTCCCAAAAAACCTCCAAAACAACACTAGAAGATGAGCAGAACAAACATAACCTTCCCTAATGGCTTTTTTACTTAAGAGAATTTAACATTTTATTAGAATAAATTATTTTACAACTTCTTTACTTACAGGTATTTGTGTCAGAACCATTTAACTGGAACTTTCTAGAAACAATCCAAATGAAGACAGTTCAGACATCAGGTCTGGAAATGATCAACATAATTAGCTTTATGAAAATAAATTGAACTACAGTATTTATTTAAAATAACTGTGAACACCAGAAAAGGTGCTGAAATGTAATCAGTTTTAGTGGGGCTATTCAGTCGCTTTCCCAAGCTGGATGAGAATGACCAACACCTTGGAACCAACTAACACATTGCCATGCTGCTATGTAACTGCATTTTCAGTCATTTAAAAAGCCTTAACCAAATGTTAACCAACTGATGTATTAGGCCCTCGCTGCCATGAACTGACATTTTCCAATCACACCCCATGGACAGACGGGAGCTTTCGCACACAATGTAATTGCGCAGTGAAGGCACAGGGGTTTTTGCTCAAATGCATCTAAGCATAAAAACTTCCACTTATTCAGCCAGAAAGATTCTACCTCTATGTAATCAAATGCAAATGACCTGTTGAATTTTGATCTGAAAGCCCCAAGCACTGAGAAAATTGTGTGTGATGGCTTTAGGAAGGCACTGCTCCCCATTTTGTCCAGCAGACCATACAAAGATATCCCCTTCATAAAGGGAAGCTGCTCATGACCGCAAGGAAGAATATCTGTGCTGTAATGCATCATTAAATCAAATTATGCCAATCATCCACCTGCTAAGTGAACAAAATAAAGGAAAATCTCATTCTCAGCGTGTTCCTTTGCTCATGGTCGGCAGGGAATGGATGCCTCGTGAAGAGCTCCATAATGTTACTAGTTAGCTTGCAGTTCTTTCATAGCCAAGCAATGTACTTTGCTTCTAGTGTTTTAGCACATTTATTAGGGCCAAATACAAGTTCTTTGTCAAAATTACTGTAGCAGAAAAACTGTACTTCCTTTGGATGTTTTTGTCTGTTTTCATGTGAAGTGGGATGGGTTTATTTGTAAAACAAATAAATAAATAAATAGAGACCACCAAGCAAATAGCCTCAAGCAGAAATATTTAATATTGAAGATGTCACTATGGTACTTTTTAGTTTGCTGGTGTTGTGCCTCCACGCATCTGGGTTTGGATTTCCATCTAAAACTACATTTTTCTTTATTTACCTCCTCTTCACAGTGACATGATGCACTGGGAACTCCCAAAATTTGCTGGTTCAGAGTGGGGACTACTCTGATTTTCTTCCTTACTGAACCAGCATCATGACAACAAAAGCACTATCCAAGTGCATTTTTTCTCCTGTAAGACCAGTTAGTGACTGAACATCAAGGGAATGTGTATGAAATTGCAATAGGCCCATTATCAGGAAATAAACTACCACCTACAAAAATTGAATCCTAGTCCTACTTCAGTTTTACAGGTTGAAGCATCACACTTTTAGCCCCGCAACAGCATTTTTGTTAATGTGTTCTGACACCAGATTGTTTTATTATTCATATAAACATAGTACCTTTCTTTCTTTTGTAATTTATTTTATCAATAATATACAGTTTTCCTATCTGGTGGAAAAGTATTTTATTTTTATAAAAGCAAGGTCTGACTTAAGGGGAGGGTAGGGCGAGAGAAAAATCATGACATAGTGTCTTACATAAGGAAATTTACAAGCCATTTTCCTATTAATAAGGACACTAAATTAAATCAAAGAATATTTGTGTTTACACAAATAAATGATGTTTCTTGTTTATGATGGTAAAATGACAATTGCTTCAAAATAGAAACTGGAAAAGTAAAAAGAAATCAGGAATGACTGCAGCTGATTAGACTTCCATTGCATTTGTCAGGTAAGGTATTGGGGATTAAAACGTTTGAAAAGCTGTGGAAGATATGTATTTATTGGTTTTATCACAGTAAAGAATGAAGATAAATGCTTTAGGCTGGAGGATAATTTAGAAGCACTGAAGATCACACCAGAATATCAAATTGTTTTTAATAAGATTAAGTGTTTCTTGTGATCCTATTAGTAAGCCTTGGTTTTGGTTCTGTGGGTATATGTACATTTATCAATGAAGAGATTAAAAAAAAAGCAAGAAAAGTGTTAATTTAAAATTACATGCTCAGATTTCTACTTAAGATTAGTTTTTTCTACATCCTGCTCATTCTATTTTATAACTGTTAGTGATGCAGTAAATTTTGAACTGAAAATGTGGAATAATATGACTATACAGAAAATCCTGACATTCTACCATTCTACCATATCATAATCTACCATTATAAGTAATAAGGACATAATGGAAAAACTAACCAGGAAGTATCCAGTAAACAGAAAAGTGAAGAAATGTGTGAGCAATAAACATTTTATTGCTCAATTTCCTGAACAAACAAGAAACATTTGGCCTATATTTCATAGAGGAAAAAAAATTAATAAAGTAGGAGAAGCAATTTAAGTGTGAAAAACAATTAATGCAACAACCTACTTCTTTCAGGAATACACCAGTTTCTTTTCAAATTCCATACTTTTTCAACACTTAAAATTTTTGCACACATCTAGTGTCTCTGAGGATGTGTGTAAAATTTACAGTGGAAAAGGGTTTTGTGGACAATGCTGTGGAAGTACAGACACTGCTGACAAAGAAGCAAGGTCCTTTGCCCAAGGTGATCTGCTACTGCACAGGATAGTAGCACAAAAGTATAGACTGAAGAATAACACAAAATCATCATCCTTAATGGCTTCACAGTCATCAGGAAAATAAAAACCCCACCTGAACAACAACAGCCCACACACACACACAGAGAAAAAGTCCAGAGAATAAGCATCTGCTTTCAAAGCAGCACTCCAGTAGCATTTGATGGGATTAGGGACATGAAGGACATCACCTGTAGCTCTAACCCTGACCTTTTTAAGGAGAAGAAAGAGGTGGGGCCAGTGTTTCCAGGGTCTGTGGGCATCTCTGGCTTCAAGCAAGGCTGCAGTTTATGTACAACATGAATTCTCTCCTTTACCCTCGAGCTGGCCTGGCAGTCAGGAGTCCAAGTTAATCTTTCACTCTCGGAATTGTGTTTAGGATTTCATCCAAAGGGGGAAGCTGATGTCACAGAGCACTAATGTGTACATTCATGCAGTCTCCAAGAGCTCTCCTTGATCTTAGCTGCTGACAAACACCAAGTATATTTTCCTTTTTTAAACAAGCTGTAAATGTTTTTGGGAACAAATTTTACACGACTTATATCTCCCAGACTGAATCCCTGGAGGCAATATTTTGTCTACATCAAATCTTTTCCTGCAAGAGTCAAAATGCTCATCTGCTATTGCACACAGGCATCTAAGATATCATAGGCTGATTTCTAAAATTAAAAACTTAGGAATTTCTCTATATAAAAACAAACCACCTTTTTTTTTTCTAGATGACCAAAGGAAGCTCATTAAGTTTTACTGCTTTTAAGTAAAACACTAAAGCAAGGGATTTCCAGAGAAAAAAAAAAGTTCTTTGAAGAGCATAATTTCTTTGCAGCATTCCCCACAAAAGATGAGATCTTCCCAAATGTGGTTGAAACACCAAGATACTTGGAAGCTGCTTTTTAATCTCAAGCAGACAGTGCTTATAAATATCCACACACAGAATTTAGGGAAAGGATTTCATGGAATGCAATTAAATAGAGAACAGAAACAAAAATCCTGGCACATGACAGTCAAACTTGATTGGTGATGGTAAAAACTATTTAAAAAATAAATTACAGAACTACCATCAGATATCTTAGGTTACTTTGAACCTACCTGCCCTTTAATCTCAGCCCCTGACCAAGATCTCTCTCATGATATTTGAAGCCCTCCCATAGCTAGATCTGATTTTCACTTAAAATTGTTAAACTGAGGAAGAGCTTAGAAGGAGAAAAAATTAAAACTCTAAGGTGAAAGACAAAACTTGGATATGAGCTTGACCAAGAAGGACATCAGATGGCTCCACATTTGCAGGACTTACTCTCACATTTTTCACTAAATATATTTTCTTCTCCCTGTCAGTCTCTCACACACTCACTCTGTGTTTTTCATACCACATAAGCATCTATACAGGTAGGATTAAAACTCCTTGCAACGCAATAACATGTAACACACAGAAAATTATCCTTCATAATATTCGTATTACTGTAGGTGAGGATGCTAATCAGCATATGATAGAGGTCGGTACAATATTTTAATTGATAATTAGGATAGAAGCTGGCAGCTAGAACCCAGTAGTGCTGAATAAAGCTGGGTAATACTTTATGCTGACAAGCAAAGGACACAATGGGCCAGCAGTCCAGATGAAGCTGGGCTTGTGAATAGTCTCATATATCCCATCTCCTTCAAAAGGTCACTCGCAAGCTGGAGCTACTCCAAACACAGCAAGGGTGTGCAGGTGATAACTGGTGGCGGAAGTCACATATACGTACATATATATATATATATATATATATATATATATATATCTATCTGTGCAACTCAACTCTGCATCTGTTTTTCAATGTAGTATGTAATGCCCTGGAATACTTAGCATGGAAAGAAGTTTATTTAGTAAATGTTAGATTTCTAGCTCTGGACAGATAGAAATTTCTTTGCGATTCTGCTTCCTGAGGTATAACATAACCTGGGTTTTTGTTTTTCAACTTTCTGTGTCGCCTTACTATCCTCCTACTGCATTTGATCAGGCTGAGAAGCCCAGCAGGAGGGGCAGGGGCAGGCACCACATGAAAAGACAAAAATATGTTACCAGACTAAGCTCCACATATCTCTACATGACAGGTATACCACAGGGAAGCAAAACACAGATCCTGTCTGATAACCAAATATCTTATCTCAGGTATAGATGCATAGATATAGAGATATATACAAATTACTAGGTCATGCTGCTTTTGTTTTCTCAGTGGTCAAGAGCAAGTTAGGAAATCCCTGTGTAAAATACACCTGAGCAGCAAATAAACCACAGGCCTCTTGCTCTAATAAATACAGATCACAGAAATTTTCTGCTCTGCTCCAAGGATTTTCTGTCTTTTCACTCCCAGTTTCACAATCAACTCAGCTGCAGGATGGATGGCATGAAGGAAGATCTTAGAAGGGATGCTGAGCAGCCCAAACATCTACTTGAGTCTGAGAAAATATGCTGAAAATATCTTCAACATTGAAGACCAAAAAGTTCATCTTTGGGATGCCTCATTCTATTAAAAGTGAAGACTCACAGAATCACTATGAAAACAGCAGTGAAACAATATTTCATACAACCTTCTGAAAAACATAGATATAGAATCAAAGAATCATAGAAAAGCTCGGGTTGGAAGGGACTACAAAGATCATCTATTTCCAACCCTCCTGCCGGGGGCAGGAAAGTGCCCTCCTAGACCAGGTTGCTCAAGGCTCCATCCAACCTGGCCTTGAACACCTCCAGGGATGATCAGACATAGCTGCCTGATCGGATCAGTAAAAGCACTGGCAATCATAGTGGATGGTATATACCAATCACTGAAAAAGGAGACAATTTTTAAATTTTCATTTTATTAATGGTTTTCTCCTATGAATAATTTTGACTTTCTGGAAAAATCTTTAAAATAAAAGTGGAACCTCTTTTATCATGCAAATGTCAGTGCAAAAATGAGAACCAGAATTAAACTACAGGTTACACAAAGAAGAAAGAAACATATCAAAGTTGCTCTGAAAAGCTCACTTCTCCCTAGGGAAATTAAACTTGCAAATGTATTCGTTTTCTTTTCAAACATTTGTCCTTTTTTTTTTCCCTTTTTTTTTTTCTCTTTGCAGGTGCTGGTGGGAAATCAGGGAAGGTATTCAAATGTAGATTAATTTAAAAATATACATCTGATTGGATACTGTATTTGCTGTGAGCTTTTACTGACTGCAATTCAAAGGCTCAATTAAGACAATAAGAAGAGACTAAGACGATGCTCTTCTAACAGAAGACTTTTCTTTCTATGGAGAGCGAAGACTGTCATTTTAAAAGAAAGCTCTTGTACAGCCAATTCCATGAGTAGCTGAGACACAGAAACCTTTATTTTAAACACTCTTCCATAAGTGATGACCAAACACACACACGCATACACACACACACACACCCCCCTAGAAATAACCATCAACAAGTTGCAGACACACACTCAACATCCAATAATTAAATATGTATACTCTGCCAACCTGACACATTAAAATTTTGGCACCAAGTGATTATAAACACTGGTGACTATCCAAAAGGATTACTTGCTTTCCTCATCAGTAACACCTAATAACTGAGGTATGAGACAGAGGTGACAATCCATTAGAAAAAAAAAACCTGAAGGAAGAACACACAAAACAAACCAGAGGAGGCACATTTTTTCCTTTCATATACTTCAGCTGTGGTCACTGCCTGCATCTCCCTTGTCTTGCTGGGGTCTGTTTTGGGACTGCCAGGTGTGTGTGCAGGTTCTTTAGTTTTTCAACAGTACTCAGGGACAGGAGCACCTTGCTGGAACTCTGGAGGAGCAACCCTCAGACAAATTGGGTGTACTGTGACCATATCTGGAACTCCTCTCTCCCAAAGTTTCCCAAGTCTTCTAGTACATAATCTGGTGACCATCTCAGTACAGCACCAGAGCCCTCAGCATCCTGTCACAGACTGAGTTTCTGCAGCGGATTTACACAAAGTGCTTCCATCACCACAAGAGAGCAGAGGATGACGTGAAAAAGTCAGGCTATTGACAGCCACACTATTTCCAAATGTAAAAATCCTCAAAGATGAAGACATTTTCTGTTTGAAAAAGGAATGAGAGCAACTCTGCACATTCAACTCCATCTGCTTGTCCTTTCTCCAGTGCCTTTCAGCAACCATGTGCACCTAAGAAATCCATTCAAACAGAAGCCTCTGAAACCTACCGTGTCAGCCAGCACTTCCTAAGTCTCCCCCATGCTGATGAAAAACATATGACAAAATAATGTATTCAGAAGTTAGGTCTTCAGAGACTCTATGCTTTATCTCCAGGATTAAATATATTGAATTTAATTATTTTAGTTGTATTTATACTAGTAGTTCTTACATTAGAACCCAATTAAACTGCTTTATTCTGAGAAAGGAATTATGAGAATGATGCATTCATAATTTTAATTCTGTTTTCATCAACATTTATTACCATGATGTGTTTTGTTTTTTATTGTTCTTAAAGTACTTGGTCTTGATGTTTTTTCAGCAGCAAGTTGTTTTTCTATTAGTGCCACTGTTTGTTTAAGCAGTTACAAGATATGCTTCATGGGGTACTGAGAAAAAACGTCACTGCTCTGCATTCAAGCAAAGTTTTTACCCTGCAGTTTTATTTTCTGCTACTGAATAACATCTGACTATGATATTTTTCAAATTATTTAGATTTTTCATCTTTAGTTCTCCAGCAGATTTAAATTAAGAATAACTGGAGGAATATTGAAACAATATGTTACTTGGACAAACAATTTTAAACACTTTTCCCATGTAACTACCATTACATGAGCAAGACTATCACCCTTTCTTCCAGAAAGTCCATTGATTATCCATTACCTCCATTACCTCCATTACCTCCAATTCAGCTAAACAATTCGTAGAGGTTATAGCTACAAAGGCATACCTTGTGCAACCTAGAAAAACATAAAAAAGAATAATATCAATGCCACATCTTCAACACTGGTGTTTGAGTGATCATCTGTAGTTCCTGACTGATCTGTTCTTCTTCAGCTTCCTTTTCTGAGCTTCTGACCTGCAAAATAGCTTCTCTGCACAATGTGAGGTACCTGTGCAAGGGAGATGATATCCTCTTTCTTAAACTTTTCTTATGTTCACAGATTTCATTATATATTCTTATACATCGCTATACAGGTAAATGCCTATATCTTTCTATAGATAGATGCACATGGAAATCTATCAATATATATACATATATATGTATACATGAGCCCAAACACAGTGCCTATCATGCATGTAACCCAGATGCAATGAGAATGGTATTAAAAAAAATGCTGGAACATTGTAGTAGATGGCAGTATTTGCCAGACAAGTAAATAGTTACATGCAAAATGTTTTGCATAGAGGCTTATTTGGTGTATCTGAAAGACCAAGCCAGACTTGAGAATGAAAATATAAACTCACTATCTCTGTCTTTAAAGGCTTTACCAGTCATTATTAGTTTCTTGTTTGTTCCAGCTTTCCTTTAGAATACTCTAATTTACATCTGAATTCCTATCATTTTCCACTACTTTTGCTAGCCATTATATTTTAACGTGACAGTTAATTCAGCTGAAAAAGATTCATGCAATCCTACATTCTTCTTAGAAAACATCATAAATTAGCAACAAACATAGGTTTTATAACTTACTTTTCAGCTTTGAAATTGAAAAAAAGAGTATTACTGATCTTGTTAGGGAATGTAGCTAGTGCACCACCTCTATGCTGATGAATAGCTTGTGTTTTAATAGGTAGTTTACATAAAAATTACATGGTGTCTGTGAACAGTAAAATTATTCTAGAATGGAGACACTGAGAGTTACTTTAATGAATTGGTTTAATACACTTCAGCAGCACTCCCACAGCATGTTTTCAACTAGGGAGGAAAGAGTGGGCAATTTTTAATTGTTCAGACCTAGTTTTAATGTAAACTGGCTGTGCTCAGCTGTACTTCATGACTCTAAGGCCTCTTACTACGCTGGAACAATAGCATGTGATAATTACCAATTCCGCCAGAGCACAAGCAGGGAAACAATATACTTGATAAAATTCAATGACCTCGGGGCTACACTGTCTGTGCTCTCATATATAAAACTGTAAATGACAGGAGGAATAGAAGCTCATCTCAGAAAAGGAAATGACTGCTGCCAACAACTTGCCTCAGCAAGAGTTATGGCTCGACTGGCAATGCTCAGAAGCCATGCTTATTTGCAAATGTAGACACAGAAAAGCAGAGTTAGGCATCATCCAAGAAATGACTGTCCTGATCTAGGGTGGAAATATTCGCTCATGGCACCAGTGAAAAGTATAATCTTTATAGTATAATCACATAGGCATTTGTTGATAGGTTCTCAGCTAAAGACAGCGTAGGCCTAGGAGCCCCTCTGGTGTACTTCATGAGCAAGATTAAAATGAAAGATTAAAACAAAGAAAACTGAGTCCCACAGGAAGAGCAAGAGATGATTCTTACTGCAATGCATCACTGGTCTTACTGGTTATTTGCCAGCAAAGATTAGGGACCACTACTTCAGTATATATAGGCTTCTCAGGCAAAACACTTTATCTCATTTTCTTGCTCTGTATTTGGCACATTTCATTGCTGAGATCATTCATCAAGGCATTCAAGAATGTCCTGGATTTAACAGTAACTCAGAAGTCAGACAGACATTTAAATGTTTGGCTGAAAGATGGTTTATATGGAAGGCTCTGGGGAGACTTTACTGCAACCTTTCAGTACTTTAATGAGCCTATAAGAAAGATGGGGACAGACATTTTTAGCAGAGCTCATTGTGTTAGGACAGGGGGTCATGGTTTTGAGCTGAAAGAGGGTAGATTTGGATTAGATATAAGGAAGATGTTTTTTACAATGAGGATGATGAGGCACTGGAACAGGTTGTCCGGGGAAGCTGTGGAGGCTCCATGCCTGGAAGTGCTCAAGGCCAGGCTGGATGGGGCCCTGAGCAACCTGGTCTCATGAATGGCACCCCTGCCCACGGCAGGAGGGTTCGGAACTAGATGATGTTTAAGGTCCCTTCCAACCAAAGCCATTCTGTGATTCTAGGAATAAGGTGCTATTAACATAAGCACAAGACCTGTAGTTGGTTTGAAATCTGCTCGAGAAGTGTAACAAGCGCAATTGTTCCCAGGCTACCTATTTTATTTCAAATGTTGGAAGAGACAAAGCAGACAATGAGTCTTTTCTTGGATGATTGCTTTAAGAAGCAAATGGTCATTTGGGGATTCCTGCTTTGTATCTCTTTTTTTGGTTTATTTTAAGTCAAAGCGTAGCAAGAAGAATCCTCTTGTTTTCCACAAGATGTTCACAGAACAGCAATACAGCATCCATTTATTTGACTAAAAATCTTCACATTATTAAGGCATCCACTGTTTCTCATAAATGCAGCTCTGGGATGTGCTGTCTTGTATTGGTCAAAAAGATTTACAGCAGCCAGCTAATTAATCTTATTCCTATTTGAAACTACCAGAGAATACTCTTGCAAGGCTGGAGGTATATAAGGTAGCATCAAGAAAACAAGACCTAAACAACTGCATATTACTGTGAAGTACTGCATATCACACAAACATGGCTTTATCTCCCCTTATGGCCTATAAATGCAGTAATTTTTTCCCTTTAAGATCATAATGGCAATGAACACTTCTTTCACTCATTTCCTCATTTTAAAGTTCTCAAAAGAAATGCCTGAAAGGGTAACATTACTCTTTTCTCCAATGCCTTCAGCTGTTGAGTTCCACATGATTCAAATTCTCTTCCATAGACTGGGAACCCCCAAGGAGGCAGCAACAGATGAATCATCATCATTTTACATAAAATGCCCAAATCTGCATATTTTTAAAATAACATTAATAACTTTTCAGTTTTCAAAATCACTGTGCATAAAAAGAGGTTCTAATTGGAAGAAATACTAATATAACCTGAGAAGGAGTACTTGAGCAAAATAAAAAGACAATCTCATTATCTTGCAGTGACCTGGCTCAGCCTGATTTGTTTGGGTGATGGGTACTAATGAAGCTGACAGCCTACAGAGGGAAAATTGCCAGATGAAAACTCTTAAATATACTAATAAGAGATTAAGATAATTCAAGAGTCCAAACTAGTCATAGCTTTCAGTATTTTGCAAAATTAACTCAAACCCTCAATTTCTCCAGTTTTGATAATCTTGAACGTACAAAAATACAATGTACCAATTCATCTGCAAATAAAGAAGTAGACAAATTTTTAATCAAGAGATTGGAGACTGGGAAGGAAGCAATAAGAATTAAGGATTAATAAACCATGAATGATTGGCACAGGCTTGGACCTGAAAATCAGACATTTCTTGTGTGAAAAAACCACATTTCTTTAAAAATCCTATTACTAGAAAGTCACTAGCAGATAATCTTTATAAACTCAGAAGATGAAGGACAAAGGCTGTGCCACATTCTTAGCTCCCCTTAAGAGATTTTGCTTCTTTTGCTTTGATTTTAATCTGAGTTTAAAGCTGGTCATTTCTTTGAGGTAATACTCAAACCAAGATATTGACAAATTTTAGAATTTAAGGATAAAGCGCAGCTTTCCAAAGGCTTTCGAATGTCTCTCAGTAGAAGCATTCACACTTAAGTTAATGATCCCATTACTTCATTACTACAAACCAAAAACTTTCCTTATTGCAGCTTCAAAAGAGCTGTAGGCATTGCTCATCTGCTCATCTGGAACACCTTCTGTACTGGAACAGCTCAGCAGGCAGCTCTCCTAATAGACTCTGGCACATTCAGGGAAGGCTTCTGGACCCGAATGGCTTCACCCAGACACTGAGGACAACAGCAATGTTTGTAAACCTTTAATTTCAGCACTGCATTACAGATCATTGGAGCATTGGGTAAAAGTGAATGATGGCTCATCTATGCAATTCCATGATATCTGTTTCTGTTGGCGTTTCATGGGGACAGAACTCTACTGTTAAGGCAATATGAAACATCCCCTGACTCACCTCACATGTTCCTTGCGATTCAGCAGTCATAAGGTACATTCTTCTTAAAACTCCACTCTGGTTTTTTTTCAGTAAGTCTGCTTATTTTAACCCCCCCACGTAACCACTTACCAGTAGCTGTACCAGTACTTTATCAGTAGTTGAATCATTTATTATATTATTAATACATAGTTTATATTTATTATATTAATATGCCTTGCTACCATTGCAGCAATAGAACATTTAATATACCTTGCTCAAAATGCAAGGATTTATTCCTTGTTATGACAGTCATTATTAGAGAGGACATCTACAGATCTGAGACATCTAAAGGTAAATTAATAGTACCAATGCCTTATTTTGAAATCGCATTCTTTTTCTGGGCTTGATTTGTTATTTTTGATTATCTAGGCTAGCACTACCTATAATTACCAATAATTCTGAGATGGTAATGGACTCAATTCTTTTGAAATATATTTTTAAAAAATATAAATAAATAATTGGTCTTCAAAAATCCTTGGGTGTTTCACAATACAGAATGACAGCAGCATTGCCAGACTTTACTTAAAGGATGCATGCACAGTCATTTCACATTGCACAACCACATGGTTGAACCACTCAGGAATTATCTCACGAAACAATTCAGGTAAAAGATATTACCTACAGAATTGTACTGATTTGGGTAACAAATCCAGCCTGCAAGATTACGCAGTGACAAAACGGGTGACGAGACTGACCCAACTGGACACCACCCCTTTCCCTGCAATGGGAGCTGCCAACAAGCAGAAGCACTGAGCACACTCAGCCACTGTGCACAGTCACACAGCACCTCTGGTTTCACTCTTCCTGAGCCCCTCTAACAAGGTCGGAGTGCTGCTAGCAAGGAGAAAAGAAGCATTTGGTGCATAGTAAACAGTGTTGTTAATCAAGAGAGAGACTTTCCCTAGCCCTTGCCCAGATGCACAGGGCTATAAACAAGCATGCGAGGAGTTTTGTTCTTTTTTACAGCCTTTGGGCAAAGCCAGGCTTTGGAGAAAGCAATGACTGCTCTTGTATCAACCTCTGAGGTGCAAATTTCCCCAGAGCTGCCTTGGAAATGAGAAGCAGTGTTTCATCCACAGTCCAGACTCACACTGGGGTATTGGGCAGCTGAAAGGAGCCTGCACACTGTTATCTCTTCTGGGCAGAACCTCTCGTAACTAATGTGCACCAGCAAACACTGCCTTACGCACAGTTTAGCTTTGAAATACTTTGGAGATGCGTAACTAATCACCAGAACAGCCAAGACGTCGTCTCTTCCCCATTCCCTGAAAAAAATCGATAGAATGGAATTGTGCTCCGAGACTAATTCAGTCCCATTAAACACCAGTGTAAATATCCATGCTTTTTCCTTTTAAAATGCAATTCCAAATTAAATTCAAGCAACAATAATAATGCCCAGACCCGCAGTGCTCCAAGCAAGTACTGCTCATAGCATATCTGCTAATTTTGCAGTAACTTCTGTCCTAACAGCTCATCTAATCAGCAGTTGAGCAGAGAGGTGAACCCATGAAAAATTATAAAATTAAACACTGAAAAAAATTTTAAAATGCAGATAATAAACTACTATATCTGTTGGTCATTCGTGTTACAACTTCGTTGGTTTTATTCAAGAGCTCATCTAAGAAATGCTCAAGACAAGTCTGACTGATTGGACAATCAGACTGACTGCACAATATATGGAAATGATAAGCAACCAAAATAAATGGTGGATGTTTGAATTTTACAAATGCTACATGAAAGTTTGCACCCTTATACCTTTTGCAAAAAGACCCCTTGTTAACTGATGATTTCTCTAAGAAGATTAGGATCACATAGAAAACAATTTTTTAAGCAGAGTTACTAAGTGTAGCTTCAGTTTCGCAATGCAGAAGTGACAAGGTTAGAGGGTCTAGGTTGGTATTTTTTGGGTGGTTGGATTTTTTTTGTGTGTCCAGCACCAGAAAAGTGTCTGTGGCTGGGAAGCAGATTTCTAACTCAAATAATAATGAATTCTACCACCAGCAGTCATTTCCCATTTTTTGACAAAGAAGACTGTAGTAAGTGATTATCAGTCCCATCTGATAAATGCATCCATGAATGACACAAGCTTCCCATTTTTAGGTGAATTGCAGAAATAGGCAAGCTGCCAAATAAATATTCATATACACAAACATGCACATACATGCACATACAAACAAAGCATTTCAGAAAAATTCTTGTAGCACACTACAAGAAAATCCTCTCTGTCATTGACACCCACTATTATTTATTCACAGTTTTTTAAGATGGAGATGAAAGGATTGCTTTTCCAGCATCCATCCTTCGATGACTAAATTTACAGTAGTAAAATAGTGATAAAAATAAATCTCTGAGAAATGCTGCTGTTTTAATTCATGATGTTGTATCATCCTGATCTCTATCTGAATATTAAGTCAGATTACATAGGAGTCAAACATCTATTTCTCTGAGTGCAAGTTATACCTTCCTGAAAATTCCTTTGGACTTTTTTTTATTGTCATTATCAATTGCTGGAACTGTCTGATCTTTTTACCATAACTCAGTAGCTACTCTATCAAGTAAGACTTTGAAAATGTGATTGCCAAGAGCTACTGCCCTGTTTACAAATTTTCCAGTGTGGTAATTTTCCAGATAAAGGAAGATGTTGTCAGTCACTGTAAACTACATGGGACCTCATTACTGAGTACAGACATTCCAATTAATCTTAAATACATGCAGTGCCAAGAGAGTAATTAGCAACAATAAATTGCTGTGATTTTTTAAAATAACAATTGCTCCTACAAATCTCATTAACGCTTCATAAAGCCCAAAATAGCAAAGTGTATTATTTACTAGTGTTATTTTTAAAGACAGTAGTTCCTTTCTGACTTTCACCAGTGAGCAACCTAATTTATAAAGTTAGTCTTCCTAGCAAACTTCTCCACAGAAACCTAAAGCACCTGGATTTTGCAAAATCAAGCATAAAAACTTATTATCTGCAAGAATTAAATTTGCTTGTGCAGTCTTTACTTGGCCCCTTTGTGCATTTGCAGTTTGATACAATCTTCAATTCTATGCACACATGCCTTTCTCCCCCCTTAAAAAATTACGTTCTTGATAATAATTATTTGCTTAATTATTCACTCTTTCCTTTCATACCTGTTTTTAGGTACGAAACTTTACTGCAAACAATCTCCTTACTTGTACTGGATGTTATTCAGGAAGGCATGCTTTAAATTTGCCTCCCCAGCTTCCTTGGGATACGAAAGGGTATTATCATTCCCATTTCACAGAAGCAAGAGCAGATCAAGTAAGAAAATATTAAGACCACTACTCTTTTCTGCTTTCAAAACCATCAGCAAAATATACACTTTGTGCAGAACTCCTGTCACTCTGTCTAATAAGTAGATGAGAAAAATGAAGAACATGCGACTAATGACTATTACAATGTTTATATCAGGAGCTGTCTCGTGCTGTGCCAGCAACAAAAGGATTAAGAGAGGCTATTCATCTATTTGGATGTTGCTAATGGGTTATCCAGGAATAAAAAAAGGTTCAGGGTGAGATGGGAAGATGGAGCTGCCACAGAGACAAATATTTCCCTGCACGATCCTGTCCATTATGGAGTGGCTTGAGAAATTAAAGAACAATCTCAACTCCTACAAGGAGTAATACCAGGGAGAGGTAAAGCTCTGTGTTCACCTGCATCCAGAACCATCCCTAGAGCTGCAGTGTGAAGCACAGTGCTCATAGAGTCAGGTAAAAAACACAGCAAAGTGACGATTCTTTGACAGAGGGCACAAGCACAGGCACACAAATGTCTCTGGCCAGTGCCAACGGTGGTCACACCAGAAGGAAGCAGAACAGCAGCTCCAGCAGCTTAGAGGACTTGGGCAGCACTGCCTTCATCACCACTGGGTCCCTTGATGGCCACAATCAAACTCAATGATAAGACATGTTTGACAAGGCTTTTCTTTTTTTTTTTTCCAAATAACAAATTGTAGCTGTAAGGATCAAGGCTTATGACCAATTGCTTTACGCTGTTTTGAGGGGAACACACAAGGAGCCTGCCATGCTCTGACTTAAAAGCAGCTCGTGGTATCCAGCTGTGAAAGTGCCCTTATAAACTGGCACGCTGGCTTGAGAGAAGAAGGTCGGATAACACACTTAAGCCAATCTTTTTTTTCTCTCTTAATAGAACCACTGCAGCAGCTGGGCACAAGGAGAGGTGGGTAATAGCTGGTGGCTTCAGGCAATAGACGCTACTGCACATCATCCTGTATCATTTCCTCCAGTTCAGTCACAGCTGATCTTGTAGCAGCTGGCTCTCGCAATTTTGTGAAGACCAGCTTAATGAGAGACTGAAGAACACATTTCACTCAATTGCTGAGAGACAAACCAACCCACAAACCAAGAAATTGATTTGAAGCTTTAATCAAAAGAAATGAGAAAAAGCTTCACATAGATGTGCCTATACCACTGGGAGATGATTCTCCTATAATTTCAGATTGCTATAAGACACATTTTGCAGGCCTCAGCTAGCTTTTTTATCCTTTTTTTTTTTCTCCTAGGAGCATTTGAAGTCTAGGAATGCAAAGCTTAAAATCACAGATGGACCTGTTCTTCCATGATAAATTTTGCACAACACAATCTCAGGAAGTCCAACTGTTACAAAATGTATTTAAAGAAGGCATTCTCTTAAACATGGTAATTAATACTGTTCCCTTACTCCAAATTTCTGAAGAGACAAGGACTACATGAAGACCCATAGAAATAGAACTTACGATGTTTAATAATCAGACTGCAAGAAAATTATGATATTAAATTAGTTTTAGGATCATAGGATACTTCAGGTTGAAAGGGACATTAGGGGTTTTCTAATCCAACCTCCTGCTTCTAGCAGGGTCAGCCATGAAATCAGACCAAGTTGCTCAGGGTTTTATACTGTTGGATCTTGAAAAAAAACTGTCAAAAGTTTAAAAGATTCTCATAGTCTTCTATCTGTAGAACTTTGAAGTGGAACTCAGTATAGATCATTTAACAGATCTTAGCCTCCAACACAGGAGTGAACATTACATTTGAGAGATGCCTTCCATGTCTAAGATCTAAAAGAGATGGAGGGGGAATTGAAAGAATAATATTAGAGATCTTTCAGCTATGTCAGTTCCTCTTCTTCAACTCTCGCTTCCCTAGAATAAAGGAAAACGTCTTTACACAGACTTAGGTTCCTACAGTGTTTGATTTGGTGACTCTCAGTAAAAAAGGTGTCAGAAACCAAGACACTTGCAGACATTTTTCTGTAGGCACTAGATTTTTAATGCTCATAATAGCTCTGATTTCTATTGCATAAAGCTAAATTCCATCCCCAGGAAGTCAGATTTCTTTAAGAAGAGTTGCTGAGTAAGCTTTGTATTGTAGAATACAGGCTGCATTCCTTTTGCAGCTGTAAGATTAAGTGAAAAAGGCCTAATCCCAATAATAAAAATTCATCAGTAATCCAGTAATACCTAAGAGCACATTTCCGTCTGTGCTGGTTTGTGCTAAGTAGCTCGATGAGAAAATGATGTTCAGGAAAACTGAAATGAGACTTCATGCTACTTAATAATCACAATATGAAATTGTTAAACACACAGAAATATTTCTTGAGAGAGCTAATGCACCTATTTAGCTGAAGCTGAAGGACTTCTCAGAATACATACCTTTTCTTGGAATTTGCTACAATTTAAGTCAGCCTATCTATTTTTGTTTAACTCTTGGTGTGGATATCAGTATGTAGCAAGTGAAGTGAAATCATATATTTTATGGACCCAGGATTTGCACAGTGAGCTTTAAGATATAGCAACTAATATAAATTAAAATCTTAGTGTCCTTTGGGGATTTTCCAGGGCAGCCCATAAGAGAAAGTTAGATTTGAAACCTGTGTGAGCATAATAACAGTTAATGATGCAACTTTATAACCCTGTCCTTAATACTGTCAAAAATCCCTAGATACTCGGCTAGAAGGAATATTCCTTGACAAAAATACCCTCCTTCTTTTGTTCTGGAAGCTGATACAAAATAGTAGTTACAGTCACTAAAATATGAATCCTATACCACTGTAGACTTTTCCAGGGTGGTCTCAGCCTTGCAGGTAATTTCCTTGCAGGTAGCACCTCCTTCCTTGTAGCAAAGTCAAAATAAAGGTGTATTAGAAAAATGTTTTATTGTATGATTAAGATATTTTCTAGTCCAACTTAAAAATTCTTCTGTTTTCTCTCCCTTAATTTCCTCTTTCTCGGATAGCATTTGTTATTAATTGTGACTCATTTTTTAAAACGTTTTATTACCTAGTTTGAAGGTTGTTTGAAAGACACTACAGGGAAACAAAACATGGTACATCTATTTTACTACCAAGCGTGACAGGAGACCTGTACATCTGACCCTTTCATGCACTCTCATGATAGGTTTTGTGCTACAGGCACAAGAGTTCATGAAATGAGACTGATAGTGACCATAAGAATTATGGCTGCTGCTGTGCTCCCTCTGAAGTGCCCATTGTCCCCATTCATCTCTTCCCTACACTTTGGCCATATTTCATCATTCGTTTCTTGAACACTCTTCAGATATGGTATGGCACCATCAAAGTCACAGGTAGGTGGTAGGCAATGCCATTAAACATTCTTTGGCACCCCAGTTTTGAAGCAAAAAGGACAATTGACCCACCCAGTTTGACCAGTGTTACTGCAGCATCCCTCTTTTAGAAAGGTAAAGAGACTTCTCCCAGGAGCTGTCAAAGTATGGAAGACTATTTTGCCTTCATAAGGAGGCAGAAGAGGTCTAGTCATACCTGCTCATTGAAAAGGCAGAATCATGTTTCATCGACTTCAACAATTTCCTTTCTGTCATCTCATAGTGTCCTCCTTTTGTGCTCTTAATTCATTACCCAGAGTATCCATCCAGGAGTGATGCAGAAAATCCTTCTGCCTTCCCTTTTGGCTTTCTCCCGTTACAAATGAGGTACTAAATGCAATCAGCATCCTTATACATCTGTTTAGTGCTGAAATAATATATAACAGCCAGCAAATAAGACAGTGTCTGTTGAGCCCAGCTTGAGAAAGGAGTCTGGAAGGCATTTGACTGGTGGCACTTAATCTATAACATGAATGAAAGATGTGATCTCCTGCAATCTTCTTCTCTCTCTCCCATTTGTAAGAGCTGAAAGATAGTGCCCTTGCACTCGGATCCCTCGGAGACAGATCTTACTGAGTGATACACAAGAGCGTCTTCCTCTGACTTATAGTGCAGGTATGCCACAGCATAATCCACTATTGCCAGCCCACTAAATGGATGCTCAATGTCTAGGGTGCTTGACATCCAATATATCTTTTTCAAAGCACACTAAAGCAAGCAGTCCAGTGCAGCAGCAACTCTTTTTCTTCAGAAATCTGGGTTTGCTTCTGCCCCTAGGAGGAGGCCAGCTCCCTTTGAATGGTTTTATATAGCATTTGTATGGAATAAAAACATGGAATACTTTAAAATATTCCTTTTTAAGTTTTGTCTTGCTGCAGACAGCCCTTGTGAGTCAGGCAGTGCCATCTGTGCAGTAGCAGATTAGAGCATGAGCCCCTTTCTCCCATCCACATTGTGGTTACTTGCTCTCACAACTGGTGACTGAAAAAAAGAAAAGCAGTTGCACTTAGTTTCACTTAGTTTGTGAATTCAGAGTGAGGACAAAATCTCAAAAAAACCCAAACTACTGAAACTTTGGGGGGACAGCCACTTTTGCTGCTTGATGATTTTCAGAAGATGAACCTTTTGTTGGAAAAAATAAAGAGGAAAATTTAAAATTTGCTATAGTAGCTATCTATGTCTTTACCGAGTACAAAATAGTTTATTCTTGATGCTAAACCAAGTTTACATAGCTGGCATAAGAGGATGTACAATACACCTCTCACCTACTTAAGGCACCTCAGAGCTCATCTGAGGGGAGCAGTGCACAAGGGCTGCTTCTGCTTCCTGTGAAGCAGCACTACATACCAGAAAATGTTATTAAAACCTTTACCACATCTTATTCTTTCATTAAACTTAACAAATAGTTTTAACACATTAATGCTGTATTAGTACGGTGAAAGTATGTGTGTCTATATGGACCATGTGTTGTACATACACTTTTATTATTTTTTTCCTAATGTCTGCATTGGGAATAGTGCCAGTTACTGCATTTGAAAAAGAACATTTTAAAATGTAGTTCATTAGTTCTTGACCAGTGTTAAAAATGACTCCCTAATGGCTGGGCTCTGTTCCAGCAAATAATGATTTTCTGTACCTAGTCCCACTTCTATAAGCTGTCCCATTTGGATAGGGATGCTGTCAACAGAACTAAAATAAATAGATTGTTTACTACTTCAGCTTTATCTAGTAGTTTGGATAAATAAAAACCCAAAGAAGGTGACAAAACTTAAAACTGAATTGTGCACGGGGCTGTTCAAACACATTGTTCAAACAGCCCTGTTAAAATTATTTTCGTAAGGATGCTCTGTTCACTCCTGGAGAGTGAAAAATACCTGTTGTGTAGTGACACCTTAGCCTTGATAAACAGAAATAAAGTCACATACCCCCACACATGCATAACTGTCAGCTTTCTGGTAACAATTTGGAGTAGAAAAGAAGGGATTCTGAAATATCATCTTGATGTTAATGGCAACTGTGTTTTATGTCTTCCCCCTATTCCCTTCTGATGACTACAGATTACAGTGTCACAGCGGTTCAGCAAGAATGGAGAAGGTGGCTCAACAAGGGCTGTGTCCACCTCAGATCTCCAGATCAGAAGAGAATTAGAGACACAAGGCTGGACGGTTAGTCCTGTGAGATGCTGTAGCAACACACCTGGGTCAAAACTATCAGGTTTCAAGTAAAGGTGCTGTTTCATTGGGAAATTTTTAGTTTCCCATTTACTTGTCTTGAAAATCATAAATTACCCCTAAAGGTATTCTTGGTATCTGCAGAAGTGCTTCTCAAAGGCATACAAAGCTCTGCCCATCATAATAAATACTTCATTTTTTATAATATTACATGAGCTACCCTTACTGGAGCACTGAATTGCTGTAAATATTACCACAATGCAGTGTGAAACAGTCGTTTTGTAGCATAAATGTTGAAAAATATGATGATACAGTAGGAAAAACTATTCTTCTATTCCACATTTACCCTTTCCTCAATGAGGTCAGAGATAGAGCTGCAACCCAGAAGGCACGAGACGGAACAAAATAACTTTGAGCTAGATCTGAAAACAGTGGTCCCAATCACATTTGTCCACAGGCAACAGTACTGACACAGAGTGAGAAATAGGCAACATCATCCTTCACTTTCTTTCAAAGTCCAGGTTTTATTTTTATGTTTTTAATTTCCTATGCCCACAAGCAAAGCTGAAAAGTCTTGTACACAGCACATTGTGTGTGACCCTAGGATAGAGAACAGAGTATTTAACATTTCCCCAACACACATCAAAAGATCACTTACGCCATGTCTTAACTTGCAAATTCCTCTTTGTTTTTCTTTTCTCATCTCAAAAGTGATGAGCTATAATTTTCCATACTTCTATTGTGAAAGAAGGCTAAGAATCAGGAGAAAGAATTAAAGTTATGTACTTGGAGCACTTCATGCAAAGATACAGCTTGTAATTAACAGTTCTAACTCACTATTGAAAGTACTGAAAAAAGTCAATTTTTCTTGGTGTTTTGTTTACAGTTATCTCTGAATACAGAAAAAAAGTGTTTTCCTTTACAGCAATGTAACACTTGAATAGTCCTATAAAACAATATAATTACCCTGGCTCAACTGTAACCTTATCAGATCTATCTGCAGACCCTCAGCGCAGTTAAATTTAAGAACAAGTGACACCCAACTATTACAAGCACTTTTCACATGGTTGTGACTAGTTGCTTGTCTGAAAATGGATTCAGC
Organism: Origma solitaria; assembly: GCA_013397895.1. Lineage (NCBI taxonomy): Eukaryota > Metazoa > Chordata > Aves > Passeriformes > Acanthizidae > Origma > Origma solitaria. The sequence continues at coordinate 1,097,773 of VZRL01003361.1, forward strand.
TCTTTATTTTTTCTTCTTTTTTTTTTTTTTTTTTTTTAAAGATGCTCTGCTCATTGCTCTCTGGGAATAAAAATCTGCCTAAAAGCATTTCAAAACCACCTTCACTCTTCTCCTGTGCGAGGTGGGAAGGTATTCTGAAATTATAAAGCAGATGCATTGGGTAAGAGTCTCTGAGCAGTTACTATGCTGAAGTGAGAGAAAGAGGAAATAAAAGAGACAAGATGACTAAGGGGGTTTCTTAAGATGATAAAAAAACTTATGATCAAGAGAAGTCCATTATGTCATCTACCAAATCCAAAATCCCCAACTGCAAAGGATTAAGTGGTTTGTGGATCATAATATCCATGTATTTTGTGATATGGCAAAATAACGTAACAGTGGATCACACAGTGACAAAATATGTAACAAATTGGTCAGATTATGAAGGAGACTACATGACAGGACCATGAGTTCTTTGAAAGACTGCACTTGCTGACTAAATGTCTTTTATGTTCACTTTTCTTAATCCAGCCCCCTTTTACCTATTAGCTCACAAAATGGAAATACCCCCTTAACAGGATGCTCCATTGGAAACTGCTTGTTCCTGGATTCTTTTCTGAGGTATTTGCTTCACTTCGTTGGCCTAGGAAATACCATCTAGGTGTGTCTCACATTGGCTGCATCACAGCTAATGGATTTGTAATCCAAAAGCCTTGTTATACTACAGTGTCTCTGAAAAATGGGGAAAAAATCTCCTGAAAACCCTGAGGAAAAGCTAGTAAAGCAAATATAGAAACTATGAAATCTGTAAAGATTTATTAAAAATAGCAAGAGCAGTGCCACTGAGACAAAACTTTCAGTTAGCGAAGTTACTTTGACAGACAAATATGAGATTTTTATCAAAATTTTCTAAGATCTACAAATAGTAGAAAGGTTTGAATGTGGAAAAAAGCAGAAGGGTAGAAATCATTACAGTTAAAGCTAGTATGCAACTTAAAAGAATTTAATTCTGAGGTTTGAGGGAGCTTATATATTCAATCTTTCTCCCTAATCACAGAATTTTTCAGAAAATGTGAGCCAAGTATGGAAACCTATTCTTTCATTGTTCAAGGAAAGAATAAGTAGCTCATTTCTTTTGAGTTGATAGACATAAATGTTTATCTTTGAGTATACCTAAGGTCATAGGCTGTGAAAAATAATTCACATATTTTACAAAAGCATTTTCTGAAAGATTCCTTTATTCTGAGTGGTTTATTTAAATGATGTTAAGGTTCCAATAATATTTTCTACCCCCTCCAGATGCTTTAAAATAATGTAGTATCACGGATGTTTCCTAAAGGAATATCACAATAGCACACAGAGGGGGGAAAAAAGAGTAATTTTTAAAATGCTTTTCTTTTTCATCTGGGTATGTGAACATTTATACCTACTGCACATGGCTGCATTCACCTCTCCTGGGGAGATTCAAAACATGCAATATTTCATGATTCAAAAACATTTTCTGACTTAACGCTGTAGAGGGATCACTTATCCTTCTAATAAATCCACTCCTGTTTTGTGACTTATGCTTCTCATTTGTTTGATGTAAATATCATTCACTCTAATAAAAACGTGCTAAAATGAAGCAATACTCATTTTAGTGACCTAAATAATGCAAATATGAGGGAGCAATGAAAGGTTACAACGCTGAGTGTGAACTGCAAGGGCTGCACACAGCACACAGAATGAAATGTCAACACAGATGGGATTTCATCACTGATTTCTAGCGATAACTTCTTCAGACTTTAACATAAAGCAAAAGAATATTATTTACTTTTTATCACGAAGTCACCACCTGTGAGAAAATAAAAGTAAACTGTTGTCTTCTAATTGAAGGAAAATGTCAAACAAGAAAATTAATTTAAACTAAACAGAACTTTGTCCTCACAGAGCACTCAGTAAAAGGTCTAAGTATATCCTTCATTGGTGTCCTTGTTCCTTCTCTCGTTTTTTGGCTATGCCTTAAGTTTTTTATACTCTTAAAAATAATAAAGCATCTCTTCCATTGTTCTGCTTAAAACCTGCAAAATCACTAGAGAAAACTGAGTGCACCAAGGAAAGCTGCATCAAAATATCATAATATAACATTTTACATCAGTCAAAATATTGCCTGATATTCAAAATAAGTTTCCCGTGTAAGATATTAATGCAATTGTATAAAGCAGAAGGTTAAAGACATTCAGAGAAAAAGTGAATTTTAAAATCAGCGTTTTTCTCTAAAATCTAACATTAAAATGGTTACCAAACACAGAATGTGTTGATTCCTGTCATCATTATATAACTATTTCAATGATAGGTATCTTTGTAAAAGAAAAACAAACACAAATTTTAACAAGGCAGCTGTTAACTGTGCTGGAAAACCACTAAGACATCAAAACCTTACTGCTAAAGACTGGCCTAATCAACAGGCCAATTTCATCACCACAAGTTTTCAAATCTGTGATATTAATTAAGAAACAAAAGGAGACAAATGGCCTGCAAAGAGCTGTATCTGCCTTCTGGCCTACAAATGAGCACTCGCAATCCGTGTAATCGATACCAAGAAACTCGCTGGAATTAATGCCCAACCTCACAGCTTTCTGCACCAGCTCCTTCGTTTACCTGACCTTTCAGGTAAATGTATCTTGTGGCTCTCAAATGACTAGCCTGCACCTTTCATTACTTTAATCATTGACCTGAAAAAGGTATGTAAATTTCAGCCTTTCTAAGACCACATTTTGATATATCCATAATTTCAGTATATAAAAGGTGTGTCAGTAGTTTGATGGCTGGGAAATGGTCAGGCTCTAGTGAAATTAAAATTATATTCTTCACTCTCTTTCAGCTGTAACGGTAGTAGGGCTGCTGCTTAGTATGCCCCAGAACAGACTTTACATGCTATAGCAAACATTTTCTGATATAAAATAATTAGATGAAATACAAAAATGTCAAGTCTTCTAAAACTAATTGAACTTTCTTGAACTTCAAATCACCAGAAACAAGAACGAAAAATTACAGGAAAGGAACAAAAACATCCACCTTAATAAGACTTGCCAAAAATAAAGAAGTGGAACCAATAGATTTTTATGAATGAAGACTATGAACAATCTAGCAACTACGTACTCTCAGTCATATCCAAAAAGGCTACTTTTGACAGAGTAAATATAAGGTCAAATTTCAGGTAAACTTTCGCTCTATGTTTCATACACATAGATGTGTCTGTGATGTGAGGGCACATCGTTCCATTGAATCAAGCGAATTACAGAAAAAATATCAAGAGTCTTTTGTTTGTTTCTTTTTCCAGTTTGTGGGGTATTTTGTTTGTTTCTTTAATTTGTTGCTGGTTCTTGTTTCTTTTATTTAGTGTTGTGGTTTTATTACTAATGGTTCGCAGCTGTGTCAGTGGGGCTTTTGACATTAGGAAGCATTTCTTCACTGAGGGAGTGGTCAGACACTGGAACAGGCTCCCTAGAGAGGTGGTGTTGATGCCCCCAGCCTGTCAGTGCTTAAGAAGCTTTGGAAAAATGCCATTAGCAACAATCTTTACCTTTTGATCACCCCTGAACTGGTCAGGGAGTTGGAGCAAGTGGTCGCTGTAGGTCCTCTGAAAATGAAATACTCTATTCCATTCTATTCTAAAAGTAAGCATCAAAAGTTTTTATATAAAAAAATAAGTATTAATCCCTCCAAACACTAACTGATCATTACTGTATGCAAATAAGGAACTCTAACCCCAAAAAACAGTGACTCTGGAAAAAATTTTGAAGGCATGATTTGGGATGGCTAATGGTCAGGAATCACATTATGACCAAGAATGGTCTCTAGAGAACAGTATCTTTAAAGCTCTTGCTCCTGATCCCTAAAACCCCCGCAAGCCTGTCCCAGTTGAAACAAAAGTTTAATCAGGGATTCTACGTATGCATCTTCTTGATTTTTCCCTCCTCTCCAGAATGTAATATGAGCTTGATATTTAGGTTGAAAATGCCAATATTGTTTAAGTTTGCGATGTAATACACTTCACATAGAAGTACTACATGACACTTCCAAAAAATATTAATCTGATGAATGTATAGTGTCACCCTACCTTCAGCTAACATGCCTGTATTGTGATTGTGTGAATACCCACATTACTGATTGGGTAGAATGAGCAATGGAAGTTTTGATCAAGAGAATAACAAACTAAATTGAAGCCACATCCCTTGTCCTCGACAACCACCATCACATCCTGCTTTTCACTCATAATGTTCTCTTCCATTTTCATTGCAGAACTCCTGAGTTCACACAATATGCTCAAAGGCAATACATGACAAAATTACTTCACTTGTTCATTAAAACATAATCTAAAAATTCACTGTAAATTTGGTTATTTTCATAAAGACTTTTAATCCCAAACTACTGAAATTAGGAACGTGCTTTTTCATATTTTTCAGCATTTTTTTACCTTTGTTGTTCATCCAAAAGCATTTTCCCTAGTGAATTGACCCCAGATGACTCATGCCTCTAAAAAATATTTGATCGAAAGATGTCAAAGCAGCTTACATTTTTCAATACAAAAACTGATGATAAAATGCCAGGGTTGAGAGCACTCAGAGATTCTAGGGGAAGATATTGCCTGACATACTCAAAAAAAATCCACAGATAGCAGAAAGCAGTTTGTACAAAGCTCAGTTTTCCATAAAATCGCTTGTTCCATTTTTGCTCTTTTTATGGAAGCAGATAAAATAAGATCCTCCTTGCATTCGCTAAAAAAACAAAGCTAAAACAAGGTAAAGAGTCAGAAACTGACAGTAACAAGTCATAAATTATGTGTCACAGAACATTTTAAAGTATCACATTTTAAAACATTGATAGAGAATAAAACAAAATGTTCAATTTCTTAATTACACACAAAAATCAAGGGATCTTCAAACAAGTCAGTAATTATTAAACTTTCACTCATGATTTATTATTTTTCTGATTACGTTGTTTTGACATGTTTTCATTTCAAATGGCAATGAAACTAAAAGAAAAAAGCTTCTCTGCAGGATTGCTTTTTATTGCAGTACATCTTGAAGCTGGGGATTCCAATGTATTTTAAAAACATGCAAAATTCACACTAAAAGCTCACTGCACCTTCCCTGGATCAAAATCAGATGTGGCGCATGTATTGACTGAGAAATGTAAAAGAATCCCCAGCTGTATTGTTAGGATGCATTTAGTCACAATGCTACAGCTAACTTTTTTAAACCAAGTTGTTCTAAATAAACAGGTTTTAATCAAAATGGTTTTTAAGTCAAATATTTACACTTGAGACAGGGCAGTAAGTACGGCAGCAATTTAATTTATTGCTTTTTTTGTGGTGTTATTTGGTACTTACAAGTATCTGTTTAAATACCTGGTGTTTGTTCATGTCAGGTGACCGAGAGCTGCATAAAGCAGTGCAAACATGAGAGAGAGACCAACAGCAAACAGCTCAGGGATGGTTGCTTGGAGGGACTTGCATTTGTAGAGCATCAGAGAGACAAAGCAAATGAGTTCTCACAAGCGAACAAAGCATTTAATACTAATACACAAATGTGTTTTCAAAAATTAATTTGGCCATCTGCTGTGTTTAGATTTAACACTGGAAATAGAGCTTGTTTAAAACAGTTGAAAAGAGCTAGAGATTTGAACCAAGACATTTCTCAATGAGAAGGGTGGGTTTGGGTTTTTTTAAATATAAGGCACTGTGTTTCTTCCACATAATTCAAAATAATGTTTCTGTTACCAGATCAGGTCTTATGAGTTTGCAAATAACATGTAGTCCATATATACTTCATACTTGAGGCCTGGCTGATAAAATACTTACTATAGCAGGCACAATTTAAAGCTGCCTTTCAATACTTGGGAAAAAAATCAAAGGCTGATGGAAGATTTCACAGACAACTTCGAACTAGTTTGTGTAATATTGATCTGACTTATGAAATAACACAGGTAATAACAGAATAATGGAATACCAATAATCTGTATTCACTGACCACTTCAAATTTTAATTCCTGTGATGAAGTTCTAACATTTTCTGTTCTTGCTCATGGAAGCTAAAAATGGAAAGGAAAACAGTAATTTCTTAAAGAACTCTCATAGATTTCCTATTGGAGAAAAAAACAGAGTGACGGTTGGCATTCAGGCAAACCAAAGATGAAAGGAGACACTAATTTGGAGTAGGCTGATTTGAAATGCAAGGAATAAAAAATTATTCCAGGACACCTTTAGGCAAAGTTTGCTCTTGCCTTGCTTATCCACAAAGGAACATCACTGAATTCCCCAGGAGGCTGCATAACTCCTGCTGGCACCCAGTGCGGTGAATTCCTGTACTTAATGTGGGAGGCAGGAGATCTAATGACAGCAGAACTGTGTATCACCATAAGCACTGTGCCCCCCTTGTGTTGTCACAAGGTCTCATGTAATCAGACCAGACTAATGTACCACCAAAGAAAACAGAATGACATGGACTGTACACCCACCTCACAGAAACTAAAAAGAGAGCTTTTAATACAGCAAGAGGGAAGAGGAGCATTTCTACATGTAGGCATGTGTGTATCTGGGGTACTGGAACTGAATTATAAATCAAAGATGCATCAGTAAAATGTCATAGCAAGAAAGTGCGCTATAAGATTTTGTATTTTCAATAAATCAGGGACTAGAAACTTTTTACTACAGAGAAAGTGACTAAAATATTGGCTAGGGACAATTAGATCCCCACATATTAACTGACATTTTTTCAACACCCTATCTGGTTTGCTATGATGAATAATCCAGGTCCCCTCTGAAGTTAGACTCTCACTTACAGAAGGATAATTCCACTCATTCTATTTCCCCTTCTATTTTTAAATGAATATTCTAAAGGACTTATTTTTATTGAAATATCCCAGTATCTGCTACTCTCTGTGTTCCAACCTTATTGGTTTAGTGTGTTCCTCCTACAAAGCTGTTTAAGAGGAAAGAGAGCTGTTTCCTTCCTTGATGCTTGCCCTTTTTGCCTGTCTCATCACTTGCTTTCCCCCCCCTCACCAAATAGTTATTCCTATTCCAACCAAACAGTTCACAAAAGCAGAATTCCAAAGACAACTCCAACACGGCACAACTGAAGAAGACTGTGGAATCCCAGGCAAGCTCTGTTAGCGAATACTAACACAAATGGACATTAATACCAATAGAGTGCATATGAATATGAAACATTGAATTCACTGTTACAGTACAACAATAGTATCCATGAGTTCCATATAAACAAACTCAAATCCACTGTCAGATGTGTTCCCCAAAATGCCTGCTGGCTGAAACCTTCCATCAGTTTGGCTATAGTAACAGGAGCGGCAATGCCTGAGGATCACCTGGTTTCCAGAAGAGCAAACTGTCACCTGACTGCATTAACTGCAGCCTGTCTGGTTTACAAATAGGTCCATTTTCTTTTATCTCTGTTAGGTTTGTCCCACACTTCCATTGTCTCTTGTAACCATCTGCCTAGAACACAAGTGCTCATCAGGTCCTTGGCATTCCTGGCTCATACAGGTGAACAGAGCTGTCTCTGGATCTTCTCCAATGCACTTGTACACATAATTCAGATCCCAGTGCTCTGCATGTGTTCCTTTGTCTCTTTTTTATATATGGTACCATCTCAGACTCTTTTCACAAGAGAGTCTTGTGAAAATGTTGAACTTTCAAGTTACAGTGCATTTCCTCAAATGTTCTCCAATATTTATGATCGCTTTCTGCTTTAATGTCTGAATCATATTGGCCAAATAACTTTCAAAGTAAGCAGCACTCTGAGACATTCTTCACTGTGAGACATTCTTCTTTGTGCCCATCTCCTAGGGAAGAACACTCTAGTACATCCACAGAGCAACGACAAAGTAAAGAGTGTCTTGTCAATACTGTTAATTTTTTGGGTTTACTCATTTGGACATGACATCCACAATATTCCAGGTAATGCAATTTTAGATTTTCTTCCCCTTCACAGTGTTATTGACACTAGAGTTATCTTAATTTTTTATGCAAAAATTCTTTATGCAAAATAATTTATTTAAAACCTAGGGGTGTCATGTCCTTAATAAGAAGATTTTGCTTTCCTGATAACAGATAAGGAAGTTTAAGGTTGAAACTTTCAGTGAAAATTTTGAAGAGATTTATCTTACCTTACAAGAACATACTTTACAAGACAGGTTTTTAGCACAAGAAATTAAAGCTTGCTTTTTCTATTCTGGCAATTCTGGACCACTGCGATGACTTATCTATACCAAGGACTTATCCAGAACAACAGTTTGCAAAACTGGCCAGGGTTTTGTTGAGTGACTATACTAGAAAGTACTTTGAAATTGTTTATAAGACAGAGAACCCAAGCAGAAGTTACTTGATGTCAGAAATTCTGGAGAACATCAGGATATGCAAGTTAGTGCATGTCTGAGTGCATGTCCATTTCTGAAGGTTACTGGAGAGCCACAGTGAGTGCCATTCATACCTAAACTGTTCCCAGGATATCACAGAGAAGGGAGTGAAGACAGTGATGGAACACATTCTTTATGGCATGTACTGCATGTCTACACACCACGGAAATGTAACAGGAACTGAGTTGGTTGAAAGACTTCTAGTTTAGTTAATAATTAAAAAAGGAAAAAAGAGTAAATAAAGATGAATATTCACCCCTCTAGCCCAGCATGATATTCTGGAAGCCAGTAGTTCATCTTCAGGAACTACTTTGATGCCCATTGCTTAGAGAGAGAACAGGAAAAATGAGGAAGGCACTGCATATCACTACCGTGCAGCTGTATGCAGTACTTACAGTCAGGTATTTTGGAAACACATTCCTGTGCTTCTGAGATGTAAAATGTCAGCACAGAACCATCACAGCACAAGAATGTCTAAAAAGATCATGTAATATTTCCCTTGAAAGTGCTAATTTGCATGCATAGATACTTCAGTTGCAGGAGGCCTACGTGCTTTTCTCTATCTGAACAGAAATATAGTGCAACCTCAGTGGTAAGGAATTCTTCAGTAAACTTTATAACCTCATTCCAAACTCTGGCTGTCAGTAAACAGCTTTTCAGAATGACAGTTTAAATCAAGAAAATGTCACGTGAATAGTAACAGGTCTAATCTTGTCTGTAAATTGCTGCCTGTGGTTTTCAGAAACACAGAGAATTGCTGACGATTTACAATGAGTCTCACTGCAAGGATAACTTGACTTTTGCACATTTAACAAAACATCCTTAAATTATTCATGCATATCATTCAATGTTTGGGCAATTTTGAGAGTCATTGATTTCAGGAACCTCTAGTGTGCCTTTTTACTAGATAAACATAAATCTTATATTTGACTTTTGCTTCTCAAATGTAAAACTGAAAGTCTATCCTGGTACCAAAGATCTATAATACATTTTAGGACTCACCCATCAAGGGTTAGTGGACCATTTTTTTTCCCCCAGCAAATACAATTGTTTAGACTGTCTTTGTATAGTAAGTACGTCAGGCACTTCAGAGTCCCTGGTATCTGCAACACGGTGATCCAGAACACTTCAGCGCCCACGTCCCTTTTAAAAACATAGTGAAGCCAAGTCTGTCTTCCATGAGTCAAATATCTAAGCAATGGCTATCTGGAAGGCAAGGGATAAAAGAAATACATTGAGGTAAAATACACAACTCAGGGTGAAAAGCAGTGGCATGAGTTGGTGGACAGTGCTTTTGGCAAAAAGAACATCACAGCAAACTTTCTGCTATGCTGGTGGATGGACGAGGTGGGACTGAAGATGGGAAGAGGGGTGCTCTATTTATGGCAGGGCATAGTAGGAGAAGTCCTGAATACACAAGATGCCCTTTCCACTCTCTGGAGAGGCAGCAAGACCCAGTGAGAGACAGTTTCCTTCCCAGCATTGCCACTGAGGCAGAGTCTTCAAAGGAATGCTCCATCCTAGCCCATGGGAGGCCTGTGTGAAAGCTGTGACTGCACCCCTAAAAACACATTCTTGATGTCAAGTTCACTTTACATCACTGCCCTCCAGGGGCCTCCTCCTCAGAACAGATAGCAAACCCCACTGTCTCCTTTGAGATTACTTTGCACACAATTATCTTTGTTTTCATTAAAGAAATGGCTGAGACAACAAGGTCAAACTTTTGTCTAATCTGTATGATCAAGGTTTCAATGCATTTTCCTTTAGCCATGTCAGTTTATACCATCTCGTCAGAAAGCCAAGAACTGTGAAATTTTAACATTTCCCAAAATGGAAACCTGTTTTTCTTCTCCTAAAAATGCCATTTACCAACAGCTCATACAGAAAAATGTGCAAGCACTGAAATACTATGTTTGGGTTTCAGTACCATGAACAGCTATGATGTAATACCTTTTGTTTATCGTCCTGCAACCTGTAATCTCCTGTGCTTCTTTTCATCTACAGTGCAACCTGACTTAAACAGTCACTCAGTGGACTGACAAAGTAATCTATTAAGGCAAGTGGAATTACAAGCAAAATGAAGTGATAATTCTGCCAGAAAGAACACAACCCCATGAAATATTAAATCATACTTATTTGATGCACCAACTTATTTTACTGTTGGCAAAACATTTAAACACAGAATCACATTTATATTTCCAACCTAATAAAGGGACTCAAAATGCAAGTACTAAATTAAAAGATAATCTATGTCAGAAAGATTATTTATTACGCTATTCACAACCTTGGTGATGTGATGTAGCAGGACAAACTGTAATGACTAAGCCACAGAACACAAGAAGCAACATATTGTGCAGTATTTTTCACACAAACCTAATACTAATACTAATAGAATACTAATTTCTTCACCTCTAAATCCTTTTTGGGTTCTAAGACTGGCTTTAATACTTCATGATTTTTTATTCTCCTTTATAAGGACGATATGTTTTCTAAAATATTGAATGTTTCAGATATGCACCAAAATAGTAAACTAAGGCAGATGTTTGCTTAAAAAAAAGAAACATATTACACCAGTTTCATACATCTACATATCCTCTCCTGACTTTTTCTGACTCCAATTCATTGAATTTCTCTCACTTTATCTATTGGGAGAAGTTACAAAGCAAAAGCACAACAGAATCACAGAAGAGGTGCCACAATAATAAATACAAGATCAATACAAGCAAATGCAACCTAGATTACTTAGAAAAGGCTGTTAAGAGACACTATTAGACAATATCATAATGTACAAAATATACAAACAGAATAATATAGATAGAGCAATACATCAGCACTTATTTAATACATTGTATGTCAAACCTTAGCATTTCTACTTCATTGCATGAGACAAGATTTTGGTACCTGATTAATTCCTAGGGTTTTTTTCAGCTTTTATATTAAAACCCCCTCCCCTTCTCAAACTTTATATATGAGAAGTGGAGAGGTCTATAGATTACCTCTTATTTTAAGGCTGATCCTGCAAACTACTTAAATGCATGGTAAGCATGTGAGTAATTTTATTGAGTTTAATGAGACCACTCATGCATTTTAAGTTAATCTTGTGTCTGAAGCAGCAGAAAAAGCCCCCATACAGAAATGTAAGCAGTAGGAACACACAATGTTACAGGACAATAACCCCTGTAATTTGCACACACTACCCATGCTATAGCAGCTCATTGGGAGGGCGATGCTCTTGCTGCCCTCTGAAGCAGCTTGTGCACATTAAGAACACAGGAAGGACTTCTCAGTGAGGGAAAATACATTGGTTCAGGGAGAAGTTGCTCAGGGACAATACAAGAAGAATGACTGTGGAGACTTTAGGTGAGTGGCACATGGAGTTTCAGAGGTTAGTAATTTAAGGACTGCTCCAGGTTCAGAACTAGGAGGCTTTGATGACTGACCGCAACTGGGAAATAATACAAAGGAATCTCTTTTTCTTTTCCTCCACTGTGGTCTTCTAGTTTAAACTAAAGACAACAACTATAATGCTCCAAATGAGAGATTGCAGCAATGTTTCTCTAGGCAGCACTAGGCAGGTCCTTTTGCCCACCCTCTTCTGGATACCTTTTATCATTTCTAATAATGCACATATACAAAAATTTAATTATGAAACATTGATCTTTTGTGAATATTTCTGTCACTGGGTACAAAAGCTTTCAGTGTGAGACAAAACCCACACAAATACACTGATTGTGTCATCCCATTCCTCAAGAAAAAAGAATAAAAATGATGAAAATATTTCAGTCAAAATAAATTAGAAGAGATATAATAGAGAACATTTTATGGTGAATAAAAATAAGTCAGGTAGAGTCCATGCTAGCAAGGTTAAAGGCAGTAAAAAGTTGTTCATTAACCTTATTAGGAACAAGAGAAAATATAGACCCTCTAATAGCTGTTTACTGTGATTTTTTTAAAGAGGAATAAGAAGTAGACCTTTTAATACATTCTTCTGTTCTTTTTCTTTCATAAAGAATGGCAAGAGGGGGAACAAGCATTTTCTAAACCACCAGTTAGAAGTCTATGAATTTATAACTTACATGAAATCTTTAGGCCTGGACAGCTGGTAACCACACAAAAGCTTTGGATATTGAGGTCCATGAATGCAAATAAGTCAATTTTTAGTAAACCTCTGGAAGTGCATGAGACTGAAAAATTTTAAAGCCTATAAAAGATTCAGAAAATGCACATGCAATGGTTCAAGGATCATTAATCTACCTTTAGTCCCAAAGCAAACAGGGGAAAGATGACTTAAAAACAGATGCTTGAGAACCAGGAAAAGCAGTATAATTGATGTCAGACAAGAAAATTTCTTAAGACTGTAGGACCTGTTAAACAAACTCTATTTCATAGCTTCCAGAGGTTAAATGTTGATTTGATAGCAGCTGCAAGAAGATAATATACTTAGAGATCTATGAGGCATTTACAAAACACTCTTATTGAAAAAAAATTGAATGGCAGTACATTTTAATGGACTGAAAATTAAATAGATTGAAAACTTGCCAATTAACATAGTTTTCAATGGAAAACCATAGCAGAACAAGAGTGTTTCTAGCAGGACACCCTTGGGATTGATGTATGTTCTGATGTTATTCCACATTTTCATCAGCTATCTAGAAGAACATATAAAATCCCTGCTTGCAGTCGATATTTTTGCAGATGACACAAAGAGAGGGAGGAGGGTAAATAATGAAAAGGCAGGCAGCTGTACAGAGCCATCTGCACTAGTTGGTGAGCTGGGATCAGCGAAACAAAATCCATTAAACTGTAGGCAGGCACAAGCAAAATTATAGAGCCTGGAAACAGGAAATGACACAGATCTGTAAACTGCACTCTAGAAAATAAAATGTTTGGATAAAAGTTAGTATCATCCTGGGATGTTTAAGCAAGCTGCTTAGTTACAGATAAAAAGTAACTAGTGCAGAAAAAAGTAAAAAGTGATCTTACTTAGACATTCAGAAATTAATATCCTAGGATACTGATGGTATTACTAACATCTAGGAACATTTTAAAACTCTCTAAATACCTTTACAAATAATTTGATCATTTAATGTATTACAACAAGGTAAATTTGTGTCCCAAGCATATTTTAAGATGTAGACATTTGCACAAATATTGTATCAGAGTAAAATAAGAAGTTTTCAAAGAAAATGATGCCACAAGATGGTTTCAATTTTTTATAGGGCATTGTCACCTTAAAAACATTATATAAAGTATACTTTTAATTAATCAGGTAGTCAATTGATTCATAGGAATAAAATATATGCACACTAAACCTAAAATAGATAAAAATATCAAAAAGTACTAATCAAAAAGTGGTTATTAAGAAATTTAGGCTTTTCCAAAATAATTATTTATATTGATTGCGCTAATGTTTTTCGGGTACACAATATCCACATGCCTAGAACATTTAAGAATAAAAATAGCTACCTCATGTGAAAAAACAAGACACAGGGATGGAAGATACCCTGAAGCAAACAAAAGTTGCAACTCAGGGTAGATGTGAAACATATAAAAATGGTCCCAACACAGCATGAACTACTCTGAAGTTAAACAACGTATGAATGTATTCGAGATGAAGATTTAGTGAAAATCAATTCCTTCACAGCTGGACATGTACTCAGCTTTTTCCTCACTGACTGTAGTTTTTTATCCAACAGCCTACCTTTGAAGTGGAAAAAATAAGAGCACTTGTGAATGCTCTGGTAACAAATAAAGAGAAAGAAACATCAATTTAGTCAAGATGCCACAGATCAAAAGGAAAATAATCTGTCCTGGCAAGTTGGCCAGTAGTTTGGTCACATCTGATCAAACTGAGAAAGATTACTAAGCTGAACTAAAAGAAAGCTGAAAGAAATTAAAATATCATTTGTAATTCACAGAAAGTAAAGGTAAAAGGAATCAACTGTGTTATATCTGCTGCAGATAAGTAATCTGGGGCTTAGGAATAACACCTATGGCCCTTGTAGTAGAGCTAGACAGATACTTCAGGAGGTAGTTCAGAGAGTTAGAACTGTCTCAGCATAAAAAATACCCAAACCTTCAAACTTTTTTTACATAAACAATGAAAATCTTCAGCCAAAACTTCCAAATCGAACATGAACTCTTGATCTACCAAGGAAGGGAGGAAAAAAAACCAAAACAAAAACAGCCCCAAACAACCAATCCCTCCTCCCTCCCCCCACCTGCTCCCATGCACGCAGAACAATAACACAATAACACAGAGCAGCAATTCTCACCAGATGGGTATAATATACTCTCCCCCTGGAACAGAACAGCTCTTTCAAAATAACATTTTAAAGAACTTTTACCTGCTCTCGAAAGACATAAGCAGAGAGGGAATCTAAGGGTACAGAATGCAATGCTGCTATAACACAATCAAATTACTCACAAGCAGCATTTGCCCTTGGAAGACAGTGTTAGTCAGGCACTGTTGCCACCACTGTGACTTCTCTTCCAACATTTCTGCCTTCCACATTTGACTGAACAGGTCAAGAAGATCCAGCATTATTCCTGCTACAGTAGAGCCACTCAGACAATAAACCTCCTAGCAAAGCAAAGGGCAGGAGGGCAGCTAAACCCCCAATAGGATTCTCTCACTCTCTTTCCCCATTAATCCAAACTGAAGAAGTCTGCTCAAAGGAATGCTGATACTCATGAATAATAAATTCAGTCACATCATCAACACGAGCAAGGAATTTCCCTGAAGGACAGCTGAAAAAGAAAGAGAGTATAATAATCTAGACAAGGAACAATCCCTCCAATTCCCTTGTGCAATTGGAGTTCTCAAAACCCATTCACCTTACAGAGGTTAAATAAATTATTACATGGTAACCAGATTTAGGAGGTAAACTTGCTCCAAGATTCAAACCACAAAGATTAAGAGAATATGACCTTACAGAATCAAAAACCTTCTTCTAATTAAGGCAATTTAACACAACACAAACATTAAGCATTAAGAAAAATAGCCAAAACAGAAATGTTGGAAATACACTAAAGGCTTACCCAAGGTTATGCTATTGAACTAGAGGTTTTTTGTTTGCCGAAGCCTTCGAAAGAAATTAACACCAAGAGTAAAGGCAAGGACAGTGCCACCATTGTCCACCAAGAAACAATCACTCAATAGGAGCTGAAGGGCAAATTCTTTTTCTTCCAGATGCTCTTTTGAAATATCTGGTGAAAGTCAGGTTCAGGTAGGACCACCATACTTGCAAGGTTTGTGTTATATTCTGCACCGCTCAATTCAAGAGGGACATTGAGGTGCTGGAGCAAGGCCAGAGAAGGGCAACAAAGCCAATGAAGGATGTGGAGCACAAGTTTAATGAGGAGCTGGAGAAAAGGAGGCTCAGGGGAGACCTTATCACACTCTACAAGTACCTGAAAGCAGATTGCTGTCAAATGGGGGTCAGCCTCTTTTCCCAAAGTGACAGGAGGAAATGGCTTCAACTTACTCCAGGTGAGATTTAGATGGGATAGCAGGAAAAGTATCTTCACTCATAGGGTTGTCAAGTATTGGAACAGGCTGCCCAGGGAAGTGGTGGAATCACCGTCCCTGGAAGTGTTCAAAAACTGTGTCGATGTGGTCCGTGGGGACATGGTTTAGTGGTGGACCTGGCAGCAATAGGCCAATGATTGAACTTGATGACTTGGAGGTTTTTTCCAACCTTAATGATTCCATGATTTATGATTATGAAGTCCCATAAGAAGCATGTAGCATACTTAAATATCCCATGAGATTCAGCATCATAATTTCTGAGAGGAACCTTTTCAGATTGTCACCAACAATAAATGCCTTGTACTTTCATCAAGGTCTTGGACTGTCTCATGTGCAAATTATTACAAAAAAATTCTTTAAAATTACATTTTCTTCTTAACAAGCATTGTCTTCTAATGGAAAAAAAATCACAAGCAAACAACCTATGAATCAGTGTAAAACTCCCTTCAAAACAGTTAAACTGTTTTCAAACTAGACGTCAATTAAATAATTAAATGCAAATGTTTATTAGAAGACTGATGAAATGACAGATTTCCCCATAATTAGCAAAAAGTCCTTACTTGGCCAGTGTCAGAACTAAAATTCCAAAGAATACACTACAGCAGAAAAAACAGTGCACAGAAATTTTTGGCAAAAAACGTAGCTTTGACCTTAGCAGGCAATAAATAGATCCCCAGCAGTCACTCATCTCAGTAGTAAGAAGTTGCCGGACAGACAGCAGATGTGGTTTATCTAATGTCTAAACAAGAACATGATTAAAGAAATAATGAAAATATCTTTCATTGCAGTTTTGTCAGAAGGGCATCACATTTACAAAGAAGAAAATAAAATCTCAGCAAGTCTCCCCATTTGTACAAAAAGAACATAATAATCACTACCAAACAGATCCAAATGTCAGTAAGTGAATAAAAGAATTCCCTGAGTAATCAAATCTAGGTTCACCCTTACCTGCAGATGAATGTGTCATACTTGCTTACACCCAAACCACAACTCAGGGAAGCTTCCTTTCCTCACTCCATGAGCAATTCAACTTATTTCAGAAACATAAAGTTAGAACCGATGACCAGACAGTCCTTCCTACTCCTGTATTTTCTCATTCTTTATTGTATATGTTCTTGTTCTACATGGATTTTTCAAGTCCTATGCTATGGGCTTCAGACACATATCCTAGGTATGCAGGATTTACCCTCTCTGCATCTCTAGCCATTGCAGCAGGGATTCCTGAATCACAGAAATTCTTTTTCATATCCAATGGAGTCTTTGGAGAAATATTGCAAGCTACTTCAGTCATTTACCTTCTTGCCATGAGCTGACATTTTTTTCCTTTTAAAAATCTTCAAGAACCTAGAAATTAAGCCAATGAACTCAGACAAATATGACTGTGATGTTTGTATGAATAAATTTTTCTGTGCAGCTTTTAGCTAAGCAGATATATCATACTCATTATTCCCAGAGCCATTTAAT
Organism: Origma solitaria; assembly: GCA_013397895.1. Classification (NCBI taxonomy): domain Eukaryota; kingdom Metazoa; phylum Chordata; class Aves; order Passeriformes; family Acanthizidae; genus Origma; species Origma solitaria. Next base: position 1,115,164 of record VZRL01003361.1, read on the forward strand.
ATTAATGGATATTAAATGGATTATTTTTAAAAAGCCACAGAGATATAACCTCAGTTATTTAAACCAATGAAGATGGTGGCCTCCACTCCAAGAATCAACATTAGAATTTTGCATCATTAGGGGTTATAAAAGAAAAGCAATTCTGATTGAAAAATCTATTTTACTGGTGCTCGTTGTATATAGTATAATGAACCGCAGTAAATGTCACCTGAAAGGGTATAAAATTCAATTTTTGCACTATCTGGAATGTACTCCTGATTACATTGTTCAGCAATGTGATCGTATCACCTAAATAAACTAATCAACACAGAACGACACCTTTCGCAGTTTCAGTGGCATTTATCTGTGTCCCATTTATTTCCCTTTTTTTTTCCAGGATGTCCTTATGCTCAAATAGTGCCATGATGCTACTGCATGTTAATTCTCCTTTCAAGAGTAAGCATATTTTTCATTAGACCTTACACAATGCTACACCTTTACACAGAAGAGTAAAATAGACTGAATAACAAATTAGTTTTGGAACATGAAATCTGGAACATCAAATTATCTTCAGCTAAACAACCACAAAGTCTCCTCAGCTACAATAGATTCACACATTTCTGCTCTTCAATTTCCTTCTTTTCCTTTTTTTTTAAAGAGCGCACATATTAAGTCATCTTTTGTAAGTCACCTTTTTGTCTGAGAAATTTAAATTGCAAATAAAAAGAAAATGCTATTTGCCATAGCTTCATCATTATGAATTCACAGTTCATAGCTAATTCTTCTCTAACTTTGCATGGAAACAGTGATTGTATTCTATACAAAAACTACCATACAGTTTCTGCTTCTGCACGTACTGATGTCAGCCTAACACAACATCAAAAAATACTGTTTGCAAATACCATTGAAAGGCATCCCAACAAGATGTTAATCTATAATTTACAGTACCTAACACCAGCCAAGGCCAGAGCTATTATTCTGAAGTGCTGAAATGTTGTTTCTGTTCAATATTACACTGCAAAACTTCACAATAAATTGGCTTCCAGGTTTATTGCCAAAGTAATTAAAAATTCAAAAGGTTGCTGTTTGAGCAGAACATTATGGAAAAGTATTAAATAAAATTGAACCTGGAGATTATTTGTTTTCATAGAGCGTGAGCAGCAGGATGGGAGGAGCAACTTGAATAAGGAAGGTCGAATCAGAAGTTCATATTTTAGCAAACACATTTCAGTGGAACCTCCACTGTAAGAAAGGGCATAAGACAAACTAAAAGGAGGCAACTGGTTCTAAAAACTTTTTTTAAAACCAGAAACTCTTACTTCTGAAAGCTGGTTCAAAGAAAGAGAACACCAAAGGAGTTAAAGGATTATATAATGCCAGCATTAAAACTTCTATTTGGTCTGTTTTTCTTTGCTTTTATATTAGCTTAACTCTATTCACTAAAGTACTATTTAACTAGCATTTCTCCTTTTTTCATGCCAGAGAAGATTCTGGAACATTACTTACAAACCAACAACTTTTTAAACTCTTGGGGAATAATAAGGCAGAGGAAGGAGAGGAGAGGGTGAGAGGGACTAAACCTCAAAGAAACACACCCAACCTTTTCATCAGATTTCATTTCTGCAAGTTGAATTTTACTAGTGCCTACGCTCAGAAGAGATTATATTTAACTACGGCTATAAAATTAGCAATTTGTAATGTCTAGAAATTGCAGAATGCCTACAGCTACAGCCAATGGTCTGTCATTGTGCACAGCTCAGCTGGCAGCAGCTGATGGCATCAGCTGGAGCAAATGAATATCCAGTAGTGAGGAGAATAAGAAGCTAAGGGGTTTGCAGTCTCCCAAGAGAGATGGCGATCAAAAGGAAGTGATGATGAATAAGAGGTGTGTGGGAAGAAATTCTCAGCTGAGCTGTACATGAATGCATACAGCATGTACAGAACAGTGAAGAAATACAGTATTATCGCTTTCACTTTGCTCTTAGTGAAGGCAATGATTTGTGTTCAACTGAAAATCCATCAATAGAACAGACAGCACATGAGTTTTGTCTGTAAAAGAGATCTCATCTCGACCAGGAGTGAGCAGCAATGACAGCATTGCCTTCCACATCTTGTCACACAGCTGAACACTAAAACCACACCTGGGCACACTCAAAAACTGCTGTCAGCCTCACAGGAGAATTCCCTAGGGTCCCCTATTTTCTGTGTCCCTGCACACCTTCTGGGGAGAAAAGCCAGACACACCTCAAGCTCCCCAGCTGGAATGATAGTCATAATGCAATGGTTAAGACTCTTAATTAAAATGAGGTTTTGAGTCCTCCTCTTGTACTCATTTTTTAAATTTAAACACTCCTATCCTAAGCCATCCAAGGACACTCATTTGGGTTTTTATCTTGACAGAGGCTTGTTCCTGTGGATAAAATATAGTGGAGTAGAAGAGTTATCCAGTAGTAAGGCTTTGTAATGGCTTTAGATCCTCTCCAGTGCCCTTATTATTAAAAAGCTTCTCCTGACCTCCAACCAAATCTTCTTTGCCACATGCTCAGCAAATTATTTCTTGTTCTTCCCACCGCATATGAAAAAACTGCTTTCCTCCACATAGAAGTCACTTAAATCTGAATAGATGTAGAATGACCTACCCTCAGTTTTCTGCTCAGACTAAGGAAGTCCTTTATCCTCCATCTATTGATTTTCCATATAGGTTTTATAGATTCTGCCAACTTTGTTCCTGAGCTTTTTACAGTGGGCAATTCTATGGAGCTAATTACGATGCTAATTAAACCAAAATAATGGTCTCTGTTTTCTCACATCAGCACAAGTTAGAATCACTTTTTCTTTCATATTGTTAACCTAAATTCAACCAATGTTTATGCTCTCATTTCCCATTAAAAAAATAAGACACAAGCCTGAGCACACACCATAGCATCTCTATTAATACAAATTGCCATTGGTTCTGAGCTTAATTTACTCCATTTGAGATTATTAGATATAATTGCACAACAATTAAGGATTGACTGACATGCACCAGATGGAATAAATTGGATTTCACAAGTAGCCAGTATAAAGTCCACATAATTAGCCCTCATTCTGATACACAACATTTTGTTTGGAAAAGAGTCCTAGGTTTCCAGTGTCTCAGCATTTTAATAAGTAAATTGTTAGTCCATTTTGTCCTCAGATGGAAGAAATCATTGATTTTGTCAGATAATTCTATCCTCCAACTACAGACCCATATAATAATTTAGCCTATAGTTGTCTCCTGCTTAATAAAGTTGGATGGGAGCCTTAAACTTCTATTGACTGAAGTAAATATTACTAGGTAAAAGTACATGAAAAAATATTGCTTCATTAAAAAACGTAAGCAAAAGTTCCTTCGGCCTCAGAGGAAAGGCTAATGAAATTGGTGTCACAGGCACATTAGAGAGCTCACATTCACTCAATTCGTAAAACTAAGGACAATATAATAAACATAAGCTGTTTTAGAAGTAGCTTCCTACTGAATATATGAGTGTGTGTCAGGCAAATCCTTGGCCAAAAAAATTAGAAGAGTCAATTGACACAGAGCTCAGTTCGAGAGCAAAACTTAGATCCAGAACGAGGCAAGGTTCACACCAAAGAAACATGTAATGGAAAAGCCATGCAGAACAAGCAGAAATAGCAAAGAAAAAGAAAAGAATTCATCAATGTTGCCCAGCTGCTTAGGTAAGGTATATGAAACACCAGGAAAGGTGCACACAGTACTGCAGTGATGCTATACATTTACTGAATAAAGGTTTCAACACATGGAAAGAAACACCAGTAAGTCACAATAACACAAGCAGTAGAAAAATAATCTATCAAAAAATCTCAGTTGAAATAGCAAATGATAAACACAAAAAAACCACAGCTATTTTCACACTGGATCTGAAATACTGGAGGGATGTAAACAACAGATTTATTAACTATAAACAGATAAAGACTCCTTTGTACAGGAGTACATAGCACCACGCATTGCTGAGTGTGGAGGACTGGCTTATACACATTAGAAATTATGTGGTCCATGTTTAAGAAAAACTGTTTGTGTTTATGTCTATATGCTTTAAATTGTCTCTACTCTGGAATGTGACAATTAGACTGTATTTTCATTTCAAGATACAGAATGAGATCAAAACAACTAACGAGCTCATGTATGGATGTAGCAATCTGTCATCTTGCAGTGGAGGATTAAAAGGTCATGTTATAATAACAGCTTTGTTTCTCTCACATGGAATAGTTAACACCAAAAATTATGTTTTCAATTTCAGACAAGTAGTAAATGTAAAAGGCAATTTTCATTTATTTCATATGGCAGTTTCATCACTGCTAAAACCAGAAAAAAAAAGTTAACACAAATTAAAAGTGTATATAGATATATTTCTTTTATTTCTGATCAAATACAATTTCTTTAGCCCTCAGAAAAGCATTACAATTTTTTTTGCACACCTGTAAGTTAAATGAAAAAGGAGCTTGACCTACATGCTGTTTATAAGGCAGTTAAAGAGGAAACAGTTGCTCATTAGACTTCTACTGACAACAGCCGGTTGTGGGAGAGCTGTGTTTATTTTCCTTTCGCACCCGAGATGACTTGAATCCATATCATGCTTTTCCCAGGAGATTGTCTTAATCACCATGGCATAGCTATTGGGGGGTGCTTCCACACACAGCTCTTCTGTGAGGCCTTCTCTCTTGTTATATAATAAAATGATATTAATTGGAGCAGGGAGTGACACCCAAGTGAATTCCTTCATGACAAGCCTACAGCCATATACAGAGACTTTCAGTTCCCAGCCTCCTCCTTCTCAGGTCAACCAGTTTGGCCCTCCAGCTTAATTTCAAACTTTGGTGGGAATTGGGGTATCTAGATATGCATAAAATGGCCTTTAAAAAAATCCCAAATTGCTTGAAAACAAGAGATGTGTTTTCAACCAAAAATATACTTTTCAAGTCACTCTGATGAAGAGATGCCACTCTTTTCTGAAGGAATGGAAAGGAACCAACACTGGGAGCATTGATTTCATCATTCCTTATCAAGAAAAGTTTTAAGTTCTTGGTGTACTAAATCCAAAAACTTTAAACTAAATACCAAATTGTTCCCTAAAAAAAACCCAAAAAGTGGTTTATCAAGAAAATTATAATGGAAGGGAATTGAAGGGCAAAAGTTTCAAATTTTCACAGTAAACAGCCTAAATTACCTATGTCCTCCTAATTCTCATTCAAATTTTTCATTAACTGCAGTGGAAAGTCCTGGCATAATTCAAACAGGGAATACTTAAAGGAGATCTTCCTCACCACTCCAGGGATAAGATGTGAGCAAAATTTCAGCAGTGGTGGGTTTCTATTACGACATTTGAAAAGTCTCTCTGCATTGTATGCATACTCTGTGCGCAGATATTGAATTAAAATTAGCGTTTATTATTGTACCAAGTTATATTTTCTGAAGCATTCATGATTGAAGTCCTAATGAACTCATGGGACTTCAACCAAGAGCTAACTCATTCTGGTCAGAGCAAATACAAACATGACAGCACTAAAAAACAAACAAACCAACAGAAATCAGTCACCTGCCAGACAGCATTACAATTTTCCCTGACAGCATGTCAACAGAAGTTTAAAATTGTAATCAATCCATATTCATTTCAGAAACACAGCTTCTTTTTCTTTTTTAATAGAAGAAAATAGAACAATAGGAAGGAAAAAAGGGACTATTGCCTGCCAAGATTTCAAAGTGAATAAACAGTCATACTTGGGAAGCTTCTTATGGTGTTTGATTTCCCAACCACATTAATATACTTTGATAACAGCACTCTTCTATCATGCCTGACAGCACAGGAACATATTAATGGAAGAAATAATGACTTTTTTTTAAACTAGGATCTTGAACAAAATGTGGGTCCCAATTAAAGTCAGTGTGACATACTAACCAAATTGTAAACACACAGGATTTTATGCATATGGGGCAAAAAGACCTCAGTCTCTTGATGGCCTCATTATATCTAGCATAATTTTCAGAAAGACCATTAAATGGACCCAAAATACCATGATGTACTGAAAAAAATTCTCAATTCTATCATTGTTAAGTTGGTCTTGATACTCATACCTTTGACATAATCTATACAAGACCAGTTAACTTCCATGGAAATAATTTTGTGTCTATCCCCTTGTTGAGAAACTACTTGTCAAACTTTGTAATTATAAACCACAAGAGAAAAATTCCACAAAAATGTTGAGATTAACTTAAGTATACCCTAATAAAAGGGAATTTTCTCAACTGCCAAGAAATATTTTTGCTACTATTTCTCTGCATTGTGATTTGTCATATATGTCAAATAAGAAGAGCAAAAAGTGAAACACAGAAGTGAAACTGGAGATGAAGGATTTCAGTTCAAACCTGTGGATTTATAAACCTCCTGCACTGAGCACATTATCAGAATCCCTTCCAAACAAACTCAAGGGTTGGACTAAAGGCTTTGCTTCACTTCCTAGGCCCTGGGGTAAACATACTAGTTAGACATAAAATTTAATAGTCACTACAAAAACAGACATGACCCAACTAAATGAAAGAATACCTCTATGTATCATGAGAATGACAATTATTTGGCCATTCATCACTTCTATGTGTAGCTCTTCTGTTCATCTAATAGAATTTTAAGTCAGAACACACCATTAGGATCATTTATTTTGATCCTCCACGAAGTGCACTAATTTTCTCATCCAGCCTGTGATTTCCCATGATATTTGAAGGAAAAATAAACCATTGCAGCTTTTCATTATGAAATTTTATCACCAAAAAACATATCACCAAAAGCTTTAATTTTAATGGAATTTCTACTGAGTAAATTAAATTTTATTACTTATTAAATTGGTTTCACCAGTTTTCTGTTTGTTGTCAGCCAAAAGCTAGGCGCTCTAATGCTAGCACGAACATAGCTCATAAATGTTCCACTCTAAACTGAGTGGAGTACACAATTCACAGGATGGGTCAGGCTGGAAGGGTCCACAGTGGATCCTCTGGTCCAACCTCCCTGCTCAAGCAGGGTCTTCCCAGAGCACACTGCAAAGGACTGCCTTCTCTAAAAGCATTGCATGAATCAACAGTGATGCAGTTCATATCACTAAATCTACAACCAGAAACACTGACATTTATTCTATTAATAACGCCAGAATCAGCGTGTGCCATGGACATACTGTGCCTGGAATCATTTAAGTATGATTGCGGTAAACAAAGACCTGTATCTTCTATGTTCAGCTGGAGGATAAAAACCAACAGGTGTTGTATGAAACTCCCGGCAGATACAAAGCTAAACATAACCTATGCTAACATAAGTGCTACCTTGAACAAGCGCACACGTCTCTCGATAATTCCAGTAAACATTTCTGCTCTAATCAGAGGATTGAATAAGGAGTTAGTGACCTAGAGCACTGAGTGTCATGTAAAGGAAAGTTTTATTCAGATGTGACAGAAGTCATCCTTTGCCATTTGTTCTTTTTTATAAAGAATTAACATTCTCACTGTGAGACCAATTTTCTCAACAAGTTATTACATTAACCTTCTTAGTAATTTTCTTTAGCTGCTTTCAAAGCAGTCTTGGAAATTCACACTTTTTATACACACTTGAAAATTCAACCAAAATGACATTGCCTGCTTTTCAACAATCAAAAAGGACCTCAAATTTACAACTGAATACCTTCCCACCTCTCACCTCGGGATGCTACTCCAGAAGGCAACTGTAATTCAGATTCATTGCATTTATGTACTTCAAACCCGCGGCTATTTACTAGCAGGGAGAAGTTCAAACACTACAATTCTTGTTGGAGGGAAACTCCAAAGATCAAACTGTATGTTCAAACAACCACATTTTTCCTCTGTGGTTCCAGTCTTCTAAAATCTGAGAGTCCTGCTGTTAGAACACCCTCCCATAAACCTGAAGAAGGTTAAGTCACCTACCTTAGAAAGTCCACCTACTTCCAAATAGAAGCAGATAATGAAAACATTCCAGGTGACCCACAGGGCAGTCCACACCGTGTACTAAACACAAAGCCAGATGAAAGCAAGAAAGAGAGAAAAATAAAACGTGAAGATGAAACAACTTCATACTGAGAAGATCAATAATAAAAAACTGATATCAATAAACATTGTTCTTCTGGGAACAGCCAAGCACAGAGAGTTCAGAAAAGGAGTGTTCCCTGCAGAAGTCCCCTAAGAACCACCGGAAATTACAAATCCAGTATTCATTGCTGTACTAAATAAATATCAATAAAATAGATTTATTCTTTACAGTTTTACACTACCCTATTGATATCAATTAAGTAAAAAATGCTGACTTAAAACACTGATTTTGGGACAATTCTGAGTAATTTTTAAATCATAATTTAGCTCTGTTAAAGGAAATTTCAGATAAGCACAATACCTTAAATAGGCAAATATTATTGAAATAACATTTAAATATTATGAAGAAAGGCACAAGGAAAAAAAACCACCACCAAATAAAACAGAAGATCTATTGATCTGGTAATCTGGATACTTTTCTATTTAAACAAATAGGTGAAGTGTAAACCTGATGTCTTGAGAGTCTTTCACAATTAAATGTACTTCAATTACATTAAAATTAGCTCACTACTTCTGCTACCCCTTTGCTATGAATCTGATCCTACAAATCACACTTAACAGTTGAACACATCCATCTCTCTTCTCAGTTCTCCAGCGTTGTACTGAACTCATACACCACCCTCAGCATGAATGGGACATTAATTAGTCTACTTTAAATGATCTTTTGCATTTTAACTGTCAGCACAACAGACTGGTGCTATTTCTGTACAGATGTGCTGTTTATTGACATGGAGCTGTACACTGTGCCCAATGAACTCTCCAGGCACTCCACCTCAGGAGCGTTTCATCCTGATGGGCCAAGTGTCCACACAGCCATGGTGGAACTATATCCACCAGAACAAACGCAATGAGCAGCAGCACTGCCACTTCACCTTTATGAACTTTCACACTTAGAACCTTCACAGTGGAGAACTGCTGCGAAGAGCTTTTGCAAGTCTAGCTAGCTGTGGCCAGATGAGGGTTAGTATCCATTGTTTTGTGTCAATATAATCCCTAAAGCTCAACATACTAATCTGCAATGCATTGCACAGGTGCCATCAGTTTGGCTCTCTCGGGCAATTTTGGGTTATGCCCCCCTCTTTCCTCTCCCTGTCACGTATAATGAAAAGTTCAGGTAAAGAGGGTTGAATTTTTCCCCACCTTTATTACTCCTTCCTGCACAGGTCCATTTCTGTACACCAAAAAGGCCAATTGCTTTAATATAATTCCTTCTAAGGCATGTAGGCAATTGGTCAATGGCTATGGCCCAAGAAGTAGATCATTGATAAACAAAACAGGAGTAACACTCCTGGGCCATTGCCTCTGTCTTACAGAGAAGGGCAGTGTGCCAGCTCAAGGCTGGGTTATTAAAAAATATACAAAGCTGCTGTGTTCTGTGGGCAATATAAGGTCTGTACTATTCACAAGACTAGCTTAGACTATATCACATTTTACTAAATTTGTTGACTTTGTAGTAACTCATCATCAACTACCGATTTTCGAACATTTATATTCAGAACATTATGTGCACTGTGTTCAAAATTAATGAACAATTCATACAATCTCACTTGCATGTAAAAAGCCGAATTGAGACTGTTCAGAAGAATTCTCCTTTTTAAGAAAGAATTGTTTTTATCTCTCCGTGAACTAAATCTGTCACCACAACAAAAGAAATTCTATTTGATCTGCCAGGCCAAGCCAAATCTGTTAATGGCCTCATTCTGTCCCATGGGCACCAATGACAGCTTTATACTGTGCAGGCAAAAACTGCCTGAACATGCTTTCCCAGGCCAGGCTATGCTGTTTTACACAGTCAGGACCAGTTCGGTTCCTGATCCACCATGAGGATTCCTGAAAGAGAAGTGCAGGTGCAAAGCAGGTGTGCACCTTGAAACCAAGCTGTGGTGTATGGGGAGGCTCTTCCTACACTCTCACTGAGCTGCAGAAATCTAAATTTGAGCTTTATAAATCTAAATCTATGCTTTGTAAACATAATAATTACACTATATTCAGTAATTAGTACTAATAATTTTTTAAAGGAGGAAAGTTACTGTCTTCTCGGATATGCAAGGAGCAATTTTTTTCCTTGCATAGTTTCACAGGTACTGAAGGAAAGGTTATAAGATAGCAAAGGAAAAAAAAGCAAAATCAGGAAATGTCAGAATTTGGGTTGTGTATGCCAACTTAATTTTTCTATTTTGTGGCTGTGCAATACAATGCAAACATTAATTAAATCATCATAGATATATTTCTATTTTAAAAGATCTTACCTCCCCTAACACATTTTATGAACAGCTAGCTCAATACTTCTTTTCTCCTTGTCACTGAGACCCTACTCTGAGGACAGAATATTAATTTCCTCATGAGGTTTACTAAGATGCTCATCGCTGTAATGTGTGAGAGCTGCACAAACATTAACTAATTTATTTTCTGTTATAAGGGAATGATACAGCTCTCAGAATGCAAATGATGTTCTGATACATGCAGAGATTACATTCAGAAGTATTCATATGTTATAAGCATCCAACTTGAGGTCCTTAAAAGTTCATTTTTCAGAACACTTGAGGTTATACAGTATTTAATAAACTCAGTGTTCAGCTCCCTGTGGCTGAGCATGCAGCACTTGTGCAAATCAGACCACAAGGTCTCAAGACAAGAGCCCAGAACGCAAGGGGAAAACAAAGCATGCAACAAGTTTGGTTAAAGTGACTTGCTTTGTGTCAAAAAAGGGTTTCAGTGGTTGAGAGCAGAGATAAAACTCAGCTACCCAGCACAGCCTTCACAGCAAAAGCAATTCTTTTTTTCTTGGTAGCATGTGCCTCACTCTTCCCATTGTCTTCTGTTTTCTGAAAGTAAGGTTTATATTCTATATCTGTGATCACCAGAAAACCCCCAAATGTCTGTCCTTTCTACTGAAACTGAGGCAATAATATAAGAATTAGTAGGCATTTCTCCAGTTCAAATCTGCAAATAGATAAAAGGATCACAGTAAGATTGCACAGAAGGGTACTATTAACTACTTTTATAAATTTTTGAGTGTTTCTTTCTGAAAATTTTGCAATACTTTCTGACATTATATATATTGTGTAAATTTATATGTACAGAGGTTAAAAAAAAAAACCACCAAGCAATATTACATTATGTGGCATCACACTAACACCTGCTTGAGTCATTAAGAAAGGTGTAACTTTTAGATACATGATGTAGACTTCTTTTTGCTGGCAGAGCAACAGCCCAAATTGCTATCCTCTGTGTGGAGGGACATGTCATTTGCATGCTGGCAATTTTCTCTCAGTGTAGGAATGGTCAGGGTCTGAGACATCCGGTCCACACTGACCCTCCCAAGGTACCTCACCTGTTTCATGATCTGACCTACCATTCAACCTCTCCCATGCCATGTCCTGAACATTATCCTGTCCCTCCTGCCATGCCTGCTCACTCTGACTTCCCCACACCCAGTGATTCCTGCCCAGCTCTTTGGCCAGCCACATTCAGTCCACCCCAGCTCAGCTGGGCTCAGACTCAGCGTCACAACCCTCACCATATCTGCCATGAAGAAGGAATTTTCCACACTGGTTGAATCAATAAGAAGAGTTGGTACTTTTATTTTATTCCCCATATGATGCACCACTTAAAAATCACCCGGACATTTTTGTAACAGACCTCTTCTAGTGGAAGGACCTCGAACTAAGTCATAATCTTTGCTTATTTCTCCCCATGATGCACTATATCTGTTCTTGCTTTGGTCTTTTGCACTAAGGATTGTATACTATGTGGTGTGAGGAAGTATTTGAAGTCTTATAAGTAATGTGGAGGGAGTACTCAATAACCTTACAGGTTAAAAATCTAAAAAAAGTACTGACCAGCCTAGCAGGTTTCTTTCAGATCCCCTTTCATAATGCCAGCCTCTCTACAACAGTGAGATTTCTATACCTCTTTTGGCTCTACAGTCATATTGACATCAATTCAGAGATACATTTAATGTATCAGTGAAATACAAACATTTTTAGAGTTAAAACATTTGCATTGGATGGACACAATGTCCCAAAAACAACTGGTTAAGATAAAAGAAAAGGGAGTTTTCTAAGTTTGAATATTACAAGGATTGTGGGATAAGTTTAGCTTTAATGAATAAACTATTCCAAGTGTATATTAAATCTGAAGTGCACTAACTAGTCTGAGAGTGTCATGGCATTAGAGGGAATGAATAGCTCGGGGACACTTCAAGGGAAAGGGGCAATGATTAAGTCATCAAATCATCCCCCTGTAATACCTGGCATCAGTACTTGCAGACCCTTATTAGCCATAGTTACGAAAGATGGCAAGGGAAGTGACATAACGGAGCAGTAACAACACAGGACTTACCATGAAGCATCTTCAACAAAGTAATTTTGGAAGCCTAAATATTTCACTTGTGTTTTCACTGTCTGTATAACATTTGTTTGGATATTATACTAATTATCTTATCTAGCCTTTCTTCTGCTTTTCTGGTTTTTTATTTGTTTTGGGTTTTTTAAAGAAACTGTCTCCTGGCTTTCCAACTGCATCCATTGCCATATTATTTACTGGAATACATTAAGCCAAGTAAAGCAGAGATTTCCACCATAGATCCTCCCTATTTAAGTGTAATATTTTCATCCCACTCTGTTCATTAACATATTTTTTTCAGCTTTGGGCCTGGCTTGTGCAATTTTAGCTATATGACTCATCATTCAGAAGCCTTTTGAAGTCCCATATCAGACGCAGGCGAGGGGGAAAATCCCCAACTTTAACAAGCATCCTGTCATCATCATTAATCAATTTCAACAGCCTGAAAATCTTGCTGGTGATAGCAAGTTCTATTAAGAAAGGGAAAGCATGAACAAGGAAAAGGATCACAGCAGAGCTCTGGAGATTCATGACAAGAGTGTAACAGCATAGCTAGAACTGAAAATCAGCTGTTTCTTTCTTCTTTGCAATTGTTTGGGTAAGTTTCAAATGAGCTACTATGGGAAAATTAGGAATCAGCTCTGCACTTTTACGTCCCCAGGGAACTTTGCACTGATTTAATTCAGTCACAAAATATTCAAATACTGAAAATAGCACATCCGCTTAGTGACAGGACAAATTGTTCACAACATTTATCTAAATTACTAATTAATACAAAACCTATTAGAAATAATTATTGGATTTAAACTAATTAGGACACTTGGAGCCAATGCCGTCGCTCCCTCTCTCTCTGTTTCCTAGGCTCTGAAGACTTGGAATTTTAGGTCTGAGCAAGTGAAATTCCAGATTTATTTCAGAAACACCATCCATATAGTCTTGTATCTGAAGGACTGTAGACGGTGAACATGATTAACTATCTTTAACTACTTGGAATGACAATTCCATTCAACAGAGAAGCCTCATGTATCAGCCATTGCATGGCAGCTCTTAGACAGTGGGGTATTTTTTTGGTAGAAAGCTCTCATGGCAAATTTTATATCACCCAAACCAATTTCTTTATTCAGACTTTTAATCTAAAATGGCTGTGCTTATACTGCAGCTTATGTGGTCACTAAATTCTAGTGATAAACTGGCCAGCCTGGGTTCAATGGCAGTGGAAGAGCCAGAAGCATGCAACTGCTACTGTGTTTACCAGTTTCTATTGCAGCCCTCACTGAACTCCTTGGCTCTACATACCTGCAACAAAAGCCTGCTCAGCTGTGCCTGCAGAAGCAGTTTCATATTCAACTGCAGTATAATGTGCTTCAAGTTAGGGCCCTACATGTATTACATTTATTCACTTAACTTTCCCATTCCTTAGCTATGTTAAAATCTGAGGAGACAGAACATGACATATGCAGCATAGGATGACAAAGTGAAAGCTTTTGTGTAACTTCACTTGTCAGGGAAACCTTCAGGCACACACTTCAATGCACACAATATAGATTAAAAACATTCTCTTGAGGTTAAACAATGACTCTAGAGCTGGTCAGCTGAAGTCAAGATCACCACCAGAGTATGAGAGATTATCATGAGGACAATTTGTGCTCACATGTGCCAGATTAATTTTGTGGAGACAGTTTATAGAAGTAAACGATTGTATCTGACATGATTCTCTATTCACTTCAATTTTTTATATTGTGACAGGATCACCTGCACTAACAAAGCTGATTTCCAGGGAAGTCTTAAGGAAAAGACAGCGGATACTAAGCATACTTTTCTTGAAGCAATTGGTTACTTTTCCAGTTAAACTGGATTAAGTTTAATCTAAATCAGAAGCTTCAGCAACCAGAGCATATAAAAGCATGACTCAACATATTCCTTCTGCCACAGACACAATACCAAATTCTTGGGACACCAACCACTAACAAATCCAGGGGCTTAGATATAGCTGAAGGTGCCGCTATGGACATGGAAGGTCATAAAGCTTCTCAAAGAATTTGCAGCCTAATTCACTGCTCAGAGCTGGGTAAGAATCTCTCTGCATTGTGTTTAATACTGAAATTCAGGACACTACTGAAGATTTGCATTAAACAAACTTTGTATTTCAAGTCAGCAGTAAAAGTTGACCACTGTAACAGGTAGGCTCTGTTTTAAAAAGGTTTCAGAAGAAGGGAGGCAAGTTATGGCCTTCCCTGTGAGAGTTGGCTTTGGATTCCCTTTTGCCTTAGTGAAGGCAGCCTGGAGCTGGCACTGGTGAGGGTCTTTACTGTCAGTGTCACTGACTCCTTCTGGGCCTTCTGGGGACAATGGACAAAGCTAAGCCCTGGTTGGGACAGCCGTAGGAAGCACAGCTCCTGTGGAGTGTGTGTTGGGTAGAGCCTGGAAGATCCTCAGGCGACAGCTCAACAGACAAGTTAAGCTGGGGTAATCCTGTTTTCTACTGCTGTAAGAAAGACTCCATGCACTTTTCCTCTGGCTACTTGTTCCCATTTCCCCTCTCCCATCTCTTCCCTTCTGCTAGAACAAGTAAAACATGTCGAAGAGCTGACCTACACTTAACACCAGTAAAGAAAATAGTTGCTTTTCACCCGGATCTGCTCTGGTTTGAGAGTTTACCAAGTGGTTGAACTGCTGCCTGGGCTGGTGCAAACAGAGGAACAGTGCAGGGACTGAAGGCAGCAGCTGAGCAAATGGACTCTTGCTGATGCTGGCTTGAGGTATCCACTGAATTCAACCTGAGGGCAAGGCTAGGCATGAGGTTGAACTGACAAGTTTGGAGCTAGCAACAAGAGAAGTTTTGCAACTCCTCCTTTCCCCTCCACCTCCACAGTTCATAAACATGCAGTCCCCATCCCTGCCTTATACCATCCCTGGCAACCACTGGGAACCTCACAGCCTGGATTCAGGTCACCAGTTTAGTAAAAAACTCTCCGCTTTTTGCTAGGTTGGTTTTCTGACAGCTTAGAAATGGAACTGACTTACTGACAGGTCCAGTTAAGTCCTGCCAGAAGTGGGGGTGAGGGTCTGGGGAAGCGTTCCATCAGGGAATAGTGGGGACAGGAAGACATGACAGCCACCCCCTTCTGCTGGTGTTGAGTTGTGAGGTTGGGTACTGACACCTTGTGTTACAGACACCCTTCAGACTCCAGGATTTAGCACAAACTATTCCTACTTCACTGTAAACCCCATGTTAGATCACAGATCTCTCAGAGAGCTGGTGATGGGATGAAGAAGTGGGTAATCACAGAACACTCTGAGCTGGAAGGGACCCACAAGAATCGAGTCTATCTGTCAGCTGAATGGCCCATACAGGGATCGAACCCATGACCTGTGGCATTATTAGCACCATGCTCTGACCAGCTGAGCTCTAAAGCCTTGATCTTCCCAAGTAATGAGTATGTGCACCTACTGTAGCTAGAGCTCTTAAATATATGCTTAAAGATAAACATGAGTTCAGTTAAATTAGCATAAAGTATCTTGCTGAGGAGGTGTTTCTTTCTCTATGATTTTTCTACCTCTACTTTAAAACAACTTTCGTATAGCCTAAAATGTTCAATTACATCGGAAAATATATAGAAACAGTCAACACCTGCTGCATTTCATTTGAAAATTAAAACAGAGCTTGCATCATTGAACTGCAGTGCTGAACCTGAGGGGCAAGAAATTTTGTAGTGCTGCACTTCAGACATGAATTTCCCACATAATTTTACAGATGCTTACACTCGCTTATGTATAAAATGGAGAGCATGAAGCAGAAAGGTGAGTCATCAAGATATGGATGCCCAGTTTTTCAACCACAGGTAATAGATAAAAGCACTATTTTTTATATCAATCCATTTTCAATTCATTACAGTCTGCTTGTAAGCTTAACTAATATGAGTCTGTTCTTGGATTCACTTTTTGTTCACTTTTTCTTTTAAGACATGACAAAGAATTACAGAATTCCAGGCTTGACTAGAAAAGATGAAGTTTTTTAAGTATTTGTTTGATGAGTTTTCCCCAGTAGATATTTATTTCATTCCTTTGTGAGGAAAAAGAAAAATAACTTTAGCCTCTTAAAATCCATTACTGACAACACAACCAAAATGTTCTAAATACAGCCGTTACCAGGTAAAGACATAATATTCATCCATTCAGGAGAGAACATGGGGGAGGAACAGAATTTTTTTTTGTTGGCAGTTGACTTCACAGCTTTGGAAGTTCTTTTTATTCCTGGCTATATTGAGCACAAAGGGAAAAGAAAAACAACTGTGAAGCTTCAAGTTACAAGCATCAGAGAGAATTTACAACCATTTAGGGTCAAAGCCATAAATACTGATCTTGACAAAATTACATGCAAGTGAGACGGAGACTTCTTTGGAACCCATGGGTCACAGGACCAAAGAAATTTCTACAATCTCTGCTTCTCCCTGCTTAAGAGAAAGATGTAATTAAATATAACTTGGCCATTATAAGTATTTTTATAATTGCCATCAATTCTGCTTGTCTGTTGCAAAAAGAAAAATAATTTGTATTTAATTTCTTTATGTACACATAGTCTAATTGGCTTGTACCATAGTCATAACTTTGGCAGCACTTTCTCCAGATTACCTGATTTTGATAACATCCAAAATCTCAAAAAATCTTCTTAGTAGTCCTAAATTTGCAAAAAGACGTGGAGACCTCTACAGTTTATACAGAGATACCATCTGGTGTTTTGAAACTAAGAAAATTCTGCTTTGTAATATGACCAGTTTTTAAACAAATTG
>VZRL01003361.1:1132419-1170261 GCA_013397895.1 Origma solitaria
AAAAAAAATGAGACTTACCACAACTATATATCGAGGCCTAAACTGGATGGTTCCAAACAAACCCAAAATGACAACTATTATTTGTAGGAAATTGCCGAGGATAGGAGCCCACTGGAAACCCAGGAAGTCAAAGATTTGTCTCTCTAATGCTGCCAGCTATAAGAAAACACATAAAAAGAACATCCACTTTTTAATTATAGGCAAGACAGAACACTTGACATTTTCTTATTTGCACCAGGCTTCACCAGCAAGTGAGCAAAGCTATGCAAACCTTGCTATTGCTTCTGAAATACCATCATGCCCCCACCCCCTCCCCTTCCACATGTCTTTGTTTTCTTAGATTTAGTCTCAACCTGACACGACTGCAAGTTCCACAATGTGTTCCTAAAAGCCCAAAAGAGCAGAGCAGGTCCAGACGAGTCCCAGATGTGGCCACTGTGGTCCCAGGAGTTCCTTAATGCAGGAATTAAGGAAGGCTGCAGGGAGCTCCTCACTACCCAGGGCACAGACATAGGCTCAGGGGGTGAAAGGCAGTAGAAAATGTTGGAAGACCTCAGATCAAACTGCTCAAAACCAACAGCCAAATGAGCCATCTGTGCTCTTCAAAAGCTGTTGCATTACTTTGGGCAACTGCAAATCAGAAAGAAACGGTGGGAGCCTAATGCTCTTTTCCCACTGTCCTCATGGCATTTTGGGCCTGGATTTAGTTGTGTGTGGAAAAGGAGGAAGCTAAGAAATGTCAACCTTCATCCTTGCTTCAGCATGTGGTTCTTAGGTAATATGCATTTCTGAACATTAGGCAAAAAAGAAAAACAAAAAGCCAGATATAAAATTCTTTTGCAAACACATTTGCTACTCATTTTTTACAATCCAGTCCACTGTTCTAAACATAGAAAAATCAACTTTCTTAGCAGCACATTTGTTGAAGTTTAAACTTGATTCAATATTTTTGCAGCTGTAGCAAGATATTCTTGAGCAGCTAAATAGAAACCTACTGAGAAACAACTGAGTTTCTGTGCTTGCTAGAATTTATTAACATCTACTTGATTTTACTACATTGTTACAAACCCTAAAATTTACTGAAATATGCACTTACAATATTTATAACTGAGACAGATGGAGCAAGCATGGCTCTATGAATACCAACCAAAGTATTATCACTTGTGGGTATTTCACATAAACCATTTCATTTTACACATTATGGCCAGATTCAATCTTCACCTGCAAGAAGGGGCTAGGTGTCACTGAGAGCAAAATCCATCTTTTCTGTACAAAAAGCCTCCCTTACAGCAGGCATGAAAACCTCATTCCCTATGCTGAGGTTAATAAATATGATAACACTAAACAATGAAACGAACAAAAGTTGAATCATCATCTTGGTGCAGCTCCTTTGCAAACAGGGGTTATATTGACTTTTATCAGCTAAACATCTGGCCCAGCATATATAAAGGACAAATCACACAGTACAGTACAAGGGTGCCCCAAATCCCACTTGCAAGATGGTAAATAAAGAGTTTTGAAAGCTCTTTGGCACAGGCAGAATTTACAGTTTATGGTCTAGCAACAACATACTGAGAATCCTGTATCACATAGGAAGGCATTTATGACATCCATGACTAGAGCCATTGAGATGTTTTCATTCCCATTACAAGGGGAAATCTTCTGGGTCAGCAAAACAGCAAAAAAATTCACAGACCACCAGTTTTCAGAGACAATGTGTCTTCCTCCTGAAGCCCTGACATTACCAAGCAAGCAGAGGATGGAGCTGTCAAATCAGACTAGGATTTGCTTAGTGCCACCTCTGCCCTGACATTCACTGAAACTCTCCTGCAGCCTTGGTCTTCTCCTGCACCAATAAATTGTGTCATATCACACTCCCAGCACTGAAGGCAGCTGGCTTAGGATGGTTTCTATTAAAGTGTCCTTGGCTCTGAAACACAGCAGCTGTGTGTTAACTGTACACTTACCTACCCAAAACGGCCCTTGGCCATGGGTGAGCCCTTTGGGAAGACCACTGGTCACAATAACCCTGGTTAATGTGACAGAAAACTCTAATGGCTCATTAACATCCACAATGTCACTGCCCGGTTTCTGCCCCAGGCACATGAGAATGTGCTGGTGTAGGGAGCAGGGAGCTGGCCCAGAGTGGGTATTGAGGAAATTAATTTCACACTGGTGGGTCCCTGCAAGACACGGATGCTATTATGAATTTTATGTAGTTTTGAAACACCTAGAGCTATCTGAAAGACAAAAGTCTGCAGCACAGATATGAATGAAGCTATATCTGTCTCTTCTTCAAATGACCCTCGGGACAAGTTTTCAGATGAGCACCTTAAATTCCTGAAAAACATACTGCAACATAAATGAACACAACCATTGCACTTTGCCACCAGACTCATGCTAAAAGGCTTGGTGTTCAGCTTATGTCTAAACTGGAACAAATAAAAAGTTTGTGTTCATGTGCAGCTCCACGATATCTGCCAAGCAAGTTCTGAATACATCCATCAGGCAGGTCTGGGCTCCCACAAAATAGCACAGTGGCCACAAGGATATTCCCACAGATGAGGGTGCACATGTGTATATTCGCCATAGACAGAGCGGCACAAAGAAGAATTATTAGTCTTTCCATGGATTACCGTGGTTAAGGCACCCACCACAATCACAGAGAAATAAAGTTCAATTTCCTCTCCTGCTGTCTACTGAGGTATTCATTCCTCTCCTCCCACTTCCTATCCATTAGGATACCAAGGGAAAGAGCTTCTCTTTGAAGCTGCGTCACAGGCAAAAACCAAAGATTTGTATTTTGTGAGTCAGAAAGAGAGCACAAGCAGAAACATGAGTTTACTGTCTAATGCTTATGGCACTTATACAAAACTGGGAGAGTTGCTTGTGTTTTTTGCCTGCAGGGCTCACTCTTTATTTTATGTACAGTGACAGCATGAAACCACTGAAGGAGCCCTGGAAGCAGGATGCCGAGCATACAGTACCATTCCTTCCCCACTAAGAAGCATTTCACCATTAGGCTATGCAGAGAGACCTTCCTGCACAGCTAAGTCTCATTTATTTTGCTCTTGTTGCCAACACAGAGTAATTTGTCTCATCTCTAAAGTCCACGGAATACGTTAGCGGGGGTGGTGCGGGCGGTGAGGGGAATCTAAAGAAAAGAGGTAGGAGGAATATCTTTCCTCCTCAAATTGCTACTCTCTTCTAAATTTTAACACCTTGCAGGCAACACAGGTAGAAGTTAAAAACCTAATAATCCATGATCATGGCAAAGGAAATATGTTAAGTTCTGTTTTATTTATACCATCAGCAAGACGGAATGAATAGAGGAAACATCTGAGTACTGCTGTTTTTATGTCTAGTATTTCACCCAACAGAGCCCCCAAGAAGCAGTAAAGGCCACAAAATTTTTAACTCTGTGCAAATGAAAAAGCCATCCCTAACACAGGCTGTGATTCTGGTAATTCACTGGACAGAAATCATCAGAATAAAGGGATTTAAACAGGCAGCTGTGCACATTTATAGGCTAGTTTTGCACAGATAGGAAGAGCCCATATTGTCTATGTTTGCCCAAATCCAAAAACTCGGTAGCCATCAGAGGCCACCAAACTAGCCTAGATTCTGTGGAAAATGGAGTTTCGTGCATGTGAGTACTTCAAAATGTCACACCAGAAACATTCTGATTATAATGGGGCTATTTTTCTCAACAAGAATTTTTTGCCTCAACAAGAAATTTTTCTGCTTGAATTTCTAATTTCATCACCATTTTCAGATTTTTCTGAAAAGAGCCTAAGAAAACTGAACCCTGAAGGGAAAGGAGAGGTTCCCAAAATTAGCTGACTCAACTTTTCCCGTTATTGTAAGACAGATATCAACTTAGTAGGGCAGAGGAGCTCAAGGTTGGAGCTGAGGTATGCTCCATGTGACTGACATCCTCTGGGGGTTTGCTGTCATACCACTTCTTTAACAAGTTGGGAGAGGCTGCACCTCCACTAATTGTGATAATTAAGACAACAAAGTTTGGGAGTGTCCATAATAAATTGTTGTTTGGTAGTCTTCTTTTTTTTTTTTTTAAATTAGTAACATAGAAGTGGAATAAAAATCCAAACCTTTCTTGCAAATATAAGACAAGGGCTTGTTTTGGCAACTTAAATACCAGGTGTCTGTTTTTAATGAAACTTACATCCAGTTGGGTGAAAAATTTTCATGAGAACTTATAAAAATCTATCAAAGTTGATAGGAAATAACATTTTCTTATCATAACAAAACTTGGAAAAGGATACATGATATTTCTTATTACTGCTGGCAAGGGAGCACTTTGTTATTTAGTCATCATCATCACTGACAATCTTGTAATGTAAAGTGCACGACTCAGGAGGCCAGGACTAGCAGTAAAATGCTCTAGTGGGACTGTAGCACTTCACTTAATGAAGTCTTGGGTTTTTACCTCTTTGTTTCACTAAGTCTTCCAAGCATTTCCCATTTCCCACTTCCTGCAGAGCACAAGGAGAAGGTACCAAGCTGCAAGATGGGGCTGCAATAAAGAACATTCTCTTCTGGCCATGCTCAAGCTCTTTGGTAGTAAGAGCAACAAAAAATTTAGGTGAACTAATCTGTTTGAATTCTGAGCTTCTTCACCTAGAGGGACCAACCAGATGTGCAGCAGAATTGGAACCTCTTGAACAGAAGAAATAGTGCCACTATAGCATTAATGTTTCACATGCAGCTTAAGGCAAAGGAGTAGCAAAATAAAAGGTGGTAATCAGCAATGCTGCATAGGATCTGTGGAAAGAAATCACCAAGATGTTCCTCGTCAACAGAGAAATAAAGAAACATTTTTGAGAGAAGGCTTCAACAGGGTGTCCTGCAGATTAAACCCCTACTCTAAATTCCCAGGTCCTATTATACTTCAAAATACATATCAGAAGCTGTCTGAGTGATGAGACACCACAGCAGAGTTACAAAGTCAATGTTTCAAAGCATGTGTAAAAACTCAATTTTCTCTTCTGTCAGAAACATCACAGAAAACAGTCAGTTTTATATTTTAATGGAAAAGTTTTATAAATGACATGTTAGTTTGAGATTAATAAATAGATCCAAATTCACAACAGAAGTAGTCACTGTATCAAGATGAAGAGTTTTCATATGTAACAGATTATTTCATACAAGAAAAGACCTAAAAGTGGCTTGATATAAACAGAAGACTATAAAACTTCTTAATGTGAAAAGAAAAGGTTAATCATACAGCTTTTGATATTCTATAAATTGCTAAATTTACAAAACTGGGAAGGATAATTTTCTCTGTATTTGATATTAAAAAGGTGCTTCAATCCGTCACATAAAACAATCCCTAGAAATTACAACAACCAGAAAAATGTAAGTACTATATCTAACAAACTTGTATTTGAGAAATCTAACAAAAATCTTAAAAGTAAATATTTAATAACTGGAGAGCTGTAAAACTATATAGCTTTGAAATCTTATCTGAAATAAAAAACTGTTTTAAAAGCTAGGGAATGAAAAAAGAGAAAAATGATTAAAACTTCCCATATGTATACTTTTACTGTTACAAATGGACTTAACTTTCAAAAATTAAAATAGTTTACCAAAAAAATGGTGAATCAAAAAATTACAGTTCATAGCATTTATTTTCTAAATTCAAGTCAGGAATTATCTGAAACATTTTAATTGTGCATGTAAGACTCAGAGTTGGCTGATGCTACTAATAATTATCACAGGAGAAGTTCCAGGGCACAGCTCATCATCCATACTAACTGCTGCTCCTTAGGATAAAGATGTTTTCTCCAAAATTCTCAGCTTCATCTTATGGTCAGAAATTTAACCTGTGGCTTCAGGAAGAGTTTCCTGGACATGATGAATCTCTGAGGACTATTGTTCTTTTTACCATTACCACTGGTTCCAGTGTGCTGTGCTGAATTACAAACAGTTCAGCCCAGTTTGGCAGATGAAGCTGTTAAAAACTGAAGTGGTTCCCAAGCCTCCTCCAGGAAACTCCACCTGGAGTTTTAAGTGCCCTCTTTTCTGAAGCCCCAGGATAGCTTTGCTAAGCTCAGCAGTGCAGTCGCCTTTTCCTCACAATCTATCATCCCAACCCATCCCATCCCATCCCATCCCATCCCATCCCATCCCATCCCATCCCCTCCCTCCTTCCTTCTTTCCTTCCCTTCTCCCTTTCTCCTGTCGTGCCCAGATTGGTGAGCACTCCCAAAAAGCTCACAGCAACACAAGCAAGAGGCGCTGGCGAGGCAGGAGAGGAGCGGTGGGAGCCTCCCACACCACCCTGTAGCCTGCGCATTCGGCTGCAACAGACAAGACCTTGGATCAAGGTCATTCTTAGCACTAGCCACATTTGACTTAAAGTCTCTCTTCACAGTCCAGCGCTTCAAGGCGTGTATTTCCTTTTCCTTGACAGTTGTTCCACTGAGAAAACATTTCTGTAAAACCTTGGGGCAAATGCTCAATGTTCACATCACACTTTTACATTGTTTTGCAGAATACGCACTTCCTAATTTAAGGGGAAAAGACATCAAAAAGCTGCCGAGCTACTCTGGATAAAACCTCAGCACTGGAGAGTAACAGATTGACTTAAAACATCCTAAAATTCAGGATTTCTAACAGAAAACTAACAGGTGACAAAAGAAGAAGGTTGAAATAAATAATTAAGTTAATAAATAAGTTGCATCAAAGACCGATGGTAATGCATAAACAACATTTTATACAGATTTTACACTCCTACTGTGATTTCAGAGTTTTACTGACAGGCTTGACATCAGCAGAAAGGAAGGTACGATTTAACATGAGAGAAATGCCAGGTTTTTAATGCAGGGGAGAACATTTAAACCAGAAGGTATCAGATGATCACTCTTAGCTGAATAATGCTATTTAGCAAGTTACTGTTCCTCAGTTAAATATTACAGCCTCCTTATCTGTAACTTACCATCTTTCAATAGAGGCTTCATTACCAAATATGAGTGTAGTCTGTGTCACAATTAAATGTTAAACTTTGACT
The DNA here is from genome assembly GCA_013397895.1 of Origma solitaria. Lineage (NCBI taxonomy): Eukaryota > Metazoa > Chordata > Aves > Passeriformes > Acanthizidae > Origma > Origma solitaria. The sequence goes on from VZRL01003361.1 coordinate 1,139,453, forward strand.
TCAATCACTTCTTCATAACTTTGGTGACCATTAAAGCAACCATCTGACCACAGAAGAAACTCTCATTAGATTTTTAATGATCTGCATTCACTTGTCCAGGTGAAATACTAGCTTTTGGGTGATTTTAAGATGGTAATCCCTTATAACAGCTCACTAAATACATTTATAAGACTACGTGTCATGGAGGTCATTGAATGTCAGGAAAGATTCTGAGTAAATCACTAATATTTATAGTAAGTTCAGTTTAATGGAGCAAAAGAGAAACTGTTAGTTTTCTGACAAGTAATTGTCAGAGAAGAAAAAAACCCAGATGATCAAAAGTACCTTTGCAGTGTTGGTCAGACAGATAGGTAATTGGCTGTCACTTGAGTAACTTTAAATAAAATATAGAGCAAAAGAAATACGTGTGCTGAAGGAGCTCGATAAAAGAGTAATAGCCAAGATTAGTGAAGGCCAAAGCATAAAAACAAAGAAAAGAAAGGCATGTTCGATAAAAATGTCATCTTTATAAGAGAGCCTCTGTTGCTTTTCAACGGTGAATGCTATTCTTATTCAGCTGTTCAACTCACATGGAAAATACTCAGAACTAAGTAAAGGTCTTTCCACCACTCTGGTAACTGCTTTGGTGAATGAGTTCATTGAAGGGTGATGGCATGGGTAGCTTATAATATTGCTGAAGACATGATATTTTAACAAAACAGTAATTTTTTTCTCTGAGGAGAATAGAAGTTTCACTCCTCAATACTTTACCAGTTGTTCTTTGATAAATGCTTAAGAAAAAAAGACAAGTAAGGAGTGAATAGTATGTTCAATGATTTTTGAAAGCCAATACGTTGCTCTAACATCTCAGAACCAAAAGAACCCACTAAATGAATGGCAAAGAAGTTGATCTCATGAGAGAATTTGGACTATAGTATAAAAAGGAGAGCCGGTAAATGCCAGATCTTTAAACTCTATAAATGTAATTAGAAGGTGTTAAAAAAATTATTTTCTCCACATTTTAACAAACACATACATATATTTAATACCATTATTTAACATTATCAGACAGGCAAAAAACATAGGTAATTCTTAACATAAAAGCATTTTTCTCATTACATGTACTACAAAAGCCTTGCAACTACATCGGTGATGTGCAGGAAGATTTTAAGTGATGGATTTGATATGATGTTGTTATCTATTTCAGGAAACTGAGCCCAACCCACCCATTTTGTGTCTGACAAAGCTCACATGAAGTCAAAAGAAGTCATGACTGCATCAAGGCCACAGGATCTGGCTCAGAAAGGCAGTAGCAATTTATTTAAGAATCTCATCAGCATAAGAAGGAGAGTTTGTTAATATTTATTCTGCAGGGTCACCTGACTGCAGTGATATAAAAGGTGGCATAAAATAGTCCCAGTTCCCAGCACACTACAGGTGCCAGGGTGATATACCCAAGGCTGACGGCTACATCTGTACCAAACAGACACTATAAAAATGCAGTTACAGTCTGTGGGCAGCCATGATAGGGAAGAAGCCAGCTATTGTAATAAAACCCCGTAGCGCCAACTCGTTACAGGACAGTGATTTAAGATTGAATTTCAACCCTCCAATGAAGCTGTAACTGATCCCAAAACACTAAAGTCAAGCCCCTTGGCTGGTTGACCTATAAAATCCTGCAAACAGCTGGAATGAACATGCTTATAATGGCATTTAAGACTCCCTTGGTTGTTTCATTTAAATGCCAGCCCACATACAGAAAAAGACAGTGTAAGAGATAGTTATAAGTTAAAGATCTTTAAAGATTTCTGTCTTACTATGAGTGCAAAAGTCCATGCCAAAAGATACTAGAGAGAATGCAAAAGCAAATTACAATTGCCTTCTTTATATCAAGCTGCATATGTGGTGGATTTAGTCCAAAAGAAAGATTTCATTTGCCACACCATTACATCCCTTCACATCTTCAAATACTAAACCATCCTAATTGTAATGTTGGATTTTTTTTTTTTTCATTTATTTGCACTTTTGAACACATCCAGTAAATCTCTGTACCTTTACAGGCTTCCTCAATGCTCAGGTTTAAGAAATGGTGGAGCAAAGTACTCACTGACTAACTAATAATAGTGAGAAATGAACATGTTTACTACTACTTTGAATTCCCAAGGCAAAGCAGGCAAGGTAAGGAGGTAATAGATTATGTCAGAACTCGATAACAATGAAGCTGACAGCCTTAGATCCCTCCTACAGTCTGATGACTGTGGTATCCAGTTAAAAACAGAGAAAACTGAGAGAAAAAGAGAAAGCTGGGAACACTTGCTGCAGGATCTGAACCCAACCCATCCCCAGCATGAAGAGACTGACTGTGAAGGAAGTGAGGCTGAGATGAGCACCCAGACTGCCAGGCATAAGAAGAATTGAAATCTCTCTAGGGTGAACAGGTAAAACAGTATTTAGACCCTCTAACAGATGAATGTCATGCTCCCTCTGGCCAAAGAACGACCCCCTAATCTTACAAAATATGCCTCTTTTATGACTCTTTAAAGTCCCATAAACCTGCGTTTTAATGCAGGCTCCAAAAGAAGATGGACATTAAACCAGGTGGAGATCTCCTTCCATGACTAAGGAAGACAAATATTCAGAACTCACAAGGACGTGGACAAGTTCAAGGTCCAAGTTTAAGGAAATAAAAACTGTTTGATAGGAGCTTTGGAATAAAATATCAAATGGCACAAATTGATCCATGCCAGATCTTGACAAACATAAGGTTTCCCACAGGATGGTGCATCACATGTTTAGTTTGTGGAAGTTTTACACTTCCAAAAAGGCAGTGTATCTTCAATCACCAACTCTCTTCAGGCAAAACAAAGTATTAAGCCAAGGCAGCCAAGTAATAAAAATCATGTGCTGGCTGTTACCTCTAATTTGAGCCACAGCAAATAGCCTATTTCCACAGCAGGGAGGAGTCCAGATGTCTGCCTGGATAATGTTTCTGTTTTTTTCCCCAGAAAACTTCTCTCCAATGCATGTCTCAAATGCCAGCCACGCAAAAATAGAAGAACGAGAGACTGCTTATATTCGACAGATGCACAGGGGGAGAAAAAGCAGTTTAGCACCAGCTCAGAAGTCTGATGATGTGTCTAAATAGGTCCCTTCACTGCAGTTCATTCGTTTGCTGTCAAATGCCAATTTCAAGCACAGTAGAAACACTCATGGATCCTTTGACTCTGTCGTTGCATATGATGAATTGCATTGATATTGCCATTGCATTGACAAGGAGACTCTCTGATAATGGATCATTTCATGTTGTCACGTAAAAAATAGAAATATCCTTCTTTGTTTACAGCACAGCAAAAACATTTCTCCACCTCCTGAGTTATTTGGCCAGGAAGAATTAGGGTAGAACTGAACAGCAGCATGACAAATATTTAGACCTCACGTTATAAAAAGCAATTCATCAATAAAGTTTATTGTATTAATAATTTCCAATAGAGGGCTATGGGGGCATTTTTGTCTCATTTAGACATATAAGTATGCTTTGATTAAAAAGAATGGGAAATCTGAGGTTATTCTCAAACATGAAAGAAGAATACCGTAGTTAGAGTTGGGTAACAGCATAGCAATATCTTGCTTTAAATTTCACTCTTTTACATGTATTCTAAGATCTGGCCATTCTCTTGCAGAAATAAAACTCCAAACTCACATTAATTTCTGTGATTTTGTAGCCTCCTCATATAGAATGGAGGATGAAATTCTTGAAGTATATATATAAGAGTCATCTGAGCTAGATTCTCTGATAGCAAAGTTAATTCTACTCTCAACTCCTTTAAGGGGTTTAATTTCTACATAAACTGGTTTGAATCCCCTAACCCTCCTGGAATGCCATTCCAAAATGTCATTGTTCAAACAGCACCTCTTTCACCTTGAATTCATCTTCCCTAACATGTGTGGCCAACACTCTTCTGGATGTGCAGATGAACTCCCACATGTTCCTTTTCCAATGAAAATGAATATTTTCATTTGGAATCAAATAAGATGATCTTGACTTTGGCTAGCCAAAACTAGGTAATTCATAGTTCATAAGAGAAAGAGATGAATTATGATCTGAATTTAAAACAAGTATTTAGAAGTAGGGGTGATACCTTTCAGGGTCATTTTAAAACTCAAAGGTATACATATAGAAGTGTAAAAATTCTGTGTATGTTATATAATTGGAACTCTCAAAAATTAGTGTTCAAATTGTTTAATCTTAGTTTTTTGCTCTGATTTTAACAGGACTTAATTAATCTCTCAGTGGCTTACTTCCATTTGTCTTGTTATTTCCATTTAATCCCCCAACTTCTGCTTTTTCTCCATAGCAGTTGGACTGCAGTGGTTCAAAAAAGTTTATCTAGCCTTGGCCTTGAAAACCACAGATGCAGTAATTATCTCCCTTTACCTTCCCAGTTCCTGCCACTCTCTACTAGCCCCACTGCTGGTATTTCAGTATGCACTACAAGAAGACGGTAACTAGTGATGTTCAGTGGAGCTCTTCATTTATCTCAGCAGTGTTCTCTCCATTTATCCCATCAGTCAAACCTTCTCCAGCAGCTCTTTTGTCCACTCCTAAGCACAGCCAAGACATACTCATACTTGTCAATTGTCTCTCAAAAGGCTTGGAGCAGAACAAACAAGCTGAGGAAAGCAGTGGGGCTACAAGAATGCCACAAAAGACAGGAATGCTGTTCAAAGGCTGCAGGTAATTATTCCTAATTATCTAGAGATGCTCAGCAAGACTACACAGGCAAAAGTGAAGACAGAGACTGATCTAAGTCATGCAGTATAATAGATTCCCATGGCAGAAGATTTCTCCTTTGGATTTCAGAGTACAGATTCCAAAGATTTGCAAAATTCCTCAAATATTTGTCAGTTTGTATCAATGCTGTGTACATGTTCCTATACAGGTAAGAACACAATCGCCTTAATTAGTTGCAAAGAATTACACTTCTGTGTGCTGCGCTTTTCTGAGCTGTAGCACAATAATGTTTCCTTCAGACTCCTTGGATTGCACAGGTTGATGCTGTGCAAATATCTCCTGGCTATCATCCTGAACTGTGTAAACTGCCCCAGGAAACATCAAGAGATTGGATAGTTTCACAGGGGACCAATGTTTAAGTTAATGCATAGGTCCTACTCGAGTGCCAGTAGAGCAAAAATGCTTCATGGAATGGTTAAGGTTGGAGGGAACCTCTGGAGGTCACCTGGTCCAAGCCCCCAGCTCAAGCCAGGCCACCTAGAGCTGTTTCCCCAGGACCATGTCTAGATGGCTATTGAGTATCTCCCATGTCTAGATGACTATTGAGTATCTCCCAGGGTAGGAACTCCTCTTTGGGAGACCTGTGCCAGTGCTCGGTCACCCTCACAGTAAAAGCGTTTCCTTTTTCAGAGCCTTCAGTATATGATTTCTAGTGAATTCAGCAGATGTGCTATGACAGCCTCTGTGCAAAAGGGAGAACTTTTAGAAAATACAAGAAATTCCAAGGCATGTTTCTGTCTTCAAGACATGCTGGTTTTATTGCTGTGGCAGATCTGATATGACTAAACCAGGATCAAATTTATAAACTTGAGCAAGTTAGTTTTCATAAGGAGGACAAAAGGGAGACAGCACCAAGTAAGAAGCTAAGACAAGTTTAGAGCAAAGGCCCTGGCAAAATTCAGAACCTGGAACCTTTGGTCTCATCCTATACCCAATGAAGCCAACAGGGTTCTTTAGGAGCACATGAGCTACAGGATGACATAAATGATTGAATGGTAAGTGTGCTAAATGGCACAACTGTCAAAATTCACCCTCAGCTCTAGGAGGTAAAGGAAGATCTTTATAATGTGTCTGGAACTTCACAGCACTATGCAATTTCCTCTATTGAATCATGATGTTAACTTAAGCAAAACGGATGTCCGATGAATCAGAATCTGATTAGAGATATTTGCAGTAAAGAAAATTGTTAGACCAACAAATCACTTGATAAGTGAATTAGACAAAAAATACTGGTCAAAAATTAAATTTATCTCAAGCATCTCTAGGAGGAAAACAGTATTGCTGGCTCCATGGCTGAAAAAAATTACACTTGGGAAAAGCAGTTGCTGCCAGAAATCTCCAGCATTTCCTACCAGAACTATTGGGACCACAGGCCACAGCAAGACTTTTGGAAAATGTCACTTAGAGATACTTATTATGGAACTACTGAAGTTCATATTACTGACAGCACATGCAGTAGGAACACTGGAACGCCATTTGTCTCCTCTGTGGGCAGGCCATTAAGCATGCCTGAGGATGTTTCCTTTGCCTGCTTTTCTGCAAAAGACACAAATTGCATGCACATAGTTTGCAGTGGCAGAAAATATTCTCACCTGCCCAATATGCCTAAGTCTGGAAAGCATACCTCTACCAAATTTGACTGTACTAAATTCTATCTACTTCAAGATTTTCAAGAAGTTGTACTATTTATGAGATGGCAGATTTTTGTCTACTGTTTCCCTATAGAAGTAGAGTTCAGGTCTTCAAATTTCAGTAGTATGGCATCATTTCAAGGTTCAGGGAAAAAAAAGAAAAAACAAAAAAGAGAAAGTATTCAGAATACTCCAAAATCTTATTTGAGCACAAATACTACCAAAAATGAGGAATTATGATGACCAAAACTAAGACTATCAAACTGGTATGTTTCATCTTTAGTATAATATTTGTCTGAAGGTCTTACTGCTGTGAAAGTCAGTTTTAAAAGTTAGTGAAAAGAATCTTTGAAAGACTGAATGGATTGAAATGTTACTGGCCTTCCTTCCTTACTCACATTTTATCTACCCAAAATAGATGGATTAATACAAAATGTGAAGGGAAGCCTTTAAACCCAGAGAAAAAGCTCTGCTGCAGACCTTCTGCCTCATTTAATTTTACTGTGCAAGTTCAGAAAGAGAAGACCGTGGAAAGAAAACATAATGCTAGGTGTCTTTGTGAATACCAGTAACCACATTAGGCTGTCACACACTTACACATCCAGTGGATTTCAGACACTGAGGTCTTATTCATTCCAGCTTCATCTCCCTGGAGAGAGACACCTGTTTTCAGCAGGGCTAAGCAATCAGTCTTTGACAGGGAGTTTTCAGACCCCAGGGAAGGTGTGCTGTAATCTCTTTTTTTATCATTGATGGAATAGGCATAAAGACAAGGTAAACCTGCCTTATCTGCTTCCATGGCAAGAAATTATAAACATGCATTATCTTGCAGGAGCTCTGGAAAATCCTGTCAGAAAAGAAACCTCTTTAATCCAGTGATTCAGCAGATGGGAGTAGTATGGAGGGAGTTGGTACAATGAAAACCTACCATATTTCTCCATGGGAGGCAAGTTCCCCATATGTCTCTTTTCTCTCATCTCCTTTGTAACTTCAGAGTTGGAGAGGCTGAAAACATGTTTATTCCTGCTTCTGTCTGAGCTGTCACATCTCTCATGTTGTCCTGCCATAATGCAGCCTTTGCATATTCACACCGCTCCTCTGGGACATGCTGCCCACTAAATCCGCAGGTCTTCCTTTCACTACTTTAGGACCACAGTGTCTCCTGTGTGTCTCCAACACACTCTTCTGCATGTAAACTCTTAATCTTGCTGCATTTTTGCATATTCCACCATCTGGTGCACTAAGTATTTCTAACAGATTCCTAGAGTTTGGGGTAAACCATATCCACCTTAAGGTGTTTGCGGATTTCTGTTTGTCAAACAGTTTGGATTCCAGAAATGGACAGCAAATATATCACAGAAGTTATCTTCTGATACTTAATGCTCAACAAGGTGACAGATTATTTGTTCAGAAATATACCACAACATGGTCACTTTGACCATTAAATTTAAACCTTACGGATCTTTTATTCCTGGCCTTAATTAAAAGTTGATGTCTAGCTGTTCTGCTCTAGGGTTACTTTGGAGACAAATACAGTTATGAATGTTAAAGATATGCCTCTACTTTTACTGAAGAACCAAAGTGAGCCACAGGATGCAGGAAAGATGCAGTTTATATTGTTTTTTGTGCCCTTTGCACTCTGCCATCTGTCCATCCTTTATCCCTTACAAGAGAAATTGGGGAACAAGATACTATTTCATGCTCAAGAGTCAGCTGCATAATATGCTAGGAAGGGATAAAATATTTCTTACTGCAATTCTTTGGTAAAATTAATGAAACAATAACCTTTTTTGATTATAAATGGGCAATATATTAACACTGACAGTCTCTGACTGTCAAAATGCCCCCCAAAGTCCCTCTAGGTTTCTTGCACTCTTCCCCTAAAAACCTGAGCACTGTTACAGACAGGAAAATGGATTACCTAGGTATTTGCTCTGATTCATTATGATCATTCTTATGTTCTTGAATGTTCTTGAAATCCTGGGAGTAGTTTGTTGCAATCTCTTACTTCTTCCAAGGCTATTGCAACTCAATGAGATGAATAAAATATCAACCTTTATCTCTGACTTATACCTACTTACAAAATACAGTGAGAGATTGTCATCACTGCTTTCATTCTCCACTTTCTCCATATTTCCTTCATTATAATGTATTCTTCTACAAAAGTGAGGGAACTGCTGCTCCAATTGAAATACTGTTTGTATTCAGATGAGGACGTGGAAGCAGGTAAAATATTTATCCAGCAAATAGGTAATTTCCTTTATGCAAAAAAGAACAAGGATAAAATCCAAATTCACTTCCTCAAATGCAATTCAGCTTTCTCATGGATTACTTGCTCATGGGTAGTTGATGTCCAGATCCACTCTTAAAAATAACTTGCACACAAGTGGCCCCAGGAGGCTTTTGATTTTCAAGGACTTCTACTTACTCTCATACTCAACCTATTTTCCCTGCCACTGGTAGACAATAAATACTTATCAACCTCTTTAATGCTGTAAAAACACAACTCTAAGATGCTGCTACACAGTTTGCACTTTTTATTTCAAGCTTGTATCTTGGAAAAGAACAAACTACACAAAAGAGCAGTTATGGTTTTGCATCACAGGCACACCACAGAAAGCGCAGACTAGACTGCTATTCCCTTCTCTATTTGGTAATATGGCTGTATCCTGCTTTAGTTCAATTTGCACTTGCACGGCCTTTTACTAGGCTTCCTGTTTTACAATTCTACATTTTTAACATAATACACACAATGTACATGAAGTTAACTGTTAGCTATATTGCCTCTTCTGCAATGAACACCTGTTTAACCAGGTAGGATACCCATCTTCCTATTTTTCTCCAGAGGCAAAGCAAATTCGTAACTTAAAAGTGAAGAACAAATAAGAATTATAGGACAGGGATAATGTACAAGGCATGTATGTTCTCAGGTAAACCTTTGATCTTATCTCTACTTTGACTCTCTAATGATCCAACTTATGTTATCATTTTCTCTAATTGTAAATTCAGGATCCTACTTCTGATACACAGTATATACCCTAAAGTGCCTTGTGGTTTAAAAAAATGAGCTTCTTCTGATAAGCCCTTTGTAGTGCCCACATAAAAGAATTGAACACAGAGCTATAAAAATGTCTCCACGCTCAACTGTAAATTAAAGCTGTCACTTCATATTGAAAGCCTGGAGATGCTACATGGTTTTAAGAACACACAAAGAACCATTACCTTTCTATCATCTTTTTCTCTTCACATACTATATTTCTGTGTTATTGCAAGCATTTCTTTGGGAATAAAGATCTTCCAGTTTGTTTTTAGTGAGGATTTATTCTTGTTACACAAACACAGGATTACAGCACAAGGCCAAGATTTCAATCATAAATCAGTGAAAAGTGCTGAGTCTGTCTACTGGGAATAACAAATCATGACTGTGATTTTTTTTTTACTGTTTGCAAATTTTATATAACTAGATTATGTTGTTGCATTACACTTTCATCCACCTTCTTCCATGGCATTTTGCATTCCCCATCCTAAGTTTGTAACAAGCCAGTGAAATAAGAACATATCATTTATCCCAAAATGTTTCACTGAAGTCATTCAATCAAGTCTTTGAAAGAGCTGGATGCAGAACAGAGATCATTGATTTCTATTTCTAAGCATTCCCTTCAATATATCCCAAAGTATCCAAATTTTTTTTAATTATTAAGGAACAGCCTTGTAGCTAAAACAAAGGAGACACTTATCAAAGGCTCCGGTCCTGCTCCCCATAAAGCTGTGTATGGTCTCTTTGAGAAAGCTGACATCAGACACGAAGTCAAGTCATGAGTGTTCATGCAAATACCCAAATGTGCAGGGAGTTAGTTCATAGCATGCATCTATATAAATGGCATATATATGTTAAAATGTGCATTTATATATGTGTGTGTCTGTACATATAGATGTGTGTGAGTGTAATTAATTCAGTGTCCCTAACTCCTTGGAAACACAGTGAGTATAAAACTCATTCTGAAAGACTGGCACAATCACACATGCAATTCATCTAGATTCAAAATAGTCACCTTTTCTGAATAAAAGGAACCCTGCAAATGCTATCAGTATGAAAATTATAATAATATAATCATAAAGTAATTTAACCCAAAAGCTCTTCCCTCAGAGAAGCTACTCGGTTCAGTGGTGGATGCACAGTGTGAGGAGGGCAGGATGATGTCTGATGTTCTCACAGCAGCTCCCACGCCTGGAGAACCTCCCAGACTAAACATGGTCCCCACACCAACACTGAGCAGTAATCTGCTTGGGAGGCCATTATTCCAGGGGAAGAACTGCCTTGGGACTCATCTCCACTGACCACTACGACAAATTCACTCATGTCAGTCGGTGCCCCACGGAACCCAAATCCTGGGGATAGCCATAGCATCAGGAGAAGGAAAAGGTGTGGGCAGGAGCTGGGGACCAGCTGTTCAGGGAGCCCTTTCTCACCACAGCTCCTTGCAGCTCCAAGCAATTCCCTACAGCTGAAGTCAGCAGGGCTTTATGGCCCTCTACAACACAGTTATTGTAAATACTGAATTCTTGCATCAAATACAACTCTTTAGGTATTTTCTAATCTTACTTTTTCAATATATTTCTTTCTTGTCTGTTTACATTTCACATCTGCTTGCTTTCAGGAACATTGTAAAATTGGCTTGTATTTGGTAAAGTCTAACATTGCTTGATTAAGAATTAACAAACTCTAGTATTTGAAATAAAAATATTTTGAAATCAACAATGTTTACATACTATATGCCTTCTAAAGTAAAAGATGAACTTTCAGTGATTAAATTAGGGTACAGCATTAATGTAGTAGAAGTAGTTCTTTTGAAAGAACTTAATGTTGAAGTTCTTTTCCAGAACTTAACACTGAAGTTCTTTTCCAAGAACTTAAATATCCATTTTGATGTGAGGAAATACTTACTTAAATTGGAAGGTCTGATTCTTCAGATACATAAGGCAATTGACATAAGGCAATTATTCAAAACTGCCACATAAACTTTTCCTTTGACTGACCAAAAGCACTGGAATTAGCCTCATATTACAAGACAAAATCCTTCTTGGCCAAAAGCATGTCAAACATAATAAATTAGAATATTTCTCCCAAGAGATGTGATTAACCCATTTTAAAAGCTACTGCAATGAAGCTCTTGTTTTTTAGTAGACGTGTAAAAGTATCAGGTCATCAAATCATGCTGGTTTTCTAAAAAGACTCAAAAAATAACCAAACAATCATGACATAATGGTTATAGGATTCTAAATACATTGGTGGTTCAGGGCTTTTTGGAGACAAGAACACTAGAATTTCAATATTTATCTCTGTTATTTACCACTTCCCTACCTTTGCATTCCTGTAAATCTTATAAATTATTATTATATTACATAATACCATGGATATTATTATTCTGTTGGTCATTGTTGAAATCTTTGGCATCACAGGACCCAAAGCAGTTATACAATCATTAGGAATACATCCTTTAAACACAATATTCTTAAAGGGAGATCCCTGAAAAAGTGGTTACATTTGGAGGAGTAGAGATAATGTATTATTAGTGCATTAGAGGAATGCTATATAATTTCCATAACACTTTTATTTCTTGATTGAAGTTTCATAATGTGCCAAATTAAGCACATTGCAAAGCACTGAGTATACGTAATACAAATAATTTCCTTAAGACTCCTCCTGAATTATTATTATCCAGTATTACCTCTCTTCTGAAACTTCTTTGGCGTTCCAAAATATGGTGCAAATCAAGATCAAATCCTGAGAGAATTCCTCACCTAACCTCTGAATGCAAGATAAGTGCTCTTTTTAAAATGTCTATCATTTTAATATTTAGTACTAGGCATCCTCTCAAATTATCACAGGATCAAAAAAGGTTTTATCATCCTTATCTCTTCAAACACCTCTATGATTTACTTCTTTCATTTTTTCCCAAAAATGGAGAAGAAATACTAAGAGATCACTTCTGCAATTTCTAAATTTTTAAGCAATTTGACTATTCTATCACCGCTCAAGATACCTGCATCACTATTAACAACCTTTTTGCTTCAAACACATTTATTTCTATGCTCTATTTCCATTGCTATAGTTTCCTTTTGTGCCCTCTTTTAACGATTCTAGCAATTTTCTGACACAGATACATATTTTTCTGCTACATACTGGAATATATAGAGATCTTTTCCTGATGTACTTTCATTTTCCTTTCTATGTATGTTTAAATGCTACCATGGGTTACAATAAATTTAATATTTTCTCTGTTAACATAAAGCTAAGTGAAGTGGGCTGTTTCTTGAAACTGACCTTCATTTCTTGAGTTTTAAGGGAAAGTAAAAGGAAGACAAACTCTTTCCCAAGGGCTAAAATGTACATTCTGTGGTTTAGGTGAAAACCCAGTAAGTTGTATAATGTGACCACTGTATAGCCATTTGGGGTGTGATACATTGTACATCTGTTAAACAAAGGATGTGAAATGGAAAACTATCAGTCATTTCTAGGTATAGGGTCTTGGTCATCAGAGCATATCATAAATTTAGATCTCTAGACCTTTTTCAAGAAATGACAAATACTTGTAGAATTGTTAAAATCTATTCTGCTCTGTGATTTTACAAAATAACTGCACAGGCAATCTAGTAGACCATCACAAAGATACCATGCTTTGATCTTTCCTCATTATGATCCTGTTGCATTCCTTAAACTACGCAAAATAAGGAGATGTACTAGGAAAAAAGCTCCTCTTACATACAGCTATTGCTTCCTTTTTCCTTTTCAGACAATTTCCTTTATTTCCATATTAATGGAATGGCCATAGCAGGATACCTATCAATAATCAATGGTGATCCAGGTTTTTGGTTGCCACAAACTACTTTGTGCTAGCAGTAATTCTGGTCTCTGTTTTATCGTGGACCTCATGACATAGCCCTAGGGGAAATAAACTACTACAAAATCTCTGCTGATATGAGTATATGTGTGCAGAAAAGGGCAGACAGGGTGAATTATAAATAGCTGCTGTTAAAAAATCATATTTTACACTATGAGATGTACAACTATAGGTTTCAGAGACTATATTTTTAAAATTTTACTGCTCTGCTTTTATGCTGTTATTTCCATGTAAATGCAGTAAAGTGTCAGACAATATTTACTAACCAAGTATCTGAATCACAGTTTAGAAAAAGGAAAATAAATGAGTTAAAAGAAACATATTACAGTTAAAGGCCTGCATTTCAGGGGAATTATTCTTCACCTGATATGAATTATGAAAAAATTATAGGACCTTGCATTTGGTCTAGTATCTGTCAAAATAACATATTTAAATAAATTGGCCCTGTCACTATGATAGAAGAGAAATCAAAGCTAGTGATGAAACCAAGATAAAACATCTAATCCAGAGACGAAACCTATTGAAAGGTCTGCATCCAGTCTCAGCTCATTTTCCACCAGGAAACAGCATAACCTCGTTTATTTAAAGGTTAACACAGAATGTATTTAAGTTAATGGAACAGTTGTGTTTGTTAAAAGATATAAACTCCATCAGAAATAAGAAGCTTGATGCTAGCAGGAGCCACTTGTAATTAGTTGTACCCCTGGATTTCACATTGGGTAACTGGGGTTAAAGACAAACAGATGAAACCTCTCTTTCCTAATGACATATGATGAAAATAAGTTGTTCTGTCAGCTTGGAAGAATTGCCCAGATGTGATAAGACCTGAAAACAAAATCATGCTGAGGTGGAAATATCAAGCAAAATGTGTCAAGTCCACTCCCCACTCCATGGGAGTAAGTCAACACTACTGCTCTTGGCATTATTTCTCATATGTCGAAATAAGTATATGGTGTGATAATGAAGAAAAGGGAAAATAACTGCTGTCCAGGCACTCTCTGCTGACTGAAACAACATTTTGTAGCAGTTGACACTTCCAAAGTGTTGTGGGTTGCTGAAAATCCTTTTGTCCCCTCCAAAGTTGTGTATACTAACTTTGGCATGTCTATAATTCCCATGTCTATATAATTCCCACATAAAAACACTTTTATCAATAAATTTTAATATTATAAACACTTATTACAAGAATTTATGGCATACTGTATACTGGCATACTCAGCATACCAGCATCCATTACAACTAACTCCCATTTGTCAACTCGCAGAATTACAAATCTGGTTCTGGTTAAAGAAATGAATATGAGCATATTAATCTGTTTCCTACGATGGCATCAATGAAGATGGAATTTTCAGGGTAAAGGATTGGAATTTTGTGGGCTCTGATTTCAGAGAACTTTAAGTCTGTGTTAATCCTGGTGTGCTATCAATACCTTTTAATTTGACTGTATATACAGGAACAGCTGTTCAACCTGAGCGTGGTGTGTGTCCTGTATGTATTCATTTTCAAAATATCGGGATGTGCTTGGGAGCAGGCGTGGAGCAGTCTAAACTTCCTATGGACAGGGGAAGATGCTCTTTAGAATAAAAAAAAGAGTATAAATATCACAATTGTTAAGTTGAAAACCTTTAAAAGGAAAGCAAAACAACTTGAAAGCTCCCAAGATCTATTTCAGCACACCATGCAAATGCATATGGTACAAGGAGGTTTTACACTATTGCACTTACTTTGGGCGGCAGGGATTAACCAGAAGTTTTGGAGGTTAAACCAAAAGAAGCACTCAAGTTGAAGGCTAATTGTGATTTCTCTTTCAGCCCAGTTCTTAAATTACTCCTGTTGGGTTATGTACATCCAAGAAATTCGACTAATCCAGTAAGTTTATTTCTGTGTGAAGTTAAAAAGGGGGTTAGACATGCCTATAATGATTCAGCGATAATATATCCAATCTTATGGCACAGAGTGACACAAGCTATTAACAATTTGAAGTTCTTAGCATCTTAGCTTCCCATAGTGTGGAGTTCTATGCCTTTCACATGAACAAATCACTGAGTGTTATTCGTATTGAGATTGAGTCTCATATATGAGAGAGGATGCTCTACACCATTATGGCATTATAACATAAACATGGTCCAAATACATTTTATATGCTACATAGAATTGAGAATCAGTAATTCTTTAGTGTTTTAGAAGTATGAATAAGTTCTATCATCTCTTCTCTACAAATGGTGGTGGGGGGGAAGCAGACAATTACAGGCTGCAGTTTTGCTCAAGCTTCATATGGGTAAAGGAGATAAAAATTCAATCTTTATATGGTTATGAGAGATAAAGATTCCAAATACATAGAAAGCAAGTAAGGACTTGCATGCTCTGCATCAAATAAGGAGTGAGTGATATGAAAGCTTTAGGAGCTAAATGAAGCAGATGAGCAAGTGTACATTTATGTTAGACTTTCTGTGCTGATGTTTAGTAGTTTTACTACAGACAGAGGTAAGCACCTGATTATTATCCCCCAAGAGCAAAAGGAAGCCAGTAAGCAATTATTCTGAATTGTGGTACGAGACACAATGCCTCCCAGAGCTATTTGTAGGCTGATGCAATTTACATACCATTGTTTGCTCAAGCTTGTGCTTAAAAAACACTGTTTATCCAAGGTAATATTGTCGCGCATGAGCGGTCAGGTCTGAAACCGAACAAGCATTCTTGTCTCATCATCTTTTTGGTTGCTTTCAGAGATATGCTGCAGCTTTACTGGTGGAAATGGAAGATCCTCTCCTTCAAACAAAAACATTGGCTGAAGAAGCAGTGTTGTTTCTGGAGTGTGAGTGAGAGACAAAAGGAGATGTGCATGCTGATCATTATGGGACACTAGGAGGAGAGGAAACAGACCAAGTCTTTGTCTTCCACACATGGGGATGGAAATGAAGCAAAATAGAAAATCTAATTGCGTTTCTGAATAATAACTTCTAGTATTTTTAATATTTTTAAAATTTGAAATACCACAATATTCTCTTGTTCCTGTCAGGACAAAAGCTCCTCTGCGTTCCAGATTCCTCCTGAACTAACACACAGAAAGGGGTCTGGGCAAGCAAGCAAGCACAGATGTAAACAGGCAGCAGTTATCTCATGTTTCCAATGGAAACCTCTTAGAGTTCAGTGCAAATCTCTCCAAACAGTCACATTCAATGATTCATTTTCATTTTTCTTTTCAGAAAATTTTAACCAGCCTTCAAAAATCCAAATGCTAATGGCATCTGCTTAATAAAGCTGGTTCAACCAAAATCTGTAGTTGAAATGTGTACAATATGTGAAAAATTGAAGGTAGGAGAGTTTGTATATATAGAGATATCTGTCTACATGCAAATAGATCAAAAGGTAAAGGTTGTAGCAACAATGGCATACAAAGCTATCTTGAAGACTTCTCTTGTATACCTAATGTATATTTTCATTCGGAAATAATTTAGACATGAAGACTTTTCTTTTTAATCTATCCTGTGGCATTGTCCTTTAAATTCTCATTTTCTTATTTTCAATTTTTTATAAAAGAAAAACAAAATATAACCATTATCAGACTATTTTCTCTGTTTAAAAAGAGATTGGTTTAAAAAAGGTCTGTTTCTGTAGTCTGATAATACTAAATGTGAAAAGTCCAGACTTTGCATAAACATAATGGCATGTAAATTAACTTGGACCTAGAAGAAACAAGAATGCATTTCATATAAATTATTTCATATTTATATATTTCATATAAATTATTGAAGAATTCATAGTGTGATGTAAGTTTACAGTTGAGCAAACTATGTAATTTTAGACAAACACAGATGTAAGCAAAACTGAAATGAAGGAAACAAGGTAAATTAAATGAGAATAGGTGATCTGGGATGTATGTAGGGCCAGCCTCACAAGGCACTCAAAGTGAGCCCAGGTATCAGTCTCATTTGACTCTCACCAAAATGTCACATGCTGCTCATGTCTTACTTTAAACACAGCCCATATTTCTAGCCCTGCAGAAGCTGAAGAGTAAGTTGTCCCTATCCGATGGTTAATCAGAATCAAACATCTTTCTACTATAGCAAGGAAAAAGTCACCCTGATTTTAGCCCATCGCTGTGGCACATCCATAGTAACCCCTTGAAATGTTAAGCAGTTAAGCATGCTTAAAACAATGTAAATGAGAAAAGAATTAATCCCAGGAGACAGGTCCATGCCTGGTGCAAATATCACAACTTCATTAAAGCAATTGTATGTATGACATTACACAGTGAGTGAGAATTTGCTTATATAAAAATTGTATCTTATATATATATAACTTTAGTCTCCACTAAAAAAAAAAAAATAGGACACTCCTAAAATAATCTGCTCTTTTAGTTAAATTATATTTACAACAGTAGAAGCTCTAAAAGGAAGCATGTGGAGGAGAAAAGGGTTGAAGGGGAAAGGATGGCTCAGAAATTCTCTCTCCTCATGATTGTTTCTCTTGTTCCTCATACCTCAAACTATATTTCTCATCCATTAAGAGATCAATTTTATTTTTGTAATTATTTCTTCCTGTCAGGAGACAACCTGAGAAAAGACTTCACTGTCTCATTTTTTGAAACATACAAAGGTTGCTTCCTAAGGTTTAACTTCCTAAGGTCATCACTAAGGTTGCTTCCTTCAGTTTAACCTATCTGGTGAAATTAGGCTGCCTATATAGGTTCCTAGTCTGCCAGAAAATCATCTTTTCCCTCTTCTGAGGCTCATGATGAATCTTGCATGGACCATGCCTGTCTTAAAACCAGATATTTTTGTTCATTTTGTGATTATTATCAGCATGTCTGATTTCCTTTAAATTCCATGGGTATTACTTGGAAATAATTTGACAGCGCAGATCCTCAGCACAAGCTTTGCTGGGAGACTCACCATTGCAGCTCATAAAGATTAAAACTCAATTCGGTCTCCCTCCAGTTTCTCAGGGTTGTTATCTTGTAGGCTGTCTTGAATGTTAAATCAAGGGAATTCCATCTGAATAATTTCCTAAAACATCTACATTGTAAATATTAAATAACTGTTTCAAGCAAAGGAGATGTTCAAAATGTTTGTTTCAAACTGAGATCAACAACATCTCCTCAAAGCAAATAATTCATATGCAAGAACACTGGCTATTATAGAGGCACAGGATTGATTGGGCTGTCTCCCATAAAAGCCATTGAGCAATAGTTATTTACTGAAGTAATCTGAAAAGCAGTGCTACTCTATGATCTTGAAACATTTTATGTTTTCTGTGTGCTAGACCATGAACCTTGGCAAGAGAAAAAAGTTTAAATTTTCTTGTAAATACTGTTCCCCAAACTCTTGAGTAGAAGCAGAGTATGCGCAGACAAACAATTACACAGAAATTCAAAATGCTTGTCATGACCCTGCTCCCCACAGCTGGATAGCAGAAGAGCCTGAAAATTTCCAAAGAAATACAGGATCGGTGTTTCAGAGGTGATCCATAATGATTTAATGCCTGGGGATTCATTCAAGCACCCCTCAGGTGCCTTAATACATTAACTATAAATTTCTACAGGCACTCTGAAACTTGAGCGCTTGCTCACTGGAAAACATACCATAGACAGAAAGTGAAGATGTTCCTTTAATTTAGATGAGATTTCCCATTTACAATAAGATTATGACCTGAGGCTGTTTCTCTCACTAATGACACAGTGACACATTTAGCAACTTTTTACTCTTTTATTCTTACTCAAACTAGAGTTTAGAAAATCATCAGAAGTTTCTATATTTGTGTTCTAAACTGTGCTTACGCAATGAACGTTTAGTTTCAGCTATTTTCAAATCATGCAAGTTTTGAGGCTGGACTTGTTGGAGACGCATTCAATATATCACTAATGTATCATATTTATGGACTATTTGATTGTGCTTTATTTGTGGTCTGTGCCCCTCCCCAGTCCAAATAACCAGCCATGGCAGTTCCGAGATATCCTTGACGGAACTGAACTCAGTTCCTCCACAAAGAGATGGAGGGAGCACTTTCTGCATCATTAAATTTCAATTTAACCCTTCAAATAAGGCTTGAGTAAGTACTGAAGAGACATAAAAGCTTCGTGCTAACCTTCTTCAGAAGAATGAAGTTCATTTTACTGTGATTATCCTTTACTGTGTATCTGTATAAGTGTAGCTCACCGATCAGCAAACCACCATTCTTAGCACAGTGTTCCAGATAGTGCTGTTCAACATTTTATTTTTCCTTTTAATAACAATAATTTGATACCAGGGGTCATTGCCTTTGTGTGGTTGTTTTTTTTTAAAGGACTCTTAGTACTGTAATGAACTTTGTAATGAACTATCTCTTCCTGTAACATTGGCAGTTTAATTCAAAGTGCACCTTACATGCACAGGCATCAAAGCATTAGTATAAAAGTACTTGACAACATTTGAGCTAAAGTCTATTTCAACACCATAATTTGACTAATTCTAATTACAAGCCACAAAAAACCATGTCATAAATGATTCCATTAAAAACACAAAACTAATACACCTTTTTTGTTTTTTCAGATTGAAGAAGACAGATTCTCCATCTGGATCAATTTTTACTTATACTCAACTTTTTAATAGCAATTGAAAAATAGATAATGAATCATTAGCATCACAAGGAAAAATATCAAAGAATATTGCAAAATCCATAATTCTGGATGACTGTAGAAGTGTGCTAGTTTTTTCTTCCTCTGCTCCTTTCATTTTTCTTGCATTGACACATACTTGTTCATGGCATGATTAGAAAGAATTGCTAACCTGATGAAAGCATCATCATGATATATTGTATTTGTTCAGTGAAACAAGTATTTTTCAGAGCCATGATGGCACAGGCTTAAAAAAATGCTTTTGCTTTTCAAAGATCCATGCAGAAAAGCCACAAATGTCAAAATGTCATTGTAATTGGATGGGACCCGGTAGAAAGTAGGCATATATCCCAGCTGCTTGCCTATGAAGCTGCAGCAGAGATCCTCATTACTATTTCAATTGTAGCTGAAATGTATTTCCACGCAGACAAATTGTGGGAGTATGTGCACGGCACTTAAGTTCTGCTTTAGCATCCTAAGTGAGGCTTATTGCTAGAGCCTCTCCATTTAGGTTATTTTCACCATGAATGGGACATGCTTTATATAATTCAACATATGGCAGTACAGACATATCAGAGAGGTTTACAGTGATGAGTCTGACAAGAAAATTATTTCTGAAATGAGCTTAAACACTTGAGTAAGGTACTCTGAGTTAAGAATTGCTATTACTATTCTAGTGGTATAAACATCCAATGCACACACAAAGGAAGAAAATTATTAGGAATCATTGAATCATTCTGATGGAGCAGACCAGCAGCCATTCTTCCTATTCGAACAACCTGCTTTGTTTTGCCAAGAATGTCTCTCTTGCATGCAAACAAATTCTGTGCTATGTGCAAGATATACATATATAAATATACATATGTACATATTGATCTATCATAGCTTAAAAAGCTGTTTCAAAGTACTTTTATACCTTAAGAAAATAACTAGGCATACACACTAGAAGGTAGCACAAACTAACACTGTTATAAGAGCACACCTACAGCATTTTGCATAAATTAACTGTACATTTTACATTTCAGCATCAAATTTTAATATGATTTACTAAGGAGATGTGTGTAATCACCTTGTGCACAAGCATGTTTTTGTGTCTGTTCCTTATCTCTTCTCCCCATTTCCTTGCATGGTCTATTTCAAATGCTTGTTGAAACATGAGACAGGAGCAGAGGTCTCAAAGATTCAAACACCTTGAAGATATTTCAAGAAAATAAGGTAAAAGAGGCATCTTAGCAGGAAAAGTCTACAAAAAGTCCCATTTGGAAAAACCCTGGGCAGAGATTACAGCAAAGTGTACACCAAAGTCAGTTAACTAGAAGACAAACCTGAAGAAAACCTGGCTCCTCCTTCCTGAGCTCATAAATCTCCTTGCAAAGCCTGGAGAAGGCGAAAGATGCAACTTGTGCATTCCAGCAGCTGTGCAGAGAGGCAAGACAGCTCCTCTGGCTGACCTTGAAGGAGGTTGTGGTTCTGGAGTTTTCTTCCTGACCTACACAAACCACGCGGTCTGCGCACGGAGACAACCAGCGCGGAACACAGAGAGAAGGATGCCGTAACAAGGGTCATGGCCACTTTTGTGAGTGAGAGCACTGCCAGGCTCAGGCCACTGGGGAGATGGGTTCCACTCTCCGGAATTCTCTTCGAATTGTGATGGGTGGGTTTTCATGTTTTATCTATTTGGGATGCCTTGGTTGTTCTAATGTATAATGCATATGTGACATTACAGCACCCCCATGGAAGAGGAATGTTTCTCCTGCCCAAAAGCCTAAAAGTGTTGAGAAAAAAAGTCAACTAACACTCAACCTCAAAGCGGTGATTTGGTATAATAAGGTCAAAGTTTATCACGTGAACTAAAAAGAGCATTTTAAGATCTGTATTTAACTTCAATTATAGGGAAAAGTGACTTATATGCCAAGAATAGAGAAGATATTTGTTCACTTTAATATCTCTTTTGGCTTGAATTTCACTAGCAGAAAGACAACAGCACACGTCAATGAATGGATGAGAATTTCACCTTCAACAGGCTGTTTTCTGAAAGGAAATTGTAGAATCTGAAAAAATACTAAGATGCTTGAATTATACTCAAGTCCACTACTATTAAGTGATTCATACAGTATATTATAATCAAAGCAAGTACTGAATAATTATCTCTGAAAGATTATTACAGAATAATGTGTTTATGTGAATACTAGCATATTGAAATATACATATTAAAATGAAACAGAATGTGGCAACAGCAACAAATTGGAATAATGGCATAATATTTGACTTACTAATAGCTATTTAAAAGTAATTTAGCATATTCTAAATACTCTTTGGAAGTTTTTTTTATTGGATGCATATTTACTAGTAAATGGAAGGCACTTTCTTTATGGCTGACAGAACGGTCACTAAGAGACACATTCAGGACTTCACCACAAAATTGTAATGTTTAGCCTGTTTGATGTTTTCCAAAAAATCCTCAAAACACAAAATTCTATCATGTGCTTATTCCACAGTGTTACACAGCAGCATGGAAAATAGTCTAAGGCAATTCAATATAAACCATCAGAATACATTACACACATCTCTCAGACATGCCAATAAATGTAAGTTTGCTTATATGAGACAGTATCTTTCTATTACAGATATTTAGTATTTAAAATATTGTACAACTTGATGACCATACCGAGAGCTTTAAAACTAGTAAAAAGAGAAATTATTGCAAAATACACAAGATGTCATTTTGCATCAGGCAGTTCAAGGAGCTCTAATATATTTGTGTGCGTATTTCACTAAAACTCCCACAACAGTCCCTGAGTATCTGCTAAGATTATCAGCAGTGAGAAACACAGTGGTTGTGAATCCTGGAGTATTCTTTTAAGAGTACCACCCCCTTGGCAAAGCGTTATTAGTTACCATGGCAGTGCATGGTATAGGAAAAGTACTACAACTACAACCACAACGGTATATAATTAGCTGACCAAAAGATGTATACACACAAACTCTTTTGAGTGTTGCTTAATCCCAGGTGTTGGGACCACCTCCTTCCACTGACCACAGTGGGGGGTACCAAGGCCTGGCACCCTTAAACACCACTCTTAAAATGCCTAAGCCTCATGAGGACAGGTGAAACAGCACACAGTGACAGGTGTGAAGAGGTCCACAAGTGTTAGGCTACCAAATGTGTTTGACTTGGAGAACATATTTTTGCTCAGATATCACTGTCCTCCTTTCTGAAAATGCGATCCTTTATATGACCCCCTTTTCCTGAATCTTTTTGTTCCTGTGTCTTCTCCTTCCTTTCTTCTACTTATTATTCTACCCTCCTCTTCAGCCCTTTGCCCTTACCTTTCCCACATGCTGTTAAGCCTGGTTTTTAAAGCAAAAGGTAGTCGTACCTAGTGCAGCTTAAGTTAGCAAGAGAGAAGGGAACAGTCTTTGTTCCACGCTTTCTCTGCCCTTTAGACAATTAGTATCGGAGAAGGCTGGCTGGGAGCAGGTGGCTCAGTCCCACCTAAGAGATTCATAGGGACTGGGTCAAAATGTTAAGTGGAAATCAATATTACATTAATATAGTATAATGATATTATATAAATGTAAGATAATAGCAAAATCAGCAAATGAGCAGGACCTTTCTTACTGGACAGAATGGAAATGTTTAAAGGCAGGTTTAAAGGATGACATGTCTTTGTTTCAAGACCAGTGGAAGACTCTAAACAGAATGTGTTTTCAAAACTGGTAGTTTCATTTGGAAAAAGAACGAAAATCATTGTTTATCAAAGGAGTGCCCTCTGTGAAATTCCTAATGATGGGAAAGGGCAGAAAAGTGAGAGCAGAGCAGATTCTTTATAAGAAATTGAATTTTTTAAAAAAATAAATAACAGTGCTTTTAACAAATGTTCAGAGAGAATAGAGGTGAAAGCATCCCTGATTCTGCTGTGAGTTTTCTTAAATTATACTAGAAGTAGTCCAACTTTGCTCAGAATCTGTATCTACATAAAGTTATCCATGGAAATTGAACAAGCAGTTACTTCTCTGAAGTGCCAATCTATATTCATACACTTAATACTATCAATCCCCAAAATCATGAATATCAAACCTGTCGTCTATGAAAAATTGGTTTAGATATTAAAAGAATCTTCATTGCAATATTTACAACGCTTAAAAAAAAAAAAACAAGAAGAACCCTGGCAGTAACAGACACCAACAGTCACCAGCAAATATGTTTTTCACTTTCTCTCACCTTTTCCTTTCTGTGTGTGTGTCTTTTCTACAGGCTTCTTGCTCCCTCACTGGCACTGGCAATGGACTGCCTCAATTTAGATGTTTACTGTCTCGCAGATCTCACCAAGAAATGGCTTTTTGTCTGCTGACATATTTGTACCATCTGTGGGAAAAGCAGCAACAGCTTGGCACCAGGACACCAAAGAAGTCCCAGTCCTGTCC
The DNA here is from genome assembly GCA_013397895.1 of Origma solitaria. Taxonomy (NCBI): domain Eukaryota; kingdom Metazoa; phylum Chordata; class Aves; order Passeriformes; family Acanthizidae; genus Origma; species Origma solitaria. Next base: position 1,163,780 of record VZRL01003361.1, read on the forward strand.
CTGTGATATCTTCTAGGAGTCCCTGCGATATCTGCTAGGAGTCCCTGCTCATAGAAACCAGAGTAAGAGCAGTTTCAGCTTTGTTCCTCCCACTAAGGCAGAATGTAACTTCAGTGGAATCAGTGACTTCATGTAAATTCACAGAAAGAGTGTACATAGGAAGATTTCTATAGAAAACTGATCTAAAACTGAATATACTAATACACATAAGAAAAGGCACAGGCATCTACCCCCCAAAATAAAGTCTGTATTAGTATCAGGAAAGAGAAAAAGGAAACTCATTGCTATATACCTGTCTAGTAGAAAGGAAAAGACTTTGACTAATTCTACCAGGAACCAGCTAGGTCTAGAGAGACCAAATAAATTCTATCAGCATTGCCAAAGGGCATGTCTTTGTCCACAGGTTAATTGTGTAAGCTTGCATACTGAGAATATAAACTTTAGAATCCAGGGAGCTCAAACTGACACCAGTTGGTCCAGGATTTACTTGTCAGTGCAGCAACGTGATGTGTCACCCTTTGCATAAGTGAGCACAAACGCCTCGGTGAAACTCACATTCAAGCTCTTGAGATTCATTTGGGATTGAGACCTTGTGCATACTTCCCTAAATTAGATATAGGCACTGACCAGAGGTTTCACACCAGAGGTCTCACACCATCTGGCTCTCTTTCTTTTGTTCTTTGAACAACAAATTTGGCTGCCTCCAAATTTGAAGTAGCGTGGAAATGATAAAATGAAGAGATAAAATGCTTTTATCTCTTTGCAAAAAGTTAATTTCAAACGCTAGCAGAGCTCACAGGGTTTTCAGCACTGAGTGTTCTTCAGTATGCCTAGCCTGCAACTCTTAAATGGCAAGCAAAATAAATATTCTAACTACATGTACTACAGTATATGCAATTTTTATACATTCAGAGTTGCCCAGGAGTTCAGAAAAACAGGCTATATAAATAAATAAATAAATAAATAAATAAATACTTTCAGTTAAGTAGTGGGATGAATGGCTAGTAAACACATCTCTATGAGGAGCCTGCCTCAATGTTTGTGCCTACGTAAGCAAATACAGAAAGAGAAAAAAGCACTGTAAAGGACAGTGAAAGACCATGTGGATGACTACCCCAAGAAAGAAAGCCAACAGGAGCCCAAGAAAGGAGTAGAGAGAAGAAAAATATGGGAAGCACTAGAAAGGCAGACACAATATTTTCCATTGCCTGTGAAACCCATGTATTGAGAGGTAAAGTAGTCTTAGGTTCACTCAATGGGAAGGAAGCAGTGGAGGAAGAATGAATTATCAGATTTCACAGAATATTTCTCATTCAATAAAGGCTGATCCTAAATATGAGGTTTCATTGTGATTTACCCCTAATGGTCTTCTCTACATTACAGAAAATTATGAACTTCATTAATAACAAGAGCTACCATTAATAAAAGAGTTACCATGTAAAATAGCTTCCTTCACACATAAGTAGCACACAAACCACACTTACACCACATTATACAGCTGGAAGTCAAACAATCTAAACAAATTTTTAAGACCACATCTCTAACATTAATGTTTATTGCAAAAACTTGGACACTCCAATCAAAGGTCTACACCTTTCAGGAGGTCCTTAGAAACACATCATGAGACAATGATTTCTGATGCAGAAAGCTTTTCCTTCCTCAGTACCAGCACAGTATGATGGGATTTGCTGTATTAACCTTTGAAACAGAGGTTGGATTCACTCAGAAAAGAGTGAATCCAAAAATATCACTGCATAACTGCTACTTTTCTGTGGTAGTCAAGAAGGACAGACTCAAAGAAAGCAAAATGTTCCTTCTCTTCCATATGGTGAACAGGCAACCAGGTCACAAAAGTATCAGCATATTGCACTCTGAGAGCAAAAGACTAGCTAGGTAAAGATGGTGGAATTGAAATAATGTCAAAGTTTATGGAACAAAATATTTACAGCATCCAGAGATACGTCTTTTCATTTACAGGCAGAGGAAGGTCTTAATATGTAATGGGTATAAAACCAATTAGCTAGAAGGTCTGAGGTATTTTACAGGATCCTCATGTAACCTAAGACACAAATTTATTCAACTTACACTTTAGTGGGACATAAGAGGTCTCACTCTTACACAATAAGTGCTCAAATCATAACAAACTTGTGCTTTGGCAGTTTTTCAACAAAGGTTGAGCATTTCTTGATAATTCCTGGGAGCATGTTATTTACATACTTACAATCTATCACAATTAAGTTTACCAATGATATCTTGAGAAGTTTTCTGCTTTGTCCTTTAAATAGTTTTGTCATTGAACATAATAGGCATCACAGAGTAGGACTTTGAACACTTCTGCCCTTATATTTTGATAGAAAGCAGCTTTCGGTGGGAAAACCACAGACAATAAATCACTGAAATACTGAACTATGTTGATAGCACATCTGTTTGAACAGAATGCAGTGTCACATGGTGTACTGCTGAATAAACTGTGCCTCTGAAAGAGGCTTTCACATCTCTTAAAGGACCTTTGTACTTATTCGCATGAATTCACATTTCATGTTCCAGTTTTTTTCTGATACTGTACCTGTACAAAAAGATCCAAAATCTTAGGCATAAGCATGGCTGGGATAGAGCATAGCAAATTCAAAGAGTAAAGATGCAGTTTTCTTTTTTTCCTCTCCCTCTCAATAGCTGAAATCAGCAGAAAATCAGGGGAAAGCCCAATGATGGGAGTAGAAAAGGAGGGCATTATAGACCAGAAATGACATTACAGGAGATAGAGAGGGAAGCAGAGGCAATCCAGAAAATACAGATATCAGCCAAGAGAAAAAAGTATTGGTCCTATCAATGACATGTTAAACTCACAGAACAGAGTTCACAGAAACCCCTTGTTGATTCTGAGCTCTTGGTACTATGTCCTTCCATAACCTTGATCATATAATTCCACCCCTTTTCATCTCAGTTGTAGAGACATTACATGGGGACTACAACTTTCCTAACTACCCAGCAATAACACTGCCAGGATAATGGCAATAATGACTAGATCTGTCTAGACACTCAGAAGGATGCTGCTCCCAGAGGCACTGTCATGGGCAGAATACTAAAACCTGAGAGTGGCACTAAGAACAAAACCAAAAACCAAATAACAGTAAACAAAACCAAACCAAAACCAAAAAAAACCAAACAAAAAACGGCACACCCCAAACCAAACAAAACCAAAACAAAAAACCAACCGAACAAAAAACCCCACACCCCAAACCAAACAAAACCAAACCAAAAAACCAAATAAAAAACCCAAAAAAAGTAGTACAGAGCTAAGCAGAAGCCAGAATAAATAAATAAAACCTGCTTTATTTGAGCAATCAATCAATCTGCAAATATATTGCTTTAAGAAAAGTAAACTTTTTCCCTGAACTATATAAACTAGCCCTATGATATTCTACTTAGAGAATATATTTTTTATTCCTTCCATAAGACCATTTCTTAGAACTTAAAAATCTTCTGAGAGTCACCCATATTCAGACAAAGTAGTTGTTTTGTTAGGTTTTGGCAAGAAATCTCCAGTTTTTCAAATGTAATCAGTTATTAATTTAACTTCTCTAGAAGGCTTACTAACAAATTCAATCCCTACTAACCAAGAAAAAGAATAATAGGACTGTCTTGTTACCTTCTCATTTTACACAATCACTAAACAAATGAAGTACAGACATATACAATGTATTCTGATTCACTGCATATCCTCAACCTAAAACATATGGAAAGGGAATGAGGGAAACTACCAGTACTGGGCTTGTCATGTTTAAAAGGAGGTTGGCCAAGATATTCCAAATGGCTGAGCTTTATATCAACTGTTCACAGAGTGAAATGGGCTGTTGCTGTGAGTGATGTCCCACATTAGTAAATGTTGGTCTTTCTTGTCACATAAATCATAAGTTATCTATCTTCTTGATGTTATCAGTCCTCTCAAGATGCCTCAACCATGATAAGAAATAATGAGAGATTAATTGAACTGTTAACCTATTCTGTAGTACTAGCCACTGGGAGAGGGAAAGATGGTCCTTCATGGAGAATGCTGTCACTACACCACACCTTGGAGAACAAATGCTCCAAATTAGGCCAGGACTCTACAGAACACATGGAACTGGCAAAAATGGTATTTTAGATAATTTTATAAAAGAGGGTTTAGGCTGCTGCGATTATAGCTCATGCATAAAATGATCCACCACTCTGAAGGGTATAAATGATGACAACTTTAGCAAAGTTGAAAATATCCCTTAGACATCTGATAAATTTCCAGCCCATGCAGTATTTTCCAGGAATAAACATATGCTGCAGCTGGCAGGGACAGAGGCAAAACAAGGCAAAGCTCCTTGAATATACCAAACACTCGGAAAATGACACACAGCAGTATTGGCTGAGATTGGGAATAAATGATTTCTGTCCCTTGTAAAGACGAATACTTAAAATAATGTATCACCTTGCCCATTCAAACTCATTACTAGAACAAATAAGCTTGTGTGAGCAATAGAAGCAACACAGCAAACATTGCTGTGTAGTAGAACCAAGCAGGTGCAGGCTTACTTTGAACTAGTCTGGTATCATGGAATGAATGTTCCTGCTTTATTTCCATTTGAAAGAACCCTAGTTCATGCACTGAGAGTGCTACATGACAGAAAGCAAGTGCAGTAAGAGGAGACAATCAGGATATTCCCTCCAGAAGTGCTAATGATATTATTGACACAAAGTTTGCTTTCAATGAAGAAGAAAGAAGCGTAATACATAGTTAATCAGTGGGTTTTTGTTCCCGTAAGAATGAATTAGATCCTCAAAAAAACCCCCGAAAATTTAGAGTTTAATACCATACACATGAAAATCTATATTTTTATGCACATAAGTCTGGACAGGCTGGTTTCAGTGGGACTATTGTATGTCGCCATTTCAGCAAAAAAAATTAGAATTTGTCTTCACAGCTACCTGCAGATGCCTCCATTCATGCTTTCAGTTGAGTTAGCTGAGCACAAGGCTCTGAAAGACAGGTCCTACAAAGCAATGGAAATCACATGCTGCGTACCTGAATTTAGCACTAACATATCATTCATGTTTCTCAAGTTCACTATGCCAGGACTGTTTGCACTTGACTGGATAAACATGCCCTTCACTGTCAAAAGGGCAGTGCTTGACTAAATGGATGGTTAAAGATTCATACCTTAAACAGAGCACAGCACTATAAGCCAAGCAAAATGTAGGGGGAACTATGGAACAAAGAGTGCATCATAAATTGGTGACTTAAAATAATTATTTCTTAAAAAACTTGATAGTGCTAGATAAAAATTTCACGTATGTAAAAACACAATCACTTGCATTTACATATTTTCTCTGTCTCTGTTTAGTTGGAATTCAAAATTTGGTATAAAATCCTGACACAAATAGTCCCTTGCTATTTGCAGACGAGTATTTAAGCCAGTTTCTGGGATCAGGCAAAGCTGATGCATCCAAATGAGCAACATATGAAAAAATTAAAGAAACTTTCTTACCAGAATACCCACTTTTCATAGCGCAGTAAGTGTCCCAAGAGAAATTGCTTGAATTTTTCCTATTTGTAAAAGACCCTGAATCTATGCCTTCTTAATTGTGAAATGTATTAAGAGTTTTCAGAAATGACATTATTCTCTAATGCTCCTGTCCATTAATGGAGCACATTCATTGTACTTATTAAGATGGTGAAGAATCATTAGACTGGTGGGAATGAGAGAAAGAAAATTGAAACATTCCCTGCTAAGAAACTAATTTAACAAAAATGGCAGGAAGTCAGAGGAACTGAAACATGGGAGATCTTAGAATTAGGTCTACTCATTTGAGTCATGCTTGATGCCACCAACAAAGGCTGCTTTGAAGAAAATTAACCTGTTCTATCTGCTCTCTATATTTTTCCAGAGAGTACTCCCTATTCTTTCTACTGTCTTCTGACAGAATGTCTGTGCCCCTACTTTATCCTCTGTAATGTTTCCTGAAACAGGGTCTGACCCCTTCAACAGTGCTGGTGTTCCTACTGCACTGCCTCAGATGGCTTTAAAATGAGTAAACATTGTACTCTGTATATATAAATGAATTGCAGTCCTTTCAGTCCACCAATGCATATGAACGATTGTTGACCTATCAGGGCTTGGAATGTGCTCTCAGAAGGCACAGGTAGCAGGAACACATGCAGGAGTGTTAGAAGGAAAACACTTATCCAATTTTTAATTATTTTTTTTTAATTCAGAATGTTCCAGAATGTTCCATATTGCTACTGGAAGGACCTGCTCTCATTCTAGTATTTTGGAAATACCCAGGGATGGCAAATGCTATGCCAGTGGTCATCTAGGAGCCTGGGAATTAGCCTGGGATATGAGAGCTGAACACATATTTGGATTTGACCTGATTCAGATTTAAGAAATAGATCTTGCTCTTCTTCATTCCCAGGAACTGTCCCAACACAGATGAAATACACCCGTGGTATG
>VZRL01003361.1:1170296-1212283 GCA_013397895.1 Origma solitaria
TTTTTGATACTTCAAAATGAAAAAGATAAGATATAAAGAGTACCCTAAGTTTTTAGTCTGTAGTGATGGGTTTCATACAGAATATGAGATACTGGTATTTTTTTCTCAGCCCTTGTTCCTGGTACTGAACGTCAGATCCCCACATCCTGGCTGAATTTTCCAGGCTCCACGTATTTCCGGGGTCTTGGGTTTCTCTGCTTTTCAGGAAAAAAAAATCCCTCAACTTTGGAATACAGATTGTTTTCTCTCGAAACAGAAAGCAGAAAGGAAAGCAGCTCCTACCAAAAGGAAAAGCCATTACCATAAAATTCCTCACTAGCCATGGTTTGTGGTAAAGCAGGAAATAAAATTGATTTCCAAAGCAAAGTCGGCAGCAGTCTCAAGTCTTATAAACTGATAAAGTGGTTGACTCAGTGTTTCGCAGTTTTGCTGCCCAAGTCGTGACTACAGAAGTGAACTATAAGACTGACTGCACCTATGGGACAGTCCCCACCACAACACAAGACACAACTACTAGAATTATCTTTTCACATGGTAAGAGACAGTGGTGGCCCAAAAGTCAGCTCAAGACCCCAATTTCCAAACTTTAGGTGTAACTCAGAACCTTGGTGCTGCTTTATCCTGTTTCTAGTATTAACCTGCACACCTATGATCTGAATCGAAACACAGAGCAGGGAGCAAGAGAACTAATCTTCCATTCACTGGTTTGTTATTTTAAATCCACGGATGACAGCAGCAATGACTGTGGAGCTGGAGGTGTAGAGAATCAGCCCAGGGAGAATAGCATTAGCATGGCTTTAGTGTGCAGACTGCTGGGAGCAGAGGATTCAATATGTGGATTTGAGCAACCAGGGCGTTTGGGGAAGGGAAATCAAGCAGGTGGTGAATAGGAAAGCTGGAGCAGTAAGTGGAAAAAAGCTCTCGGGGGAATCATTAGGAGCAGTTGCCTGGCCAGGTCCCATTTAGAAGCAGCAGCTGTGCCAGCCTGACGAGGGGAGGGGATGCTGCTCCACGCCAGATGTGCACAGCGTGAGCACGCCACGCTGGCTGCCAGAGATGGGCAGGAATAAAGACGGAAGCCGTAGGGAGGCTGGTGTGGAGAACGAGGGAAGCAGCTGCCAGGTTAGCCCAGGAGCCAGATGCTGTGAGCAGAACAGTGTGTACCGCTGCTACAGCTCTGTGATCTCTGAGCCGCTCCTGCCTAGGAGTAAGGGGTTAAAAAAATGTCCAGGGGAAAAACATTTCAGAGGCTGTAAGTGCTGATTAGGCTGATTCCATGCCTTTGTGATGGCTTCCTGCAATCAAGATGAGCTGGTATTTTCTGCTTGAACTATGGCTTAATTTTATCACCGTAGAATGGCTAAGAATTATTTCTTGGACTAGGCACTGGTTTAAAACTGCAGTGAAGGATATTCCATTTTGTTCTGCCAACTACCTTATAAAGTCTGATTTTTCTCTCCATCAGCTCAACTGCAATTCATGAATTCACTCAGAATAGACATGTCTGATTCCTTCTGAAGCTGAGCTGTGATGAACACCACAGAACACAACAGACCAAATGTCTCAAGACAGAGCCTTGGGACTAAGAACATTTATTTTGACTTCTTCTCTTGGTGCTATGTGCTGCCTCTACTCTGCATTCTCATTTCTTTAGCCATCTTTTACTGAAACTCTTGTAACATATGGTAGAGATAATATTTCTGACCGTATGGGGAGGTCTGAGCTTTAGCTGGAATAGTAGAATCCAACAAAATGTTCTGTCTCTTCTCCTTCACTGCAAAATTTCATTATTTCATACCTAATTTTCTGCATTTTTCATTAAATTCCTGTTTTGCCCTACTTTCATCTGTTGCATCAGTAAAATACTCCCTGTCTGTTTAGGGAAGCCTCAATTTTTTTTAAAATCGTAATTCTTTATACCTAAATCTTTCAAGCAGAATTCCGACACCCCATTCCCCTACTGTTGCTCCTGGCACACAAAAGTACAAGCCTCTGAACCAAGCTAAGCTAAACCAACATTTTCTGTACTTCTACTTGCATTACAATTCATCAAAGGGAGCATATCTGGTTTATGGAGTTTCTTTCTGCCTGTTCAAAAGTCACAATATAAATAAATACCTACTTTTATTTCTCTCAAGAGATCTAAGCTAACTGCAATGATGGGTAAAGAAAGTAGGAGCATGTTTTATGCAACAGAAAATTCTATCAGCAACATTGTGTGATGAGAAGGATGAAACAAATAATACACAGTGATTATATTATTATAGAAGCTTAATCTGTCTATTGTCTAAGGCACCTATGCCAGGAGATTTCCAGTCTTTTAAATGTGTACAGTATTCAATGTTTATTCAATGCCATTTTTAAATGTCTAAAGGGATAAAAACAGGCAGATGGTAATACTTCCTAGTTATTATTTATGGACTGAGTTATATTGTAATTGATCACAGAGGTCACATAGCACACATTTTGAAACTGGATAGAAGTTGCATAGAACAACTTTTTAAAGCAAAAATATATGTTCTGCTGAACTGGGTACTTTTGATAGATTTTTAGCCCAGTAAAAATGTAAAGATAATATAAATAACATTAATAGAATTATTTTTTATTTTAAAATGTTTTAAAAACATGGAGGAAAAAAAGCATTACAATGGGTTTTATTAAGATATTTTTACACAGCTTTAAAGAAAAATTATATTGTTAAAATACTATGGACTACCTGTATGCAGACTAACACTCTAGTGATGCACACACTTAGATAAAAACAGGAAAAAATATGATTCCCTTCTATATTATTATGATTATTAATACTGTTGTTGCTGCTGTTGTTGTAATAAACACCTCAAAAAAGTTCTATAATCATCTTGTGCTCCAAACTGAGATCTTCAGTACAGCTTCAAGTTTGAAATCAGTTTAAACAAAATCAGTTCTTGAACTTATAGTCTGAATTTCTAGCATGAAATAGAAAAGACCAGACTGTGGTCCCAGCTCCTGATACCTGAGTAAACAGTCCTTTGTGAGTTCGCAGTCTGAATTAACAACACCGTTCACAAACTTCTCACATTCACATGACTACAATGAAGGTGATGAGAATTATGAAGGCAGACCATGAGCCATTATTCAAAAAAGAAGTCTGCTTTTCTAGCCAGTAAGTCATTCTTTAACTGCTTACTCCACCCTGTTAAAACCCCATCAGAAAAGTTATTTTCTGTAGGACACCAACTCTCTCTGACTGATTTATTGTCTACATTTCTCCCTCCTACTGCATATATAATTTGAAGTAGGCAGAAAAACACTATAAAATGCTTAGCTGAAGCTGATGGGTGTAGCACAGAGCCTGTCATCAAAACCAGAGGACAGGATTCCAAGTTGCAACATTAAGACAGCTTAACAGCAGCATCATTACTTAGCTCATAATTAAAAGATGCTTTTGGAATTCACAGTACTAGAAAATACTCAGAAGTATATCTTGTTTTTCACTGAAATCAATATTTATATTTGTGATAATGATTATCACATGCTTTTACAGAACTTAGCCTCTACTTTAAAACTACTGTGGCTAGTAAATATACCTATTTAACCATAAACATATGATATACAGAAAGCTGTCCAACATATTTGGACAACCTAGCCCTGATATAGACAAGTATTTAATCAGATGCTTAGCCACATGTAAAGAGTACAAATGAACTCACATTTTCTTTGCCTTTATTTACACATAAGACTTGATCACACAGACTGCAACTCACAAGGAATTTTGTTCACCAAGATATATACTGAGGTCAGCACAATGCATTTAACAAGTATTTTCATGCTTAAAACATTGCTTCATCTCTCACATGTGCCACAGAAAGAGGAATTGCTGCTTGAACTGCGGAACTGAAAGGAGAGAAGCCACTAGACCAGAAACGGTAACATGAAAGAGGTAGAAGTAGAGCAAACCTTTCTCTGCCTTCATTTATCAAGACGAGATGGAAATAGCGTTGTTTCAGTAAAATTTGCGTAAAGTATCTCTACCATTTCATTCCAAATCTAAGGAGGCTTAATATAAAAGCCAACACACTTTACAAGAATCCCTCCCATTAGAAAGAGGCAAAAATGATACTGCACTGTAATTGTCAGATCATTCTGCCAATTATAATTTTAAAATAATGTTGTGTTTTGTTCTGAGAATTAGACACTGCTTTAGTCAAATTGTGGTCAATAACATCACTCTGATGGATTTCTCCCCAAAATAGCAGATTTTTATCTATCTGACCACTGTCACACAGACTAAGAGCTAACTAAGGAATCTGGGTGAAAGATGGAAGGCTGAAACACGCCTGTACTCCAGGTTACTTCATCCAGCACTTGAATTAGCACACACCCTCAAAGTAGCCCAGTTTCCCATTTTAGAGGCTGTTTATATCTTGTTTTCTGCAAATAATCAGAGACTTCAGCAGAATTAACCCCATGACACACTTAAGTCTGACTTGCCTGACGTAGCTTTTCTTCTGCATCCTGTTACAAGCCCTTACAAAAAGGAGACAATCAGAGAAATACCTGAAGCACAAAACTCAGAAATATTGGCATCACACAAAATTCCCTTAGCTTTTATTATTCATCAGATTACAGTATGCTTTCCAAACTCATTTTCTGGAAGAATCTACTTATTATCCATCTTTTACAAGAAATAATCCTTTCCTCGGTCACAACACCCTCTGCCATAAAAGACAGCCATGTAACTATACCTTCTGAACTGATGTTTCTCTCACCTTAGTCAAATACAACGAGATGGTAAATATACACTTTAGCTATACATCTCTTTAAACTCAAAATCCTTTGCATTGGCCCAACAGGAACTGCAGTGAAAGAGATAGTTTTATTTTTTTTAAAGCTACTCAAGCCACTGATAAATGTTTGGGGCTTTTTTCTCAAAAGTTTCCTAAATACCCATGAGAGCCTGGTTTGGAAAATTCTGCAGGAAATACAAAGATTCAGTTAGTTTCCCTTTTTCTTCCCATTCTCGCCCTTTGCCTAAGAGCTGTCTTGGTAGTTCTCCTCGTTTAAACAGTAATTTAGTACATATGTTTATTCCCTCTTGTATACTTAAAGCATTTTATAGTTCCTAATTTCCTAGTTATAAGATTATACCCTCTGATTTCCATGGCTCCCTGCCAAATATAACAGTTCATTCTGTATTATTGAAAACACATGCAGAATCTTCAGCAAGCCTGATTTCCCTTCTGTCTTTTATTTCTTTCACAAACGTTCTTTCTGAACAGACCGATGCCTCAGACCTTTTACATTTATTTCTTTTCTACATGGACTCACTGCAGTCATTAACTACAGTCCCTTGCAATATGAACTGCTTCAGAAATTCCTCACCAGATATTTCATAGTAAAGGTGGCAAACTCTGAGCAGAACTAAATTCCACAAGCGTTCAGCTGCCCTAGAGCATTGGGGGCTTACCTCAAGGAGGAGGATTTGGACTCGAAATTTCCCCAGCCTGTGAAAGGCACTGCAATATCTGAGGATTTGCATATGGGGCACACTGATGAAGCAGCTGTATCCAGCAAAAGCAGCTGCCACGGTTATACCCCAGGACTGCTCCACTTACGCCCAGCAAAAAAACTGTTTGCATTGGGCTTTTTCTTGTACATTGCTCTTGCTAACAAATTTCTTTACTTATTTCTTTATCAGTAATCATATATCATCTAATTCATATCTGTCACTAACATTTTAAAGATTTCATGCAGCTCACAAAAATCCTTTCTGAAATGGTTCCCACTAAAATCCTACAGGAAACACTAAAATTTTGACTCAAAGGACAGCTGAACATTTCCTCATGTGCTCAGAGTCCTTCGCCTTTCCACAAAGCCTCTGCCTCCATCTGCATACACATTTTGTAGTCTGCCTTTTTATTCTGCCCTCGGAGATCTGTAATAGTTCCCTGTGATTGCTCTTATGCCTTTCCTGCGCTTCACTTCAATCAAAGCTGTCTCTGCGCTGGTAGCCAAACCACATGTCATTTCATCCTTCCATCACAGGGCTCTCCTTTGTCTCCCATAGCAGTGCTGCAATCCATTTTAAAGTGTCTGCGACCCCGTTAGACTGCACAGGCGAAAATAAAAGCACATAATGTGTAATCTTGGAGAAAAGGAAAAGAAAAAAAGATGAGACAGAGCTGGGAAAGGCCTAAGTTTGAGACTTTCTACTTTAGTGAGGCAAAGCGCCCACTGCCTGCAGAGAAAGCCTAACCATGGAAGAAAGAAGGCTCACATGCCCCCTCAGAGCAATCTTCCACCTTCCCACTCCACTCTGCAGGTCACCACAAAGGCACAGGCATGCTTTGGAAACCTGCTTCACACTAGAAGTAATACTAGGAAGAAAAACAGACGTAAAACTGTCCTGAGCCATGTAATTCAAATAAAAGCATCTGCTGGTTATTTTTTTCCTAAAGTCAGACATATTAACGGGGCACTTTACCAGGATGCATCCACTCCCTTCAGCACCTACAAGAGGGGGTCTGAAGAAATGTCTGCCATTTCATCAACCACGCAGTGGTTTGCCTATGTTTCCTCTCACAATTCCTTGCAGTGCTCCATTTGTATCTAAAATCTAGCTGGCTGAAAACTTCACAGAATATATTTTGTTTAACTTAGTAATACCCAGTTAAAACTCTAGGTAATTGACAATTCTTTTGTGCAGAACTAACAGTGTGAACTGGGTTGAGCTCCCCAGCTCACTGCCACACACAAGAAAGCAATTCACTCTTCTAATTCAAAACATTTTTCCTATACCATGCAGATAAAGTCTAACAGCTAAGAAGATAACAGAATAAACATCACTTGTGGTCATTTATCAATTTATGACTTTCATCTCTGATGTGATCAGGATGAGCTGAGTCTTGAGATGTACCCCTGAAGGTCTCAACTGAGGCACTCCAGTCCAGCTTCAGTTTTGAGTATCCTCAAAAACTACAACAAACATTTTAATTATGTTTTGAAGCAGAGGCAGTGTTTGCGATATTTTAAAGCATGCTTGCTATATTTTATACAGTCATTTTGTTCAGAAAAGAGTCATAAATTGAGTAGGAGTGACTAAAATTAGCGTCTTAGGAAAGACAAGTTTGTTACTTGAAGAACTTAATCTGTAAATACTGCAAAGTTATTTGAAATCGCTACTGTTTGTGAAAATTAATTTTTCACACTGTATTGCCTTTCTTGATCAAATTATGTACCATTTTTCTCAAAGAAGGCTGAATTACGGTGAGCATGGAAGCAATGAGGGGAAGTCATCCAGAGATAATTCTTAGACAAGGTGACCAAAATTACAAGCATGCCCACAGACTCTGAGTCTTTATTTCTGGATTGATTTTAATTTCATCAAAAAGCTACAATGACTGTTCTAAATAATAACAATAAAAGAAGGTTTACAGTTTTATTGGAAAATCTATTGGTCTGTCAAGCTAATTATCTGACACCACTGTTGCAGTACATTAAATTCTGCAGTAACAAGGCACTTGGCATCCTCATTAGTAGATACGTGACTCCTTGGGAGACCGATCATTTGCTAAATAGCAAGCTATGAGGCAACAGGACTTCTGAAATTCCTGCTTCCCAGGATCCATTTCCCTCTCAGTGTATATACACTATGCTTCTCCCCATGCACACCGCGTATCCTACATGTGGAAGGAAAAATGAGCTTAATAGCAAGTGGAGTAAACTTCCTTTCCAAACTGAGGTGTCCTGGGATTTCCTGTAAAGGAGAATAATCACACTAAACTACCCCATGTCTGGACCAGTGTAACTCTCTTCTTTGACTAAATTAACATTGGTTGTGTGTTGGTTTGCAATTAGACACAGCCATTGCGAACGTGACACTGTTTAAAGCCTTGTCATCCCTTGTGCAACAGGTAGGACAAAATCACTCAGGGGGATTCACCGAAAGCTTGTTGGGTCTCCCCTTTGCAGTCACAAACGCAAGGGACAAGACTGATGAAAGAAAAAGCATTGTCTAATAATACCTTTGTATTTCTCAAGTCTCACAACTACCAGAAAGAAGGCTACAGGGAAATTCTCTTCTGATTACTTGGGTCAGCTTTACTGCTGCTTTGTGCCAGTGAAGAGCACTAAAGCTGCCTTAAGTGTCCTGTGACACAGAGCTGGGAGCTTGGGGCTTCACAGATCTTGAGGTACCAGCTGCTGTAATATTCAGATACCTCCAAATATCTCAGTTACAATATAAGCTAGTGTTAAGAATCAATGTAATGTAGAGGCTGGACAGGAGAAACTCTAAAATTTTATTTGGCAGTTCATTTCCATAAAATCCCATTTTATAATTTCACTGTTTTCACTATGTTTTATAACCTTGCTAAGCTCAGGTACAGAGAGAGATGATGAGCACATAGCTTGCATATAAAATGAATGAGCTTTTCTAATTTTTGCTGATAAAATAAAAACTTTCCCCTAAATTAGGCTGAAATACACATCTATTCTCCTGCATTTACGTGGCTTTATTAAAGTGCCTCTTTGTACTTCAGTGAACAATTACAAATCATTTTCCCAATTTCTTCAGACACTCAGGCATGCCAAGAGCTAATTAACTAGTGTGACAATTGCAAGAAGAAGCAACATAATTCAGTTTTTTAAATGGCTGCAAGGTATTTAATTTGAATAAAAGAGCAATTAAATAGCAGGAGTAATAAATGGTATTGACAGGTAGGATGCACATATCAGAAAGGTCGCTAACAAAGGATTTGCAGGTACTTTCAAAAACTCCTCTTTGGAGTTGCAAAATTAGGATTAATTGGCTGGAGCTGTTTTATAGACTATTTCACACATTTAATACCTTACAATCTATCGAGGTAATCAGCCATGTGTAAAGAACAAGTTTTGAATCGATTCCCTGATTAAGTAAAATACAAGGTTCTTTGTATGCAAAATGTAGACTGTTAATGCAAGATTCATCTGGCACAGTGGAATACAAGTAGGAGAGACCTTTTCAGCATAGTAAATCCCAGAATTTATCAGAATTTAAGCAATTGTTGGCACAAATGACTCCTGCTTTTGCTGTGGAAATGTGATAAGAGTAATCACTGATCATGTAGACTTTAATTTTGCAACAATCAGTATTCTACATCCACCTATTTTTGCTTATTTAGTTTAAATAAGCTTTCACTGTGGCTTTCAAAAAACCAAAAATTACTAATGGGAAAATATTCTCTCTTTCTCTTCTTAGTACAATAAAAATACAAGAATTAGTAAGTTCCACAAGAAGTTTGCAAAGCAGAATACACGTAATGAGCTACAAACGGCATTACTCGGAAATACGGTGGGAACTGGATTTTGCTTGATTTTCTACCTCAGCTGCCACTCTCACATTATGGACTCCACATACTCTTTATCTAGGGCAGTCCACAATTCCTGCCCAGTTTGTGAGCTCCCATTATTGTCCTTGCCTCAAGTCAAGTATCTTGTAGAAGCGAAAAAAGAATAGTTCCCTACCAGAGAAGGGCCAAATAAGCTTAGGAAAAGAGGATCAGTCAGATATGGGCACCAACATGTGCTATGAAACCTCTGACCCTCCCTACACGTCAGATAGTGTTAAGAAGAATTTAGTAAGCTCTGAATAACCTGGTGAATTCTGGGCCTCTCCTCCTCACATCTCTGGTTAAAACTGTGCAAGTGATAACGGAAAACAGTTACAGTGTAAAAAATCCTAATGAAGTCTTTGTCCTTGTTACTTCCTTACTCAATATTTCCTAAGCATCTTAGGAAAAGTGTGGTGGGGATGTTAGATCTGGGGGAACAGCCCAGCGCTACCCTAAAGGAACTGATGTCTTCTATGGTTCAATGAAACAAGACTTACATATTTTAATATAGGTTTTTTTTTTTTTTTCTGAGCTGCTCACTTAAAAATGGTTAGAGGTTAGGAAAGGCAAGTGCAAATTCATCTGTGTATTAAATTAGATGAGAAGGATTCTTATGTACTAGCTCTTGCCAGAAACAGATGGGATTGATAGCAGTATACTCTAGTTGGGCAAACATTTTGCATAAAGTATCGAACATTATTTAAGTTCTTTTCTGGGAATTTCAGCACAATATGTTGTTAAACCAGTAGTAAAACAAGAATCTTTACATTTCATTGTGATACAAAAATCCCATAAATTAATATTCGAATCAGTTGAATTTTTGCTCAACTCTCCTTGATCAGGACTCCTGGCAACAAGATTAATATACAAAGTAGTTCCTAATCTTTCGGGGAAATACTCATTTACCAAAAATCTCCTGCTCCCTAGTCTGGCTGGTATGTGTCTCCAGGAAACAAGAGCATTAGCTTTGAACCAGTTAGTTTCTCAAGAGAATAAGTGACTCAGTAAGAATAAACTTGGAAACATTCTGTATGTTAAACTAGGCATCATGTGACCAATAGGAACATTATTATCTTTTGGGGGGGTGCTGAAAAATATTTTTCTGGTTTGTTTGGATTATCACAGAACAAACTCATTAATAAATTCATCACATACCATTATGTAATAACTGGTTTTGTTACTAAAAACTTCCCTGTACTCTTCCCACTCATAGTATGTTCTTTACAGCTTTTTACTTGTTAACCATCCTTTGATCTCTAAGCTAAAGTTTTCTGTGTTACAAGCAAAAAAAATGCTGCTTATGTCCTGCATGACCCAAATATACAACTTGAGATCCTAGTGTATCGTAGTTAACCCCATTTCAACTGAAGACCTTCCCAAGAACAGTTCAACCTGCTCATTAAAAATGAAACAAGGATGTTTTTTTCAGAATATAATTCAGACTCTGCTGGAAAGTCAAGACATTAAAAGTAATGAAGATTTTTTTATATTTTTTAAGAAAGTATGTGTTTTGGTAATTTTTTTTGACAGTTGTCTTTCTCATAATCTGGACTGCACTTAAAACAGATTTTCTTGCTTTACTTTCAAACCTTGAGTTCCATCTGCTGTTTTGCATTCTCCATTCAGAAACAAGAGGCTGGAAATGACAATTTAATAGTGGCACACAGGAGTCGTTTAGGTCATTAGCTTTCTTTTGCTTCTTAGGTGTTCGTTCATTTTTTTCTGTAGAAATATGATAAATATCATGAGCCATTCTAACATATCCCTTTTTTCTTGTCATTTTCTGATTCACCCCACCCGAGTTTATCATTAGTTCCTTCTTGGTTTTTAAAGACACTGTCTAAAAAGTGTGAAAGAAAGACTTGTATACCATGAGGAAATTCTCTTAGTATGAAAATATATGGATATATTCAACCCTGGTGGCAGCCTACTAATACATACTGAATTTTGTCATGAGTTAACTTATTCAACCTTTGAGTGAAACAGACTGAAAAAAGAAAAATCTTTTAGGCCCAGGAGAAGTCTCTCTTATTTAGTCTCTTCATTTAGTCTGGAGTGGGATAAGATAACTAATCTGTGAGGGACTGAAAATGTGCAGTTAGAGGAGATAGAAAATAATTTTCTTGTAAAATTTTTCTTTTATTATCTCAGCCATATATTTTGTTTCTGTAGAAACCAAATTTGTGTGAAGAGGCTCACACAAACAGTTTGAAAATAGAACTAGCAAGGAAAAAACTGACACCAAACAACATTTAAATTTCAAGTGCTAAAATTCATGATGAAAATACTGTAGAGATAAGAAAGGCCTCACAAGCAATTCCAAATCTTCATATTCTGTGACCTTGTTTAATCTCACAAAGCACTGCATAGCAGCATGGAAAATCTGCCATAATTTCTCTAACGAGATGATGTACACTTCATAGAATAGACAGTTGTTGACCTATTGTAGTAATTGTTTGGTTTCCAATTACACAGCTTGAAAAACATCAGGTCCTTGTGAGAGTATGTAAATATTATCAGTCAAATGCACCTCTTATTACTTCATTGTAGTCAAGCTATTCTAATAGAATTATATCATAAATTAATTTTGTTCACTGTATTATTTATCCAGTGTATTTTTTACAAAAGAAAATCAAAATATCAATTAGCTGTTTTGAAGAGAAACAACAAAGAGTACTGCAAAGAGCATTCACATTCTTTTTTTTTTTTTAACTTTGGATGCTAGCCAAATTCCAGAGCTCTCTAAGATGTTTACATTTTGAGGAGACATTAATGGAGGGCTCTGGTGTGTTTAATGCGACCCTACAAAGACTATGCAAAGACCTGTTACTCTGAATTCAGTAGGCAATACTTTGCTGATGGCTTCAGCACTGTTTAATTGGGTATTCAGCTCACAATCTGCCCTTCTAAATTCCCTTCTCATTTTCCTTCTCTGCCAGCAAGAAATGAGGTGACTAAAGAAGATGGAGCCAAACTCTTCCCAGTGGTGTCCAGTGGGAGGACAATACACAGTGGGAACAAATTAAAAAATAAGAAATTTTATTTGAACCTGAGCACTTTCTGAATGTCAGGGTGGTCAAACACTGGAATAGGATATCTGGGGGAGCTGTGGAGTCTCCATCTTTAGAGCTATTAAAAAAAACTGACTGTACAGTGCCCCAAGCAGTCTAGTCTAGTTGATCCTGCTTCAAGCACAGAGTGGAGGAAGTGGTGGATTAAATGATCTGCAGACATCCCCTCCAACTCAATTGTATGATTCTGTGATTTATATGTAACTTAGGCTTTTTTCTGAATTTCTTGTTTATATTCATAACCAACAAGCAATTCCACTTTCTGAATATCCTTCAGCTTCTTCTCTCATCCACATCATGCTTAAAGTTCTCATATCTGGCTCCAAGAAACATCTTTTTTCATTACACCAGCTTTCCTCATGACTCTTCTCTGCTCCTTACCCTTCTTTTCATCAACTGCCCATAATGTTCCACCCCCATTTTAATGATTTCTCCCTACATACTGATAACTACTGGCAAATAATTCCAATTTCGGCGAAATTCTTGATTCTTTAATATATGCCTGATTCATATTGAATTATTAGGAAAACACTTGTGAGCAAAATTTCTGCATTTCTCTCTCCGCTATTATATACTTGTCTACCACCCTTGCTACAAGCTCTTTGTGAAAAATTCCACGAAAATGGAGTAGGCATCCTTCAGCAGCAAAGCACTGAACAACAATAAATTACAATACCCAGAAAGCATCAACCACACAAACAGACTTCCTATTAAAGGTGGACTGTTAACTCATTTCTCGTTCTGACCACTCATCACACAACTACTAGGAAGAGTTCTTGTAGCATTTCCATGATGCAGATTTAGCCTGCAACCATGAGAGATGTCTTCATTCTGCTTCAAAGCCTTTTGAAACTTATTTTGATATTTTGTAGCACCCTCATCTCACAGCAATTACACTTTCTTACTAGGAGAGCAGTAAAAACTACTACTCACAGAGGAAAGGACTCTTCTACATGATTGTTGGAATGAAATACTTACTGAAATTCGGTGAAATAAAAAAGTACTAACAAGAAAAGAAGAAAAAGCACATACAAACCTGAAAGTAAGATACTTAGGGCACTTTTCTTCTTTTGCAATTAAGTAATGTGAAGGAGGGAACTTTTGACCTATTGTATCAAAGCATTTATTTTCAGAATGCAATTAAGAAAGTGGGAAATTGCAAAGATACTTGTTCAAACACGCACAGAAAAAGATATTCCCCAACATTTTTTTAGTATTTTCAAGCCTTTTTCAACAAACTTTTGTAAGTGCTAATAATGTAATGTCGCTATTAATACGTTCAGATTCACATTAAACAAGTTGAAATAAGTCATAAGAACAAGATAAAAAATGTGATAAAGCTCTTGCATCAGCACTTGCCTTTCTTCTAAGTTGACTTTCACGCTGTCAATTAATGATTGATGTAATTCTCCCAAGAAACCCAGTTCGCTAGGGACTGGGCAGAGGAAAAGTGATTCACACAGTAAATCTGAATCTGCATCAAACCATTAAAGGACATTTGGACATGAAAAAATTGCATGCAGGGTAAAACAAATCACTAATAATGTCAGCAGTCATCTCAGAACAAGGTGCTTCTTTAAATGCACTTCTGTACACTTTGACAAGGTGATTGTGGCTGGCGGAAAATCATACAAGGAGACATTATCAGAAACCTGAGGGCAGCAGGGTAACTACATCTCTGCACATTGGCACACCTTACAAACACTATATCCACCATCTCCGTGACATTAGTACCCTCATATTTCTGTTTAGCCTTTTTCCTGCCTGAAATCTAAATTCAGTGAATGATATATAAAAATGACGTCAAGGAAGAGAATAAAAAAAATA
Source organism: Origma solitaria (assembly GCA_013397895.1). Classification (NCBI taxonomy): domain Eukaryota; kingdom Metazoa; phylum Chordata; class Aves; order Passeriformes; family Acanthizidae; genus Origma; species Origma solitaria. The sequence goes on from VZRL01003361.1 coordinate 1,184,548, forward strand.
AAAAAGAAAATGTGTCTTTATATTGCCAACTTTTAATGGGCAGAAAAATAAAGTTTAATTATAACAGTCAAATTTGAGTGCACAGACAGATCCATATACAATTATTGAAACTTTTTTACAACTGCACTGGCTATAAACGGAGTTAAATAGATGTGGTTTATTTCTAAAGTTCTCATAGAGATATAAACCAAACAAAAGGGATAGAAAATCACTATATGATCAATAGTGAAAATACTGCAGTTACTCAGGTGGTTTCTGGGCATTTGTCTGACACACAGAAATAACAAGGCACTAGTATATGCTATGTACGTGAGCAAAAGGCAAATTTTTATTTTATTAATGAAACAAATTATTTTGAAATATAAGGTAATCTGCTAGGTTTTAAATGTTTCTTTGCCTTACAGAAACTGTGGTTCCTTGGTGAAAAGCAGAATCGGTGAACAAATTCTTCTTGCAACCATCGTATGAAATACAACTACAGTGAGGACCAAAGACTTCTTAGTGAGAAGGAGAATGCAATTTTTACGAAAAAGAACACACCTATGTAAATATTTTATCTAGTCAGATGAAAGAAGTCTTGCAGTCTTGGACGTTTATCTTTAGCCAAAAACAGATCTATTAAGTACGAATAATATTAAGTAAGATAATAATTACATTGTCCCAAATATTGAAGGATGCAGAGTATTTCAACATACAGTAAATTTTCTTTAGTTATTTTCAGGAGAAATAACTCTAAGTCACGGTGTGCTGGCAAACAAGTCTTCCTAACAAGCTATTGGTGTAAACCCACTGTGATTCTGTCCTAATGACTCACTCCACCATTATTTTGTATTGAGCTAAGCTCCTTTTCTCAAATAATACCACAGCAATTTCAATAGGGTAAGATATTCCTCCAAAGAGGGCATTTTTTCACCAACATACAACTCAAACTGACAAATGTGGAAGAATCTATTCCGAAATAATTATCACATAGGGGGCTACTGATTATATGATGTTGAAATATGAAGGTATATTGTACTTCATACTTAGGTAAGTCTAAAGCCAATGGCTGTTAAATTACATGATCCAAAAATGCCTCCTCTTCGTATTTGAAACCAGGCTGAAAAATGTTGTAAAGTTAATAAACTGTCATGCTCATTCTTCTATGCCATATGAAAGAAGCTCAAAGGAAAATTTCTTTTCAGGAAAATATGTAATTAAACAGGACAGAAAAATGAAAGCAAAAAAAGGTTAATCAGAAAAGCATCTAAAGCAACCTTTGCTTCTGCTTAAATATTCAGACATTTCTGTGTCAGAGATTAACAGCCAGCTCATACTCTCTCTCTCAAAAAAAAAAAAATGCAGAAGAAAACAGCAGTTTTCTCCTCTTTTTCTGCTTGAACTGCACTATTCAGTAGAGTGAATGATTTAAATAGAAGTTCTCAAGTGCACACAATATGCTTTGATTTGTACCTTCAGTAATGTCACTGAAGCCAATTAACTCAACCAACGTTTTGGCTTTTACCTGCAATGTACAAAAAATATGAGATTCAAGTGATTATATAAAGAATAAGGGGTATCTACTCAGAACAAAGCTGACAAAAAATGCAGAATTGCTTTTTCACAAAACACTTATGTTTGTTCAGTATTTGTTTTCAATCCAACTTGAACCCTTTTTTCCTTCCAAATAATCTTCCAGTGAACTAGAAATTCTGAGAACAGGCTTTTTAAGCAATAAAATGACTGACTGTGTCTTGCCTTTTTTTCAGTTCTCACACATGATCAGTTCTTATCTCCTCAGGCAGCGATGAAATCAGAAGACAGGAGGCTCTTTAAAAGTAGAAAGGGTCAAGATGCTAGAAACAGTCATCCCTCTCCACCCATCACACAGAACTAAATAATAATTTTAACAAGACATAAAATATTTTCTATCTTAACTTAATTTCAAATCAAATTCTACTACTGTTGGTAGAAAAGTCTGCTGATAGGGGCATAACTCATAAAGTCCGACCTCAATTTTGGCAGGTCAGCAACCCACGACTGCAACAGAGTTTCTGAAGAGGTTTCCAATATCCCTAGTCAGGATCCATGCTAAAAGAGCAGAACACATCAGTTTGCATCCTGAAGAGTGACAAAGCAAGTTACTCTGTGGGACTGAAAAGAGGCACAATACCTTGCAGCACAGTGGAGAAATGCCAGGGCTGAGGCTCTGAGACAGCTCTGAGAACCACTTCAGAGCCATCAGGCTCTCGGCAGCAATGGCCCAGATGCGCCAGCTGGAGAATGTCGGTCCGTCAGCCCTCTGCTGACACCCACATGGATGGTGAGGGTGTCAGAACCTCTGCTGGCACCTGTCATTCTACCTTCACAGTATGACTGAAACAATACGGATTTATGCCAGTTGAGAGTCTGGCCTAGCAGTTGAACCTTCCATGGGATGGGTAGAAAGAACCTCACCCCTGCAAAGCCCTATGCTGAGACAGCCACAGCATCCTCTCCCACGTGTTACACCTCCATGTGTGCAGCCTGGCAGCTACAGAGGGGCTAAGAGCTCCCCTGAATCCACTTCTGGAAAGAAACATGCTGGAACTTCCACTGTGGACTCACAGGAGAGTCAGTCAAGTCAAATATTTATCCTCTGACCTTTTACATTAAAAAAATTAATTGAAAAAACAACAGCAACAAAAACCTGAGTGTGCACATCCCTACGGTAGCTTCAATATATTACTTCATTACAAATGCAGAATATTACCTAGGAAATCCCAGGCCAACTGGCAACATGGTTATTAAAGAAAAAAGAAGATCCCAATGGCTGCAAAGAGCCTTCTTTATTAACAATATTTTCTATTACAAAATCCCATCCTTCAAGCAGAGTGTTATTAGTAACAGCACAGGACACATCTTTTGATTCATTTATTGAACCCTTTGGTCTTCTGATTTATTAATAGGGGACTTCTCCAGGTTGGTGGGGCTTACTACAATTCTGTTTAATTCTTCTTCATTTTTCATTATTAGGCCATTACACACTTCAAGCCTCTACTCTTTTCTGTTTTCTGAACTCCAGGCAACTTAGCTCAAAGAGCCAGCGCAGGAAGAGATTGCAGATATGGAAAATAATAGGCTACAAAATTCTAAATATGCTTTAACTGGACAGTTACTGGGGAGAACTTAAAAGACATTTTTATTCAAATATCCTTCACTTCTTCCCTTGGGACAGTAATACTCTTTTTAATCTGCAGATTATATACATACCCTCCCACACATTTCTGTTAGTCAAAGCTTTCAGGCTAAGCTGATGACAGGTGGCAGTCCTAGCATGAGAGGACCACATACTGTGGACATTAATGAATTTCCTTCAGGCCCAAATGGAACTCTTATAACCTTAGGTTGACTTACTCTCCTCTTCAGTTAAATAAAAATATTTCACCTCATACAAACAGCTCAGCAAGATACAGAAACAGCAAGAGCCAAATGAGTGGAGGGATTTAGAGCTTTTCCAAGGTGTACTTTCAGTTCAAACATTTTCAGTTGCTCATTACAGAATGCAGTAAATCTCTTACTCTGTCTTTTGGAATCCAACATGCATTACCCAAAAACAGGAGAGAATGGAAGACTGGGACTACAAAGTTTATTTTTACTTCTGTGAGGGACTTCAGTGAGCTATAAACAAATGGTAATTCTGACTATAGCTATACTAAGTGTAATGCCACACATATGGAACATTTTGAAGTTTGCAGTGCCTCATAGGCTTTAGATATTTTATGCCTTTCTAATTTAATAAAATTTCCAGTCTAAAATGTAAAGAAATCAGAATACAGCAAGTTGCCTAAAGCAGCAGATCATGGGAACAGAAACATTCTTAGGAAACTGGAAGTTTTAATTGTCGATTACATGAACAGAGCTTAGGCTTTCCTTCATTCAGCCAGACTTTTGAAAACCTTCAAACCCATGAATTCAAACCTTAGATGGAAGAAAGGAAACATGATTTCTCCTCATACTAATCTTCTTTATACCATGCCTGAGAAAGGAAAAGAACAAAGACTGTATAACAAACTGTTTGGCTCTAAATGGCCTGCAATAAGTACTGGGTATATAGTCTCTCTCACGGTACTAATAATTCACATTTATTGATGACCTCTGGTCTCACAGTGACCGTGATAAAGATTATGATGTCAAAATCCAGACATAAAAAAACGTCTGGACAAACAGAATGTGTATTGGAAAGGTAGCACTGTGATACTTAAATAGTTTTAGCTTACTGCAGGACATCAGAGAGCAACAACGTCTTTACATCTCTCCACTTTATCTTCCTGTTTTAAGTACCTCACGCACGTTTTTATCATCAGGATAAAAAGAATCCCAGCAGTCTTCAGGTGACAACAGTAACCCAGACTGGGATTTAAATGAAGGACTTTGAGGTGAGAGATTCTCTTTTTCATTACCAACCACGTGAATCATAACTCATTTATCTTGCCCTTAAAATAAACCACATTTCCAAAAGTGTGCCTTGACATCTCTTCTCTTTTTCTTCAGTTATGACAAATGGAAAAAATGGTACAACATGTATTTCTTCTCTGACTGACAGCTTATACAAATTATTTCTTTATGTCTTTGTAGTTTTACATTCAATATTTTAAATGCCTGAAATTGCATAAAGTTGTATTTAATTCCATTAGGATTACTGAGTCTGTCACAGTGATAATATATTTGAGTTTTTGAACTTCATACATACTTCATTTCATTTACAATGGTTATGTTAAAAAGTCTATTTTCTCCTTTAAAACCAGGTACTGAACAAATTCTAATCATTATCACATGAGATCATGAAAAATTACTATTTTTCTATCAATATTTGAAATAGTCTTTCAGGGAGGGCTGCAACACATTTACTAAAATAATATGCACCCCCTCCCAAAGCTGTTTCAATAATTTGCCTATTTCCCATGCATTACCTCTCAATTTTAAGAACATAGATGGCATTCAAATGGTCCCTTTAATTAAGACATAGGAGATACTCCCTACTGCCCTAAGAAATGAGGAAAATGGGACCCTAAAGACTGTAGAAAGAACAGGAAATAAAATTGTACAGTAATGTTTGATAATCTGCATATCAATATTAGAATACTGTTTTAGTCATTCTCCCAATGTTAAATAGAGCTAGTTAACCAACAAATGCTGGAAAAGGTCATTCAGCCAATTTCCACCCATTACTGGATGATCTTGCAGTAAATAGTTACTTTGTCATTTAGCAATTTCAAGGTCATACACTGCTACCAGTCTGAATGCTGAATTTTCATTCAATAAATGTCAGAATGTACCAGATATGTTTAGTCAGGAGCTGGAAACCCTATTTTGTAATCGTGTCAAGAGATGTTTGGCATATACATTATGAATAGCATATATGCAGGATTTGAGAGAAAGGGCTTTTCATAATAGGAATAATACATGGACATAATATATAAACATAGCACGTACCAGGAGTAGATCAGAAATTAAAACTGTTATAAATCTGAATTCCTATCAGCAAGGAATAGAATATCTGAATTATGCATAATGTGGGGAAAAGAAAAACAGAGCAGCGCACATGCACACACTAAATTACAGGATGAATATCAGAGTCCATCATATTTCATCCTCTACCTCCCCTTCACTAATAAACTCTGCCAATGAAATAAGCCTCAACAAGTTTTCCTCCTGCCTTGTCAGTTCCTCTTGTTCATTGCACCTTACATATCATACTGATTTACTAGTCTTTTCATAGCCCATCTCTCCTGAAGAATAATTTTTCCACAATGCCCCAAAGAAGCAAACAAACAGCACATATTAAATTCTATGACAAATTCTTTGTCAGTCTTTGCAGTACATCCTGCCTTGCTGTGTCTTCATTTAGATTTTGAATATCACAGGTTACAGATTTCGTTTATCTGCTAACATGTAGAGTGACAATTAAAAAAGACTCTATCACCATGATAATCAGCTCCTTCAGCTGGCAGCCAGAGGCTATTGCTGAGAACATGATATATTGTGCAATATCCATAAGCTCATACAGAAAACTCACGTGTAAACTCGGTAGAAGACAAGACCAGTCTCCAAATTGTTGACACAGAAGAAAGCAAAGGCTGCACAGAGCAGAAGCTGAGTCTCCATGGTGGCAAAGCACGAGGAGGGCACAGCCAGGGCAGGCAGAAGGCTGGCCCTGGGTCTTGCAGGCAGCTGACGTTACCCCATGGGAAACTGTCCTCTCCTCCGCTTTTAGCCAGATGCTAGCAAAAGCCATTCTTGTGCAAGTGATGGGAAAAAGGTAGGAGAGACTAGGGCCAAAGGAAGAGAATACATCTTGCTACAGGAAGTTTGGATGTCCAAGAGGACAAAAACATGAAATTCATCATTTTCCCTTCTGCTTTCCCCACACACTCAACCTACCAAGTGGATTGTGAAGTCAGCAAAAGTGTGTTTCACAGTGTAAGGAGCTGTTATGCCCCAGAACTGCTATGCTCTGTATGGCCCTCACAATGGAGCTGTGCCCTCCAGCCTCTCCCAGCATGGTCCAGTCTGTAGCACCAGCAGCCTTGTCCCTTGTTTATCCATTTGTGTCTAAATAAATCTGTTAAAATAAATCTGTTTTGATTTTTAACACATGCATTGACCAAATCATGACTGATAGCTTTTGACCATATGGACATACAGTTGGGCTTTAGATCAGCTGTCTCCTGGTGAAAAGAATCTTTGTGTATAAGAAATTTCTTTTTACCTCCAGCTTTTTGCCTGTCCTCAGGGACTATGTCACTATTGATTAGATGCAAAATTAGATCATAACCTGACTAAATAAGATTTCCTTTCATATGACAGTTCTTTGGTCTCTGCTTCCCATGTCACTTTATTACTCATCATGCAAATTATATTAAAATTTTAATTTTCCTTTTTATGTAAAAAGAAAAATCAAGATATCAGACTGCATCCAATTTACATCTATCATTCATAGTGATAGAACAAAAATAAACCTGTCTTCACATAACAAATGAGCATTGCTTCACAGTTTTGATTATAAAGATAATGCGATCTCTTGCATTAAAAAAACCTCTAAAATGCTTTCCCCCTTCTCTAATTCTTCCTTAAGTCTACTTAACACTGTTTGGCAGTCCCTGACACTTAAATGGAAGCTATACTTTTGTTGCCAAGAAGAACCTTATCCCAGAAAGCTCCCTGTTAGACCTCTTGACTGTATTGTTTCCACAGTATCTGACTTTGCACATGGTCAGTAAAATAAAATAACAAATCCTAGCAGACATAGATTTTCAATTAATACAGCTCTGTTCTATGTCACTTTTTATCCTTTTTTATCATGGTGACATACAAACCTGGCAAGCATTGCATGGCAAAGACTAACAACAGAAGATTTCAGGTCAGATATTCAATAATGTATTTGACATATCATAACCACTTGCTATGAACAAAGTATCCTGAAGTCAGCTCTTAGCCAGACAGCAAAGTCATGTGCAGCTGGAAAAGAAGGAACAGGCTAAGAAAACTTCAAAATATTTTTAACTCAAATTCTGAAGTTAAAATTTAGGTGAAATTTCCCACATGATACCATTGCACGCAGCATTACAAGCTCTGCCTGTTAGCATCCAAGCACTGTGAAATCCTGTGCCTGACCTGAGACGGAGTTTTGGGAGAAAGAAAACCCATAACAAATGGGAAATGGAAGAAAATTTAGAAAATTTGGCCTCTGCCCTGCTTAAAATAGGGTTTTAAAGGGGAATTGGGTTTTAGTCATGAGCATGTCTACTTATGAGCATATCTGTAAAGCACAGGCTTGTCTTTTTTGACCATATTGACCAGCTACAGATGAGTTAATCAAGTTAAGACCATGATGATTTCTTCACCAAACCCACCTAAAAGGCACATCAGCAACTAAGATACAGAGGGATGAATATTCTTATTATTTTTAAATGACAGTGAAACGTAGAGAGAGAACAAAATAAAGTTAGGGCTTAAAGAAAAATCTAAAGCAAAACCTGAAGGAAGCAGAGAAATTATAAAATTGCAAACAGAGAATCAGAAACCACTTCACAGAGTAAGCCATTCTGACTCTACAATGTGATTTGTACTTGAAAGGAGAAAATCACTGTACCTTTGTGCAGAAAAGAAAACAGGCTATTCCCTTTTAAAAATCCCATGATCAGAAACATGATGTCAAAACAGAAGGCATTCAGATATTTCTGTGCCTCTGTTTCAGTTTTAATAGATGCCACGTCCCCGAGAAACAGAAGAGAAAAAAGGTCAGCTGAGCTAAACTGCAAGAGGGAAAGAGTTGCTAATGGAGGGAAAAGAAGAGAAGTGATGAGCAGAGAGATGTACTGTAAAGGCAATACCTTGGGAACAGAGAAACCTACTTTTTGTTTCTCATGTTTTGTCCCTGGTCCATTGTACAAATATCAGTAAATCACTGAATCACTTTGCAAATCTGAGAAAAGTTGTGTTCCTCGCAACCTGGAGAGAGGAAAGATGCAGAAGCAGAACAGAAGAGCTCCCATGGCATTGCTATAATGAGATTTCTCATATCACCAGCAAATAGTCCAAGCAGAAAACACTTTCACTGTTGGGGCTGAATTATTTACTTTGCAGATGCATGTAAAAGGCACCATCAGGGCTTGCTCAGTTCTTCGGTACAATGCAAAGCATACATGTCATGGAAAGGTAGCCACTGCCCCAAGGAGGTGACAATCCATCCATCATGTGGGAGCAGCAGATGGAGGTCTCCAGAAAGCTGTGGAGCAGCACAAGGTAAACACAAAGCAATTATAGTTAATGTCACTTCTCACCGACTGCTAAATCTTCACTGAGTGATCCTTAGTCAAAAATCCATCTATTATTGCTATGCTAGGCACAAACTTGACAGAGACGTAACTCCCTCTCCTTTGCTGCCTGAGACTGCTACAAAACCCAGCCTATCCTCCAGGGTGATTTCAATTCATGCAGGATTCTCACCAGTAAGCATCCAGTGCTTGCTTTCAGAAACATTTTCAAGAAGACATTGTTCCAGAAAGAGGCCAATCTGATGAAAATGAAACTCTGAAAAAACATGAATTACATTTTGTTGAGGTTTTTTTCCAGCTGTGTCCACAGCAGGGTTCGAGACAAATTACCCTGCACACCCATTATGATAAAAATTAAAACTCCTCCCCTTGAACATGAAAATTTGTTCAACACAGGCTACAAACTGTTCAATTAGTCTTCAAGGCCCAAGGGCATGTATTTACAGGCAAGTTAGTGGTCATTGTGGGTGGGGTGACCTGTTCCACCTTGTATGAGTAATGAACTCTTCACTGGGGCAGGAATATGAGCCTGCTGTGCCCACATGCCTATTAATTGTGATACCCTCTGGACCATGGTGCCTGTCTCACACGCTTCAATAGCAAAATGAAAATGTTTCACCTAAAGACAGTGAGAAAGTGAGGTCTCCTGCTGTCTTTGGGATGTTGGAATTCCCTGTCCCGGTTTCTAGCTTTAGTCAGTGTTTAATTATTGATACAAAAACAGATGGCTATAAATAGTAGAAACTGAAGATAATTCACCCTTGCTCCTAGTTCAGCGGGTAGGTATTATTTGAGTCCTGTATTTCTGGTATGTGCCTTTGCAGCTACACAGCTAGTTCCAAGGGGAAAAGACGTGCCTCTTTTCCTAAGGGGCATGCAGGATTTCAAAAAATATTTTAAAAATAAAAATTAAAAAAAAAAAAAACAACAAAAAGCTTGATGATTTCTTAGAGAATACTTAACATATTAAAAGCCTCTTTTCATCCAACTCCAATTTTGGTGTTAACACATGGTCTAATTTTCAGAAGTATTCACAAGTGTCATCTACCATCCATGTCAGCAAGTGAATTTGAAGTGAAGATGAGGTCATGGGGCTTTAGGTTTTCTTCCAAATGCAGAAAAGTATAATGTTTAGCTTTGCTTTGCCTGGCTACTTGGTTTGTGGGGGAGGCAGGAGATTGTGTTTGCTTTTGTTTGAGGTTTTACTAATTACCTGAAAAATATTAAGCACTTTTAATCAGCTAGAAAGAGTCATAGAATGTAAAATTTTAAACTTTTAATCTTCTGGGTCCTGTTGTTGACCAGTAAAGGAGGATAAATAAAAAGATAACTAAGTTTTCCCAAATGGAGGAAAGCTTAGTCTTGTAAATGCTTAAGATCTTAGACACCTTTCAGAAAAGGAGCTTCCACACTGCTCCCTGTTTTTCTACCCTCTAGAGATCTAACTCAACATTCAGCTCAGGGGCAAGGAAATAAAAGAAGATTCTACTAGAGAACATATGAAGTTGGCAAACTTCATACGAAGAGATGAACAAAAATGTCAGTGAAAATGAAAATTTTTGTTTACAGTATTCACAAGAGAGTATAAAAACTGGAAGCAACAATATCACTTGAATCTTTCACTGCAACAAGAGAAGAACATTAGAGAATGAGGACTACTGTAAACATGTCAGAAGGTACTGAGTAACATTTTCTTTATGCAGCAGTTTGTTACTAGTCCAAATTTTTAGTATGAATGAAGTACCTTCCCTAAGTGGGGGGTTTTTAACAATAATATCTCCCTAAAATTTTTCCACACTGTATCCAGTTAACTCCATGGTCCTGGTAATGCTCTTTTTCTTTTTCTTTTTTTTTTTTTTTTAACAATCTTTTTCCAATTTGAAAATATGAAAATAGTAAAGAAGATTATTAAAAAATAAAATTCATTGACTAAATTTTTCTGTTTTTCTTTTTCCAAAGAGTAAATATATATAATTACATATATATGTCTACAAATTATTCCTTTTTTTTTTTCTAAAACAAAATACCTTATTGCACCATATATGTGAAAATATTACAAATGCTTATGTAATATTATTAAATTACATCTTAATCCTGACATTATTATTCACATTTGCTATTTGTGCTTTCATGTTACTCATTAAAATAACAGTATTGCATCTCCTGACATGATGACACATTGCAGTCCTCAAATGTTCTAGCAGGGACACATTACTGGACAGGAAAAATAGTATTCACATATAAATGAGTGCTTCTTCATTTATGAAATGTTCCCTGTACTTCCACGTTAACTTAGTCAATGTTCATTAATATTTTAATAAATTCAAATGACTCTTCATCCATTCAAAAATTTATGAACAGTGACTGAGTGCGGGATTTGAAAACTCATCGAATGGATTTTGCTGTTTCTATTTATAAAAATATTCACAGATAAATGTTCTGGATATGGTTCCCATCTGCAGCTCTTACTGGGTAAAGGTAGGATTTGAAAAAGCGTGCTCTTACTGCAACATCTACAGGCACAGGTGAAAGTTAGGCTCCATTTCAGTCTTCTGGAATGGCGTAATTTACAGGCACAAAGCAAGAGGGGATCCCAGCATCAAGGGTGATAATTACAGACAAAAGGAAGGGGTAGCACAAAATCAGGAGAATCCTCGGAATGATTCTAATGAGTTAGATGTGCTTTTCTTGTAACTAATTCTATGCAGGCATACAACAAAGATGGCTGTTATCCTGTATGAAGACAGAAGATGAAGTTATCTAATATCAGTCCGGGCATGTCTCAAAACTCAAGGAAGGAAAGAGTATTAGCAGTGGGATCAGTATCAAGACACTGACTGATAAGGATGACAGGCCTTATGAAACCTGGCACTGAGGAGCCGTGTCTCACCCACACTCTTGGCACTCTCATCCTCTCACCTCTCAAGAAGCCTGAGAAGCCTGCCAGCTCTCCATTTTAGCATCTCTTCATTCCGACAATCCCAGAAACACTGTCTTCAAATTCTAAACAAATTTAATCAAAACCGGTGGTAACCTTTCATTGATTTGAGCAAGAACTGGTCAGGCCTTTCAGCTGGGAGATGCATGAGGCAAGAACTTAGCATTTCTTCATGCACTAATTGTATAATAATTAATAAAAGTAAATTAGATCAAATATAACTTAGTGAAAACCACTCTCCTGAATTATGGTTGTTGAAACATAGCCAGAGGAGCACTTTCAGGAGCCTGCTCGGCTGTGCAGTGCTGATTTAATTATGATGTTTAGACATGGTCTACTACAGAGATACCTGCTGTAGCTTGCAAGCTACACCAGAGCTCAGAGACATGAGCTGATGTGACACCAGCCAGCAAGACAGAAGTGCTGAACACCATTACACGAATGAATAGGGCTTAGCTATTAGAGGTTTGTGTAAACTGTTCCTTTAGTGTGGACGCAAGAAAATTCAAACCTGTGATTTAAGTCTGAAATTTAGGTTTTACAGAAGTTTTGTCAAAATTAATCTTTACACTGTTTTTCTGCATTAAAACATTATTGTACGTGATTTTGCCGATTGTCAGTGATTTGGATATAAAATCCATCAGTCCATCTAACTAACTCATCAAGTACTAGAGACTTTCATCCCTAAAGTTTCCTCCAGCATACAACTGTGGGGATACAACAAAAAGCTATAGAATCTACTAATCAAAATTCACTGTTACAATCTTGTCATTTTAACAAAAATAAATAAAGACTGTGCATTGAAAAAAGTCCATTAAGTGTTAACTTTAACATACATTACATATTTTTCTGATCTCAGGAAAATTTAATCTAAAAAGCAAAACAAATTTTCTTTCCTATTACTGATAAGGTGTTTTCTCCTTTTTGTTGTTGTTGTTTTGGGGTTTTTTTTAACTCACTAATGAAAACAGGCAATCCTGTATTTTGTTTCATACTGCTTCCCTAGGGGCAAAGATAAACTTCCCTCTTATCTGTTCTTTTGTTGTTCCTAGAATGATTGCTCTGTTCATTATATTGTTTGATGTTGCCATCTCAGCTTTCCAGTGCCTGATTTGTTCACTTCATTCTCAAAGTTATTAGGCTCTTCATTCCAAAAATAAGCTGATTTTCTCATTGAAAAACCAATGTCATGTTTGTATATCATAGATTTACAGTTCACAATGTTAATAGATCATGGAAACAGCGGCATAAAAGGTTAAACTGTGAAACTGTATTTCACTTGCATAAAAAGGAAACAAGTGATCGTGCCATATAAGTGACTATAGATCATTAGCGCACAAAGATCGTAATCAATAGGTACCCATAAGGCACCTGAGTTACAAATCTCACAAGTTCACGGAATGCTAAGAAACAAAATCTGAACTTGCTGATTATGAGATAGAGTGTGCTGGCCACACTCCCCTCTCCCTGTGTGCACCCACCCAGCTGCACACTGAATTTACCTCTCAGGTGGGAATGGTGATGACTGCATCTCACCCACTACTCCTGTGTATATGGATTCTGGAGCACAATAGGAATTAAGAATGCTGTTTCTACCATTTTGAGTGATCAGTTCTTTCCAAAAACAAATACAGTTAAGATGCCACTGCTTTTTTTTTTTTTTTAAAGTATTTTACATATCCCAAACCAGCATTTCTCAGGAGGACTTTATATGAGACAACTGAGTAAAAATATGGTGACTCAGCTGTATTTTGACTTAAACTTTCAAAACTGTAAATTTTCTTCTTGAAAACACTCCTCCAGACATCCTCTGCAATGGTAAAAATAAACAAAAGTCCTTAAACTCTTTCATAAGTTATTTTCTAAGTATAAAAGAGAATTGTTGATAAAACAAATAAAGCTAACAATCCCAAAATAAAATCTCCAATCTGCTGTTATGTTAACATACTGGTTTTCTTATGCATCTTTAAATAAAACATGCAGGAAATAACAATGTTGGGATTGTCTTTTACAATGCAATTTATATGTAATGGCTAAACTTCAATCACATACAGAAGAAAATATCACACAATTAGCCTGACAGAATGCCACCTAGCTTTGTGTTTTTAAATGCTCACCCCAAATCCTACAAGACCATGAGTTCCCAAAGGCTAAGGCATTAGTGAAGGTTAGAGGCCAACATCCTCAATAGGCAGTAGGCTCTGTTCACCTTTGTTACCTCATCCATCTTGTAGGTCTGCAGTACATAAGTGGAAAGAAAGGCACCTTCCTACCCAAGCCATATGACGATGCCAAGGTGGGCAGGGGTGGGAAAATAAAGACAGCAACTGCAAATTGAATTGGAGGTCAATTCAAGAGCATGAAATTTGAAAGTCTCACTTTGGGAAAATGTCATAAATGCCTATTAAAGGAAAACTTGTAAGCAACCACCATCCTGCTTATCTGTGTCTCACTAAACATCTTAAACATCAGGAACAGGCCCATGATCTGGAGCTGACATTTATTCAAATTTAGAATTATCCATTCTGTAATTTCGGCAATCAGAACTACGCACTTTTACAGAAACAAAAGCAATTTTGTCCTGGTTTGCAACACTCATGCGGAACACTTGCATTTCCTTTAAAGATGCTATTCCCAGCCATGAACTCTGCTCTCCAGAAAGGATCAGAGACAGCATGAAAAGTATGAAGTCTGAAACTATTATGACAAGGTATCAAGTATCATGTTAATATGCAGTGTCTGTCACAGATTAATTTTAATGCACAAGCCCTTGGGTCACATCAACATCACAGAGTATTCTGGGTCACCAAATTAAAAGGCACGGCATCATCTCCTTTTGACACAGAAGCAGTTCATTAAAAATATTTGCAGAGATACAGGAAAGTAATCTTGGTCAGGCATATGCTTTGAAAATTCTTCTTCAAGTTATGCTGGCTTGAGTAGAGACTTGAACAGAGACAAGGTCTTCTGGGAAGAAAAGTCAAACTTGAAAATTAAACTAGATTAAAGTTCTCAGCTGGACTTCGTTCTCAGAGGTGAAATACACTCTGAGAATGTGTAAGTTCCTGGCATATCATGTACAGACGATAAATGCTGATTTTTCGATGAGTTTCTGAACCTAGTGTACCTCTGATTTATCATGAGAACAATGCTGGTGGTTGTTCAAGAATGACTAAATTTTCTCTCCAAATAGTGCTCTATTCCAAGAGACAATTTTGATGAAGTCTGTTAAGTCATGACACAAAGAGTTGAAATAAATCTATCATCACATAGTGTTTGTTAAGAAAACCATTTGCACTTTCTTGAGCATAACATTCATTTGCTTCTATTTGTGAGTAGAACTACACAAAAGTTTTGAAGTTTCTTGCATTATCTAAGAAAATTACTTGTCAATTATAATCAGAAAGGTTACATTTTGCAGAAAACATTAATTCATTCTTTTTTATAAAAGTTGTTTCAAATATTTTTGAATGTCTAAAACAAGGTAATTAGAGCTCTAAGCCACTGCTACTGTCAGTCTTCACAATAATCATCAACAACATTAGCAGAAAATAAATGAGATTCCACTGTCAAGTTACCTGAATATATAAAATATTGAAGCTGATTACAAAAAACCCAGAGAAAACCCAACCACTATAACACAAGCAAATAGTAATTTCAAGTACAAGACTATGGAGAGGATGATCACAGACATCCATCAGATACCTTCCAAAATCTTTACTGTATCTTTATGGAGACTGTGCACTTGCACGTTCAGCTGTTGCCTCTTACATGGCAATGGCAAACTCAAGGACTCAGTACAGAACTCTGAAGCTGAGCAGAGTTTGCGAGAAGCTTGCCTTGTATGTGTCTGACACATCAAAAAGATGACAGAAAATGTTATTAAAATGTTTATCTAACTATAATGATGTTCTGAGAACATTAGTCAGTTTGTACGTATCTCATGTGGTTTTGCCATTCTGTTTTACTTTTCTACCCTCTTTGTTTGTTCCTTTTATGTCAGTGTCCTTAAAATTGAAAACCAACCAAATATTTATACTAGTCCATAACTGTATTCATAGAATTCTGACTTTGGATACCTTTAAATGTGCGTAAAAAAGCAAACAAAAAAAGAGTGTAGGCACATCAGAAATTATAACTGTATACTCAAAATAAATAATAATTTTTTAAAAAGTCTTTCATTATCCATTCTTTGAGAAAGGTTGATATGGCATCTGAAGCCACACGTATTCCACACAAAGTCATTGTCAGTGTAAGTTGTCTTGCCAGTACCTTCAAACTGAGAGACATGGCAAGAGAGACATTGGCCATCCTTCTTGCACCCATTTCTGTTGTGCTCTGTTCCTAAGAAGAATCCCAACAGCATTAAAGTTTGCACATGCACTTAATTTTGTGAAAGCACTAAGTACACCCCAAAGTCGTTGCTTGTCCTTTGACAAATATTA
The DNA here is from genome assembly GCA_013397895.1 of Origma solitaria. NCBI lineage: Eukaryota > Metazoa > Chordata > Aves > Passeriformes > Acanthizidae > Origma > Origma solitaria. Next base: position 1,200,729 of record VZRL01003361.1, read on the forward strand.
CTTTCATTATTCTTATGATTAAGCTCCAGACACTTGTGGTGGTTTTGTTTGACTAGTTTCATTGTTCTTCCCATGGCTAACACCTATGAATAGATAGAACAGTCCAGCAGTCACCTAGATAGGACTCATTAATTTTGCTGATGATGAACTGCAGTTATCCACACCATGTTTGTAATACATCCCCTAATTAGTGATATGTAGGAGGTCCCAAGGGATTCAGCATTTTCCTACCTTCTTCACAGCCCTTCTCTGGCTAATGTTTGTTCTCTCTCCCAAAAAAGAAATCTGTTCTACCAGATGCTGAAACAGCCCACACACCTTCAGAGAACACTGCTACTCAATATTTCTGAGCTTGTATGACATGGCAGTTTATTAGCCACAATTACAGCAGGATACTATTGCAGCATATTGCAGTCTCCATGCAACGCTACTGCATAACCCCACACCTTAAATCACCTTTTAAAATTTATTAAAAAATTATAATTTTTATAATATAACAAGTAATTGTTAATTATAAAAAGTAATAAAAGTATCTTATCAACTATTTATTTACAAATTACTGGGTCAGATCTGAAACAGAATTTTAAAAGGTTTTCTTTTTACAGAGACATAAAAAAGTACTGTTTAAAGCCATCTATTTTTCAGTTTGCCCCACAGAGCTTTCCTTTCTGTTCCATCTAGTTAAAAAGCTGATAGGATGCTTGGACAGTTGGATACAATTCTCAGCTATGGTCTCCATCTCATGAATCCCTCTCACTGAGTGAGGACCATCTCCAAATGGATTTATAAGTATATGCCCATTTTCCCTTAGGAATTTCTTTTTGTAGTCACACCTTCCTAAAGACTAACCATGATTCTTACATGTGATAATTAATTACAACATCACATTTCTCCCCCAAGGCAATCAGCTGACCCACAGCTCACTCTAGAAACATAAATATTCCTTGGGAATGGCTAGGCAGAGACATCTCCTGGTTGGCCACAAACAGAACATGCAGATTTCAAACAGAACGGAACAGATTTCACCAGTGGGTAACTCAACTAATAAACATTTACCTGAGTGACTTGCAGGGCAGTGTTCAGAGCTCAGCCTGTAACTCTGACAGGCTGAGAATGATCTCATGCCAGCATATGAGTAAGAGGGAGAAACATCCAAGTTGCTCAATACTAGCTGTGACAGAGAATCTTAGCTAGAATAAAATCCAAAGTTTCATGTAATAATGATCTTAGGATTAGTGATATATTGATATAAGACCTCTGCCACAACAGTGGAGTGGAGGGAACACATATTTGTACAGAAAAAAATTAGAAAATTAATCAAGCTTTTGCAAAATCATGGATGAAAATATGCAAGTATGAACTTAGAAATGGTTAGAAAACAGTAATGCTAGTTAGTTATGCCACAATATGTCTCTGCATCCATACAAATTCCTGCCTTGATTCTCTTTCAAACACAGGAGCAGAGATAGTAACTAAAGTTTTGAAAACCACATTCATGGTCTTCATAATCCACCCGATATTTCCAACTAGGTTAGAGCAATAAAGATAAAATTATTTTGCAGCTAGAATTATTTGTCTTTGCTATTAATATGACAAATAGTGACACTGTCACTGTCAGTAAGATTGAGATACAAGAGTGCTAGATGATTTTGCTAAGAGCCGGTTTAAGGCTTCTGAGGTAGATAACATAAGCCTGCCAGGAAAGAAGATGCCTCACGACCTGGGTGAGGACTGGGCTATTCCTTTTAGGTAAATGGTTTTTGGGAGAGGAGAAGATGAAAAAGCAGCAGGCATTTGTTGGAATATAAAAGGATAACTGAAGTAACCTCTGTGAAGATCTCTGTCCCTCCTTGAGCAGAAAATAACACCTCATTTACCCATTAATTGAAGGTAACGCTAACACAAGCTGACAATCTGACTTTTCAGGGTTCCTGATTAGATAAAGTGGTCTGTCTGCTTTGCTCCACCATAAGCACTGTGCCTAATTTGCCTCTATTAAAGGCAGGCCTGTCCTTTATTATCTGATAAAGGAAATCCTTCTGATTTCCAGGATTGCACATATAGTGGAGGCTATGAATCCACCAACCAGAAATTATGCTCTACTCAAATGTAATTTGTGCAAATACGTGGGAACAGGAAGAAGTTGTGTCATTAAACAGTCCTATCAGCATCACGTGGCACCATCCAGTCATACACTTTGCAATGAAATAATAACCTCAGTATTATTTTGTGCATTGGAAATGCTACCTCTTAAGTCATAGGCAGTTCACTACTTCCAAGAGTCCAAAATTGTGCATACAGGTTTTTCACTTCATTTACTTGCTTCTAGCAAAACACTCTTGCAGAGGCACAAAGTATGCTGTATTCAGTTATGACATGAATAATTTCAAGTATTTAACATGCTTCAGGATGAATTTAAGTAGTTATTTTTAGGTTCCCTAGTTTGGAAGCTCTGAGACTGAGATCTCTTAATTCTTCCACAAATGTATGATTACAGCCTAAATTTTTTTTCTAGAGAAAACCTTCTTTCTAAATTAGAAACTGTTTCAAGGCTTTTAATATATTATCTGAAACCCAATAGTGAACTGTGAGTTATAAGTATATTTAACAGTCTGCCAGACAGGGTCTTGATAAAGAAATGTGGAGGAGGAGAAGGGGGTGTAAGAAAGAAAGGAAAAAAGGAAAGTACCAACGTACTGCATTCTTAGTTCTCCAAAGGTGAATAGAGATTCAAAACTGATCAACCAGTTACAGAGAAAGTCCTTTCTTTCAAAGGCAACAAAAAGCATTATTTTTCCTTTTACATAACTGGTCTGCTGTTAGCTCTTCTGTCACCATGGAGACTACCATTGCTGCGGCTGCTGATTTTCTCCAACTGGTCAGTACACGTTTGTATCATTGCCTAATATCAAGCTGACTCACCAGTAGAGAAATGTATATTTATTATTAATTAATGTCAGTCTTGTAAAAGAAATCAAATTGATTTTCTTGTTTTGGTTTTTCTATTGATGCTTATTTTATATCATATACAAATTCCTATGAATTTACCTTCTTTAAGCTCTGTCAAACACAAATTCCAGGGCTTATACAAGTATGATGAAAGGACTGCTGCTTTCACTGCAGGTGGTCCCACCTGTTTTTATTCTTATCTTCAATTTATCGAACAGTATAGAACAAATTACAGTGATATAGTGTGGTCAGCTGAGAACATGATGTCTGAATCCTTTCCCAAAGTAGTACAGACAAGACACTAAATCTCACTGAACCTGCATTCAGTTTCTTCTTGGTAAGAGCAGAGAATGATACAATATCTGAAGTTCCCTAACAAACACTGTCCAATGTACTTACGAATATATTTTAAAATCAGAAATAGATGTTTATTTTCAGATATTTAATCATATATAAACATTCAAGCATTATTTACACAATTATTTATAAAATATTGACAGAGTCTTAGAAGTATCCTTTCAACACCAGCAGCATGAGTTTCTGCTTTTCTTTTTGAACAACCTCAACATAGACAATAGTGGCTTTATGTAAAATTTATGGAATATTTTAGATACAACATTCAAAAATGTAAAATAACTTGTGAGCATTGCTTTTCATTTAAGTACTGTTTTTTTCACAAGAGGAAAAAAGTACAGATCTCCTTTGAAATGAAAATGAGAGCCTAAACGATTTTGAAGTAGAGAAAGAAAAGTTTTAAAATTTCCTTGCTCAGGAATTTGCCAAATGAAACTGCTGTGGTCACAAGAAAGAGTAGACACTACAGAGTCTCTTTTGGTTACCTTTTCGGATACCCAGTCCTGGTTTCTTTCCTGAAACTAACTTTCCCTATAGTAGCAGAAAATGCTTTTCACCTTTCTTAGAAACATGGGATTGGCCACTGTAACATGAATGGCTCTTGACATGACTCATGTTGCTCACATTTTCATCATTTCTTGTCTGGACCATGGTAATGAGACACAGATGGACACACCACCCTCAATGCTCAGCAATTGCCAACTAGTAAAGATCAGTACAACACATCTCCTCTGCAGAATATGTTACTATGAGCTAATCAAGAACTTCTTTTGTTGTCTGTTATTGATTGCCATGAAACTGCAAATCAAGTGCAAAGTCTTGTCTTATCTCTTCAATTTTAAGAACTTGTAAGATGACCATTGTGCTTAATGACAGCATCTGTGATGGTACAAGAGAAGGCTAAGGAGACAAAATTGACGAAGACTGGGAATGTGGTTTGGAATTTGGGCAAGAACTTTCTAAATAGCTATGAAAATTCACAAGTCTTACTACTTTCTCTTCCTAAAACACAAGTTACTGCTTTGATATCAATTTATCTGACACATAGACAATGTTCCTTTTAAGGAACCTAATTAAAACTAGCAAGCTTCAATCACTACAGAGTGAAATGACTGAAATATACTGCTGATCCCTTGCTTCATTAGCTGAGGATAAAAAATTCACTGAGGAAATATACGACAAACATTAGCCATGTTGGCTACTGAAGAGAGCTTAGATATTGGTGATGAGCAAAATTACACAGAGTGCTGACCACTCAGCCGAACTTCAAAGAAAAAAGCTTAATTTCTCCATTGAGAAAGCACAGAACAAAAAATTTTCATTAACACAGTAGAACAGTGTTAACAAAGTGGAAGGAAAGTATGCTCTTGCTTAACCAGGACTTTGAATAAGGAGATGCATTTTACTACCTGTAGAATGTAACATTCTCATAAAGAGCAGCACAGAATATCAGCCATTATACTGCACAAATAATGATCTAACCCTGTGGCTTCTCACACCAGCAAAATTCTGTTATGTGGACCAAAAAAACTGCTGATCAAAGCTACAAAAACCATCATCCCCCTCTCCAGGCTATTTCTGCTTTCAGCCTTAGTATACACATTCTGGGTCTAAAACTCCAAATCTCGCTCCTCCTGGGCATGCATCACTGATTTATTTCAGCTCCAATACTTGCTGCACAGTTATACAGCGTGAACAGAAGGGCATTCCTCAGTCTTCCCGCTGTATCACTTCAAAAAACATTACCAGAAGGGCTATCATCAGTCTAAACAACACCCTAGAACCTGCACTGGTTACTCATCTGAAATGGGACTGAAACCTCCTCAGCCTGCTAGGATCAGTATCTCACCATTGAGCAGACTTGTACAGATAGATTCTTCCCTACAGATAACTCACAACAGTCCCCTCAAAATAATGCAGTTCCTTAATGCAGTTCTTCACCACACCCTCTGGAGATCCTTCATTGGCTCCTGCTGTCAGAAACACACTGGTGGATATAACCTGACAGAAAACATTACCCAGAACAGAAAAGGCTGTTAAATCTACAAGCAGCACAGTGAACTCCCCGTTCTGCCCCTTCAAACAGACTCTTTTCCTGAGAGTATTCTAATCTGCAGGCAACCATTGTGCCATAGTGAAATCGTAATAGCCCTTTACATGTAAAAGTGATATTCAATATTGAGAACAGGCTGAACTTCCCACTTGAGGTCAATATATACTTATATGAGCATCCCTGACTAGATAAATTTGCTGTTTTGCTCTAGATATTGTCTCTTACAGATGTAAAGAGTAAAACTAGTCTTGAAATCATTAACTTACTCGGTTAACCCATATTTCCACTACATAAGCTTAAGCACTCTTAAAGACAGCCTAGCACCTTAAAAATGTGTGGATCTCTCAGATGGATATTGCCTGCAACTTTTCACAGTCTTTATTTTTTCTTGGGCTCACCATTCTCATCTTCATGCTATCCAGTCAGGCCCTGTAGCTGGAGAAGAAAGAGGCAAATCTATTTACTATGCCAATATTTTAGCAAAACAAAAAACTCAGAAACTTCTATGTTCAGTTGAAGAAGTATTTTAGATTTAAAATGAAATACGTTGGATTTTGATGATGACTTAGAGGCAGAGATCTACTGAGCTGGATGTGGCATCTCAGCCTAAAAAAAAACCCATCTCAAAGAATATTTCTGTCAGGCAGTCTGCATTTTTTTATCTATAAGTGCTTTTGGGAGGGTAAATGTCCATTATAGAAGTAAACTATACAGACAAAAGGTGCACTCAGAAGAGAAGAAAGTCTATATGTATAAGCACAGATAAACTGTATAGACCTTAGTTCTGTGACTAGAGACAGCTAAGGCCTGATAACTCTTCCAGGCCTTTGAAGATCCAGTCAGTTCATTTACCGTGGTAAAGTTACCAACAAATATTCACCTGTGTTTTGGTAGGGTCAAGTTTTTACTTTTCTGGAGCTGGAGTCTTCAACTACACAAGAAAGAAAATCATCAATACAGTGAAGGAAATATTAATTTCTTATCATATTCATCAGTGGAATAATCTTTCAGCCTAGGGCAATTAGTCTTAAATCTGTGCTTCTAAGTGAAACTGTTCAAATTTCAAACTGAAATAGCTCCAGTTATATCAAGACTCTAGACTAAAGGCAAACATTATGTTGGTTCCTGTTTGTAGGCAAACACACTGTGTAGGTACCAATCTTCCAGACCTAACACATGTAATTAAGATCTCATCACACTTTTCAGTGCAGCTTCCTTTTATGCAAGTATTTCATAAAAATAATTGCAGAGGTCTTAACCTATGCCCAAATTTTAACTTACATACTGGATAAAGCCTTTTTTCTACACTCTTTATGCCATAACTATTTTAACTTCCTCCACAACATTTAAACTATATTAAAGATTAATATCACATTCTCCTCAACATCCCAAATCAAGTAAATAACCCATAACAGCTACCTTATAATCGTATTTAAAAGTCTTCTTCCCTGCGCTAATCTCATTATAAAACATTAAACCTGATTTTTTTAAATCTGATTTACTCCTCATGGCATACTACGTGTTTATTTTTTACACTTTGCTGGCTGAATCAAGATTTGCGCAATGCTAGTATTAAGGTATTTATGTGGCTTAACTAACAATTATGATTTTTATTTCTCCTTTGCATCACTCCTCGCTCTTTTCTTAATTCAGAAAGACTGAAATATCAACATTCTAATGAGAAATTATTGCCATAATCAGCACACGCATTTGAGACTATTCAGTTATATGTGCATAACTAAGCAATACATATGAAGCTACAGGAGACGTCTGGAACTGCTTTCATTTCTCTACAAGTATTTCCTAATGTAGCAAGACAAGTCATTGAATATAGGAAGACATTTGCAACTCAAAGCTCAGGAATAAAAGAAGTCCTGTCCAACAGGTCTTTAAAGACCATGCTGCTGGCAAAGTTAAATACTTCTATCAAAACTAATCACTGAAAAGACAATGAAGGCTTTATTTTAAAAGCAACAGAAAAATGTCAAAACAAAGGCAGGAATGAGAGTACCAGAGGGTTTTCCTAACTGTATGAGAAGTTTAAAGACCAGTTGGCTCCTTTCTGAAACTCAAATCCAACTGGCCGAGTGCAGAGCTCATCCCGACCCTCTTTCACCCACCTCATTTCCAGTCACCATTAGTCCTGCCTGGAGTCCTGTGACAGTTCCCAGAGAAGCAGGAAACCTTTACACCAACATTGGTGCCTGTTGCGTCCCTGACAATGCTGGCACAGAAAACTGAGGTGTCTCTTCTCTCAGGAGCACACCTGCAGGCTAAACAGAGCTCAGTGCCAATGTCACCTTGGCAGTGGAAGCCTGATGCCATTCACACACAGTGCATCAATAATTATACATGGCTTATTCCTCTCAGGAATTTGCCATGACATACTCAAGGAGCAAGGAGATTTTATAAAGCCTGGGTTTATGATACAGCAGCACATCAGCTCCATTATTTTGAGGACTGGATCCCAGAACAACAGTACCCCCATAACAGGGATTTTGGAGGGTGAGCCCAATGTTTCCTACATGATGGAACAGAACACTCTTATTAAAGGTCTGATCTTAAACCAACAGAGAGACTCCCACCTACTTCAGTGCATTTTCCATCACACTTTCCATAATCCCACCAACTGTGCAATACAGTTTTGAGCAATATATGAAGCAAATATGCATTACATGTAATATCTTTGAAAATTCGTAACCTCTTTCTTGTTCAAAATAGACTAGATGGCTTCTAGAACAGTCACCCACAGCTCTCAAGCTGAGAAATTTGGGGATTTACCTGCAGTCCAGAGCTGGCCTTCTCAAAACTGTAGTATTTGAAATTTCCACTTTCTTGGACACAGAGTAAATTAAAACACTTATCCAGGCAATGGTGTCAGTTCAGAGACAGCTACACGTGACAGTCAGACTGAGAAAACCTAAACATGAAATCTGAACATAAAAAAAGCCCCAAACCTGAACACAGATGCATTATTTCAATAGGCTAATTCTACATTTTGATTTACATTCCTGATATCTTATACATGCAGTGTGTCACTCAGATGAAGGAAACTTGGGGAGAAACTAATAATTCATTCAGACAAAAAACACAGTTAGAGGGGGCTGGGAGGTGTACAAGAAAGAAGTCTGTCATGTCATTCATTCACAGGTCTTCAGTATTTCATCTTCTCTTTTAGATTTTCTAGCACTGAAAATCTTTGTGTCATTCTTTTGCTTTTCTCTTTGCATAATGTGTACCATTAGATCAAAGAAATCTGGGAAAAAACTTGGCCAAATATGATATTCAGGCCAAACATATCTTTACAAGACTAGCACAATTGAATAGGAATTGACCTGTCCTTATTAATTTCAATGTCCTTCATATAAACAGCAACACTGTAAAATTAATTTGAAATATTACTTTATTAATTGTTGGCTTTGAATATTCCAGAGTGGATTCAGCATGTTTTATATTTTAATTGTAGCTGAGATGAAGAGTGATTGGATAAGATACAATCTATGTGTAATTGAAATTAATGAATTTGCTAATGAAATATTTATAGGTGACCTTTCTCTGAATTAATAAAAAAACACTCCTGTTTTGTTTAAAATATCTTTGATATTTACAGTCTGAGGTTAGATTTAAATTATGTCTTTACATAAAAAAGGCTAAATAGACATCTGTTACTTCTGTAGATTGGCAAAAAATCAGCCATATTGCAGTTTTCTCCTGCCAGACATATTTAGTGTTTCGTGTCAGGTATACAAGTGCCATTCCCAAAAGTTAAAAGTCTTACATAAAATCATTAATGAACTTGTTTGTATGTGAATAATTTATTCTCATCTTGGTCCACCCACCAATTCTAGTGACATTTAGATGTGATCTAGTGTCAGGCATGTTGCCATTAATATTAAAGCAATGTGAAACTAGGACACAGGCCTGTGCTGCATTAATGATATTCTTATCAAACTGAAATATGTTACCATTGTCAGAATTAGCAATGCAGAAATGCTAATATGATTCTCCATGGGTTACAGCTGCATATTCCACTTTGTTAGAACTTTGGTGTTATGATGACTAATATGAAACCCTGGTTGCAAAATACTGACCTAGCAACTTTGTAAACTTTGAAATAACCAGCATACTTATCTCTACCTAGCCAGATGTGAAACTATATTAAATTAAAATCAGATAGGAAAATGCATTAAAGCTTTCTCAATGTATTTTAAAATTTTGAGATGACATAAAATGATAGCATTTATTGAAGTCAGAATCCTGCATGTCTTACCCATGCGATTAGCCTGATGTTATTTGATGGACCACTCTTTGGAGAAAGGTGAAAGACATTTGGCCTTTAAGAGCTCCTCTTTCCCTTCTCCTGCTGCCAGCAGTTTCATCTTACCTGGAATGTCTAAATGAGGACTAGCATCTGTGAGATCCACAAGATTAATCAATCTCCTGCTCAGATGTTCATGGGTAAAATCTGTTCTGGAGTGCTGCACAGTTTTGAGCATGGTAGTTCAGGAAAGGTGTGGACATACTGAAAGGTATTAAGAAGCAACAGCAAGAATGGTCAAATCTAGAAAACCTGATCAAAAGAATGAGAAAAATCAGGACTCAGCTCAAACTGAGGGGAGGCAGGATAACATTCTTCAAATATACAAAGGGCAGTCATAAAAAGAAAGGTGATGTTTTAATCTCCCTAGCTGCTCTGAATATGGAAAAAGAAGTGATGGCTTAAAAAGCATCAGGGGCCAAGCAGAAAAGACTTGAGGAGAAAATACAACTTTCCTGTGACAAGCACAGTCAAACAATGATGCAGACTTTTTGAAAGCTTTGTAGAATTACCACTTTTGGATGTTTCCAGAGCACTCTAAGCAAATAACTAATAAGAAGAGAGTAAGCATATTGGTCTTGTATCATATCCAATACATATAGTGGACAGAGCCTTTCAATCCCTTCTTGCCTTATTTATGATTCCAGACTCACATGGAGCTCTTTTTGAAATCCAAGTCTCTATAGCAGTCATTCTGAAGGCCAACTGTTTGGTTTTCTACAAAGCAGATGAAACTAACAGGGACATTATCTCCAATACACGCACATCCCACTTCACAGGGGGACACACATTATACTCAGGATTAGAGCATTAGGGCATATTTGATACTCCCAAGGTTTTACTGAAGAAAAAAGTCCTCTACCATTAGCTTTATAAAAGTTAGATTTCAGAGAACACATGACAAACAGAAAGGCAAATAAAGAAGTGACAGCTTTGTGCACAGAAGTAAAAATAAACAATAAAGTCTGTGCCCTGCCAAATATGCTTTCTAGAGGACTTAATGTTTACCAGTTTAGGAGGCTTCATCAGAGGGTTACATGGATTTAACTCTTTGCAAAACATTCTATGACAACCATTTTGCCAGCTGTAAGTTATAAAAGTGCTAAGACATATGAATATGAAAGCAAGAAGGGTCATTTTAAAGCCTTTAAGTATCCATTTATATACCTCCTGCAGTGTTTATCTCCTCATTTTCTTCTTTTATGCCTTTAATGTGTAGATAATCACTGGTCCAAATATCTCTAAATACAGTGCACTTTAAAACTGCACATTATCTTTATAATAGGGGATCTCAGATAAACAATTCTTGGCTGGTCTCTAGAGATACAGAACTCACTACAAAAGAGTGAAATCCAAAGCAGCAGAAGCAAAACAACAAAGAAAGCATTACAGTCACCATTTAGATTTACAGTAACGAAAGTTAGGCATTGCAGTAACAAAAGTTATGCATTGCAGATTGACAAGTGCAGCCTTGTGTGAATAAATAAAATAAGGAAGACGTCAGCACATGTCCTCCAATGAGTTTTTCCTTACACTTTGTGGCTGGGACTTGCGCTTCTACTTCAGCACAAGGAAACTCCAAATCCAAAGCTAGGTCAAATGGGACCTTCTATCCTATTTGCCCACTTCCTTGCTATAGTTCTTTCCAGAGATTCATTTCACCATGATATGGGAGTTCCCCACTCATAAAGATGAAGTTATTGCTCTCCTCGCTTCCTCCCCCCTCCCCCCATTTCCCTCAGAGCAGACAGTGCAGAAAGCAGAACAAAAAAAGCTTGCTTAGGGGAAAATGAGAGATCTGCATGTAGAACCATGACAAAATTTATTCCAACACAAAACAGAAACTAGACTTTTCGAAACTCCTTGGAGCAAAAAAAAAAA